>JBAMCE010000044.1:332500-832500 GCA_037075305.1 Drosophila kanekoi | reverse complement strand
AATGTGCTTTCCACCCTACACATGCAGAACTACAGCAAGATTAATCATTTCAACAGAAAAATACTTGCAATGTTGAAAAGAGCCAGAAGTGGCTAAATTTATTACAGAAAAAACACCAAAGGGAGTCGTTTTGTAAAACTCTTGTCACATCAATCATCTCACTGGTTCGATGTTTGCACATTTTTAGCTAACGATTTTGTCGTCGGAAATTTAAATTTTATTTGACACAGCTGAGACGTGCGAGAGCTGCGATTATTTCTAAATACTCTTGTATTTACTTACTTGTCTGATAAGTGAAGCATATGTAAATGGCGGACGAACGTCGGCATTCTTATAGAACTCTCTATTGCGTTGTATTTCTGAAATAGAAAGAAACCCGTGGCAATCAGTTAATTTTAAAAATTACGAAAATATAGTCTTGTGCTTTGCTATTTACATTTGACTTTCATTATAAAGCATTTATCTTTATTATCGTCTATACGAGTAATGGACAACTGTAACATAATCTAACTCTAAATTGGCTAAGGTTTTGTAACTAATGCGGTGTTCATTTTTTAATCCTTGCGTTCATACATACAGACGGACGAACGACTTCAGGGTATAAATAGTGGTATTTTTATTTTTTTTGTTTACCCTTGCAGAGGGTATTACTATTTTGTCGTGAAATGTGGAAGGAGACATTTCCGAGCCCATAAAGTAGTCCCTTTTGTTGCACGCAGTTTATATGTCGGGACCAGCCGGTCGGGACCAGCCGGTCGGGACCAGCCGGTCGAAAATTAAGTTGTATGGAAAATATGTTTGTTTTCAAGATATTTTGACCAATCTCGACATTTATTAGTTTTTTATGCTCCCTCTATTTAAACAAAATTTTATTTACATCGCAAAACTATATCATATAGCCGCCATAGGAACGATGGGTCGAAAATTAATTGTTGTATGTATTTTTTTTTGTTTCTTACGATATCTTGACCAAACTCGGCATTTTTTAGTTTTACTATGCTTATCGTATATACGGAAAATCCTATCAACAACGGACCACTATACCATAGAGCTGCCATAGAAATGATCGGTCGAAAATTAAGTATTTGCAGTCCATTCAAGATATTTTGATTAAACAAGGCATTTGGAGATTTCACTATGTACCCTTCATTTTTGCAAAATCTTATTTACATCGGAATCGTAATCAGCTTTCACTCTATGTGTTTAACCATGAATGACCTACCCTGCGTTGGGCTCGGCAATTAGAATATTATAAGTACTATAAACAATTGTATAATATATATATAAGTATATGACGGAGTGCGAGAATTATTCTTCATGGTATAAAGTTTCAGAGCTCAGCGAGTTTCGATGCGTATACTAGGCGTCTCAGGAAGCAGCCAACTTCAACGTTCTTTCTTTTCCCTTCGTATCGTATTGTCGCCTCGCTCTGACAGTTCTAAGCAAAGCGACTATAATGCTTCTAGAACAGTCGCAGCATACAATTTAATGTGACATTTCCAATCATTGTGAACTACCAAATATTGTGACATTTCCAATCATTGTGAACTACCGAATATTGTGAAGTACTACGTATAACCTCACACACACGTATGGGCAAACACGGCCATCCTGACCATAACACGACCTCGTGCAACATTACAGAAGCGCTTTGCTATACAGATTATTTTATTAAAAAATTATACAATTTAAATCAACCTAATTTAATTTTCTTATTCGCTTCACTTTCTTTTGTATAAAAATGATGAATTTTAATTTTCAAATCAAATTTCTTTTTCCTTCTTACTAAACTTATACAGATTTCTTTTTCCTTACAACAATCTGAAGTAATTCAATATTCTTTTTACTGTTAACGTTATCATTCACCCATCAGGCTTCATATCATTATATCTATTGCGCCGCACGCCCTAATTACTACTTATGATTTGCGCTTGTCCTTCCATTAATATTCAACGTTTTGTTATCTCTTTGAACAGTTTCACCCTCAGTGGTTTTCTCTTTACTGTGTCCTTCAACAGCTTCATCCTCACTGGTGTTCTCTTTACTGTCTCTTTCAACAGCTTCAACTTCAATCATCACAACTTTCTTGCCCATCTGACAGTTTTCTTATATCATCGTGTGCATACTTGTATTTTCTATTATCTGTCAATTACCTGAGCTTATATATCTATCTCCGTCAAACAGTTCAGCTATTTTAAAGGGCGCCATAGTCTTTGGAATAATAGTAGCTTCTGTCAAATTATCTGTATATTACTAACACTTATCGTGTTAACACATCGTTAGCATTAAAATATAATTATCAATATAATGTGTAGAATGTACGCACAGCCTTCCTGACATTTCACACGTCCTCGTGTTCCATATTCAAAGTTGCTTGTTGCAGTTTATTACTTTACTTTAAAATTCACTTTACAAACAACAGTATTATCGGTCATTGGAGGTTTTCTTTTCCGGATCCGGTGTCTTTCTGCCTCTGACTTTCGCCACAATATGACCCGCTTCAGCATGCCATGATCGAGGACTTGTGCATGGCGTGATTGTTGTGGTGCGTTCTTAGCCATCCTATATGAGCCCAACCACACTCTCTCAAAGTGTCACATTCATCATCTCTCTCGCCTACCAGCTCCTCCCAAACATCGTTATTCGCCCACGCTCGCAAATGCTCATTCGCATACCTAAAAGTGCGCATACTCGTCAATGGATTCAATAAAAACATGTCTTCACTAAGCATTTCCACTACCACAAAAGGACCTGTTTCGCTGCTGAGTCTTTTCAATAGCTTTCACAAATAGAAATAATTAACCTTTTATTTCTTGTGTTCCAATTTGTTTTTATATTTCGTAAAGTTACGAAAAGCAGGCAGACCCGAATTGGTCTGTGCTTATTATTTAAGAACAATAGTTTTATCTAGGCAAGCGAACCCGAATTAGTACGTGCCAATTTTAGCGAAGCGACAATTATTAGTTATAATTTTGAGTAATGCAAGTGGCCGATGTGTACCAAATGCATGTAGCAAACGAACTTAACTAACTCGATGCGTAGCATCTAGGCCTTCGCATAAGTAAAGCTAGGTCAATAAAACGATCGTTACAGCGAAGAGCGGCAGCTCTATGTAAATGAATTCTTGCTCTTATCAGTTGCGAGGTCGCTCCAGACATTCTCCCCCCGTTGGATGGCATGGGCTTTCAACAGATTCTCTGATGGGCAATAGGCGCAGCTTGTTTGCAGTTCTTCTCGTTTCTCCTGTTGCGGTGCGCAAAATGGCTACCTGAGCGACTCCATACTTTCCCACGATTAACTCCATGATTCTCGCCAGTGGCAACCTTAGAGGCGGCAGATTTTCATCCTATTGACTATTTCGTTGACGCTTAGGCCTCGTTTCTGAGTACGCCATTTGGAGCGCTGCTGAAGCAGTGTTAAGTATTCTTCACGCCAGCGAGACCAAAACAGTTGTTGGAGGTATGATACGCGTTGCCAACCATCCAGACGATTGAATTGAAAGTGCGTCACATCAGGCTCAACGAACGATGAGCTGGGTCCACCAATCAAGAATGGCCTGGAATTAATTATCGATGCTATGTGGCAGACTAGGGTGCGAAACTCTTCGAAGTTGAGAACACTAGATCCAACAGCACGATAAAAATGATGCTTCGCTGTCTTCACTGCTGCTTCCCAAAGGCCGCCAAAACGCGGTGAACGAGGAGGTATAAATTTCCAATCAATGGAGACAGCCATGCAAAATTTATGCACTGAATCAATATGATTGCGACGCTTGAGATGCAGAAGCTCGTTCTTGGCGCCGACAAAGTTGGTTGCGTTATCCGACCATATCTGAGATGGCCTGCCTCGAGTTGATATAAGCCTCTTAAGCGCATTTAAGAATGAGGCTGTCGACAGATTCTTGACCAGTTCCAGGTGAACCGCTTTAGTCGCGAAGCAGACGAAGAAAGCCATTTGACTGGAGTTTAATTTCGTACGTCTGGCTTATAGAAAAATGGTCCACAATAGTCAACGCCAGAGACTTCAAAGGCTCGACAAGCAGTCAAACGTTCTTTGGGCAGATCAGCCTTTATATGCTCTACTAATCGAGGCTTGGCACGAAACCATCTCACACATTTTCCAACCACCTTGGATACGGTGTTCCTTCCACCAATCGGCCAATACTGCAACCGAATATGAGCAAGAAGTGCCCGTGGACCAGCGTGTAAGTCCCGATTGTGAAACCGTGTGATGACTGAGTCTGTGATGGGATGGTGACACGGGAGAATTATTGGATGGTGAGAGTCGAAATCCAGCGAATAGTTTTTTAAGCGCCCATCAACTCTAAGAATGCCGAAATCATTCAAAAAAGGGTAAGTGATGCGATACAACTGGACGGTTTAACAACTCTTCTCGATTGCAATGATTTGATCTCTTCCTACAGGTGTGCTCTCTGGACGAGCCTTAGTAAGAGTAGGGTCCCATGTTGTATATCACACACTGTTAGTCCAGGATGCCTGTTTCTATGTATGAATTTATAAATATATCGGAAAATACGCTGCATTGTATCAACTGAGTTGACGTATTTACAAGTAGCAGTTATATCAACGAAGGAAGACAACGCAAAAAGGACCCATTTTCTAAGTTCGAGTTCTGTCTTTTCTGACAAGCAAGAAGAAGCCCAGTCCAATTTGTTTTTAACTAGTAATTCTGGGCCGTTGAACCTCATTGGCGATTGATCTAATTCACTGGGCATAGATCCTCTCGAGAGTATATCTGCCGGGTTGAGTGAAGTAGGTACATAACGCCATTTCATGCCATTAGTTAGCTCTTGAACTGCTGTGACGCGATTAGCCACAAACACATTGAGCTTGCAGGGCTCGGTCCTTATCCAGGAAAGGCATACAGAAGAATCCGACCAACAGTAGAATTTTCCATCTCACGCATGAGATTAGATAATAAGACGGCGCCATAGAGCTCTAGCTTTGGAACTGTGATTGTTTTCAGTGGAGCTACACGCGATTTGGAACACAACAACTGACAACTGACAACTGACAACTGACTGATGTTCGTCGAGAAAGGACGTAGACACAGGAAATTTAAGAAACTGTGCCTTCTCAAAACTGCAGCAAAGATCATGCCAAGCTGTTGCTAGCGATGATGGCCAGCTCTCATCCCACTCAAGCTACTCCTTCCAGATCTGCTGCAAAAAGATTTTAGCCTTGGCGATTACCGGGCCGGTATGAGTCCAAGCGGGTCATACAAGCGAGCTATGGTCGATAATATTGATGGATTGGATCTCTGCTAAATGGACGAAAAAGAAAACAACAACCGATCCGACGCTGGTTCCCAAGCGAGTCCAAGAGTTTTGGTGATGACGCTACCACCATCAAACTTTAGAGAAGATTCTCTGTCCTCTACGGGTATCCGTAGTACAGTACAGCAGCATTGTTTGAGCTCCACTTTCGCAACTTGAAGCCCCCACTTGCCAAGATTCCAGCCGTCTGATTAAGAATTTCCTTTGCTTCTTGAATTGAATCACCTCCTGAAATGAGGTCATCAACGTAGAAGTCACGCCGCAGAATCCGAGATCCAATTGGAAAATTAGTTTCCTCATCCATAGACAGCTGATGCATAACACGGATAGAGAGGAATGAAGCTGGCTTTGTTCCGTATATAACTGTATCCAGCTTAAAAATCTTTATATCCTGTTCTGGGGAATCTCGCCACAGAATGCATTGGAGAAAATCGTCCGGTGCTGAAACGATCATCAATAGTTAGTTCATTTAATGAATAACCTGACGAGGTAGCTGCTGAGCCGTCGAAAACGATTCGCAACTTTGTCGTTGAACAGTCTTCTTTAAAGACACAGTGATGAGGAAGAAAGTATTGACAAAGTCCTATAGACTCTAGAACAACAGGCGACATATGACCAAGATCCAAATATTCCTTTAAAAAGTTTAAATATTGAATCTTCAGATCTGGACGATTTTGTAGTTTGCGGGTCAGAAACCGACGAAAGGCTTGTTGGTATGAAGTCCCCAGACATTACAAACTTCGCTCGAAGGGTAAACGAACTGAATATTGGCCACTAGGCAATCTGATATGAGTTTTTACGAAATGTTCTTCACAGATGTTTTCTTCCATTGAAGTGGTAGGTGTACTTTCCAAGCAGGATTCTATCTCCAAAAATCTTCGAACCAATTCATTAGCACGTTCTTCAGAACTTGGCTCAAGTTTGCCCGCAGTATGCTTTGCCATTAACATAGAACCACTCAAGCACGGTCCGCCTCCAGCAACTACATAACAAAACCGTGATTTTTGAAGACACGGTAGTCCTGGGAGAAGCCTTATCTGGCCGACGCTGAGAAGGTCGTAAAACAGGCTAGCTGCAAGTAGCAAGAGGCTTAAAGAAAGACGGATATGCAAGTTTTATGTTATCGGGAATTCGTCGTGTTGATAGTAAAACTCGGTTGACTATCAGTTATGTTAGGCGCTACCAGAGCTGTGAGGCATATTGAGTATTCAGACACTTGAGACTGTATTGTGATAGTGACCGTGTTTCCTTCTGTTTCAAAACGAGAATCTCCTTGATTAGGTAGATGGCGATGACCTGCAGGTCCGACAGCATCCAGAGCTGCATGATCGAACTTGACGACCTTCCTTTAGGCAATTCAAGCACAATGCAACTCGTTTTGCATCCCTAGGCCGTAATTCAGGGGTCAGATTTCCAAATCGAGAATAATTATCTATATTATGACCAGGGCTGTCACGAAAGACGCAGACAGGGGCGTCGTGGTTAGTGGCGATAAGTGACGATCTACTGGTGTTAATTGCTCTAGTTTTTCCCACCTGATGGCTAGGGGCATTGCTTGCCATAGCAAAATTTACGGTTTCCATTGTTCGGCATCTCTGCTCCAAAAACGTAGCCATATGCTCCCACAATGGTATTAAGTTAACGAATGACGAATACTCTAGCCTTTCTTCCCACTTGGCTTGTGATGTGATGTTGGGTCCAGCTTTTGTAAAATAATCTGCACAATGATGCATCCAGCGATTTGTTCGGAGTTGCCCATGCTCTTTAACGCGCGAACATTTGCGTTGTATAGGTCAGATAACTCCTTTAGCGACACGGCCGATCCACCTGCCACCCTCTTGAGCCTCAATATCTCAAGTATGTGTGCCTGAAAAAACAAACGTCTATTATTAAACCTTTTCCCCCAATAAATTAAGTGCTATGGCATAATTATCGTTTGTTATTTCCAATGATCGAATCGCGTCCAGCGCTGTATCCTTCAGGCACGATCGAAGATGCTGCAGTTTTTCGATATCTGCAAGATCAGGATGATTTTCTATGACGGTTGTGAACATAGAATAAAAGTCGGCCCATTCTATGTAACCACCACTGAACATAGGCAACTTTATTGAGGGTAGTGTCGGCGGTGCCTTAGCTCTAACTGTCTGCGAGGGCAGCACAGATTGGTTGCGAAATGTTGAGCAGGGCAATATTGAGACACGTTTCGCAATTTCATTTCGAACCGCATTTCGAAGTGTTTGGAAACTGTCATAAATTGAAATGGTTTTGCGCTTCAGAAAGGTCACCCTGTTTGCAGAGGGCACTGCACTAGAGGCATTATTTTCGGTTGCCATTAGAAGCGTTGATAGAAAGCGTGTGCGATACTAGCTGAGTAACTAACAACGGTGATCGCTAGTACATGCAAACCGTTCAAAAAACAATAGTTGTAGGAACTTCGGCGAACGCTAGTGTCAAGCTATGTAACGAAGCAACGGCAATAGCTTTTACATAAGTACCGCACGAATGAGCAAAGAACTTAAGCGACCAAAAGAGTAGGCAAAGCGACGGCGATCGCTTATAAGTATGTATATAAAGTGCACAAAGCGAAATGCCAGGTGGTGTCTCAATTCCTTTGCAGAGCGAGTATTATAAGATAAAATTAAGAAGCTGCTCTTATCAGTTGCGAGGTCGGTCCAGTTGTTTTGGTTGCGTAGCCAGACAGGACCCTTAAGCTTGGGATCCAACTTCCTTTGATTTCGTTATTTATTTAATTTTTTTTTTAATTAACTTAAAATCGCAAAGCAAAACAACCAATGAACAACTCTAAGGCGCTTGGCCTTGTCACTCAATTTACCTCATCTATTGCATCTTGCTAAGACCGACTGCTAGTCTCAACAGCAGTTAATATGTTTTTTAAGGTGCTCATGATGCCTTCTATCTGTCCATTAGCTCTACCCGCACCTGTCGCGAACAAATACAATTTTTGTTTTGTTTTGAACAAAACTCGCTGAATTTTGTGCTAGCCAACAACTTCCCTGATACGAACTTTTCGATAAAGTATTCATGTCATCGGTAAGAAAATTTTCATTTAATGTATTCAAAATATTAACAATATCAGAATCTTGACGTTGTTAAGCCATAGAAATGTTAGAAATTTTTCCCAAATCAATTCGCTCTTCAGGAATTTTACAAGTTACGATACTCAGATCGCCCGAAGAAAGATTTCTTTTTAAAAAATCAACGTGAGCCATTTGTTTGTCTACCCTCTATTGAATATAAAATGTAATTGTTGATGATTGTTTTCGTTATAAAAAACACATCTGTTTATTTGTAGTGCTGCTGCTTCACAATTTTCTCTAATTCCGAAAATATGTTGTTTGCATTTAACAATTTTATCAAAGTTTTTTAATTTTTTTTATTTCCTTTTTTAACCGGTTTTGATAACATGGCCGCACAAATTTCTTCATTTAACAATGCGATGCATATAATATAGAGAATGCTTTTACCGATAGTTTGCCATTTTAAACTTGGGAAAATTCTAATAATTCTTCTGCGTTAATGAATAGTATATTTTCGGTTTCTAGTAGGCTTGTTAATTTTTCGATTTCTATTGCAGACAAAATAACAGAGTTTATTGTCTTTGATTTAGCCCAATCGATAGCGTAAATTAAATTATTTAGTTCTTCTTTGAAAATATAAAGCTTATATTTTAGAATAGTGGGCTTTTCTTCCTTAAACTTTTTTTCTCTTTCGGATTTTATTATATTATTTGCTATTTCGATCAATTCATTAATTCTTTTTAGTTTTATTTTTGTGATAAGAATTTCGTGGTCATTGTGGTCCGGTGTACCGGCCTTCCATTTCTTACTGTGCCTAGTGCCTCTAATGCTCTAACTTTTCGTTGGGTTGGTTTGAGCAGTCGTTGGTCAGTACTTTGGGATAGTTGCCAAACCGAAACAGGTCGGCAAGAATAACCTATGAAATATTAAGTATTGATATTATTTTTATGGATAATTCTACCATTTTGTGTTTTGATTGTAGTTTTTCTGTTTTCTGCTACTTTTTCTTTTCCTAACATTATGTTAGGCTCAAAGCCTAATCTTTTATCAATCTTGACATATACTGTGTCTCCTGTCTCATACTGTTTCATTATTTTTTTCTTGCTGCCATGATATTGCAAACCTACACCCTTTTTTTTCTAATTCTAATTCCTAAGGGTGGCTAGTATGCTGAGTTAAAAAAAAATATCTATGTGTTTTGCGATTACTGTGGAGTTGACGGATTGGCTGTATAATTCAACGTCTTTTAATATTAGGCTTTCGAAATTTACACATCCTTCATCCTTCTTTACATATCTCATTATTTCGATCAGAGTTAAATGGAATCTTTCAACTTGACCATTGCTTACTGAGATGTATGTAGGAATAGGAATCTGATGGATGCGAACTTTAATGACTTCTCGTTGTCCATAACAACTAATTTCGGCATACCAAACGCGATCATGACCTCAAGAAGTGGGTCCTTGATGTCTTCAGCTGCTTTTGATTTCATAATTTTTCAAATTTTTGCCATCGTTTCTGTCTAACGTTTCATGTTGGGTGAAAAGAATTTTCTTAAGATTTGAATTTTATTTTCTATTGCATTCCTGTAAGACCTGGTGTGTTTTTTTATTATTATTTCTGTTTATGCGTCCTCAGAGGTTGGGAAAGGTGTGAAGTTCCCGGTTTGTATCGTAGTTTATGAATGTACTCTTCAAGGTAGCTTTTCCACCTTTTGAGTTTCCGATTGTGGTTCTTCTTGATGGTCGGTGAATATAATTACTTTTGAAGTTCCGTACAAATACAAGCGCAAGCGCATTCGTTGCGAAATTTTCTTCCGCTTTGACAAGTGTACGTGATATTTAGGTGATAGGCTTGCCGTCTTGTTCTAATACTGCTCCGATAGCGTAGTTTGATGTATCGGTTGTTAAATGAAATTCTCTTTCAAAATTGGGGTAAGCTAGTTTCACATCGTTTGAGGTGAGCGTCCTCTTGATTTTATTGAATGCGTCCAGTGCACTGTTGTCAAATGTCACTTTTACTTAATTAGAGACATTTTTGGAGAGTCTGCCATTTACAATTCAAGCTGCCATTACAATTCGTCCTGTTTAGGATTCTGAATTAAGTCGGGTTGGATATAATTTTGGTTTGAACCGGTGTAGATGTGGAAATTGAGTGTCGTTCCGTTCCCCGTTACACAATTGAAATAAGGCAACGAAGAAAAATGTAGTCTAAAAAATGGACATCTGAGGCCTCAACAACAATGGTCGGGTTATATTCGATTGAGCCTTCTGATCAGATAAGGCGGTAGCTTCTTCTAACTCAGCTCTTTTGAAATAGGCTTGACTCAACGTCTGTGTAATATAAAGCACACGGTTCGGTCTCTTCTACCGCTGGCTCCAAAGCCTTAGAAGTTAAATGGAACGGTTGTGGGATTTTCGGAGGAGGTGCGATGGTTGCGGGCTTACCCACGAATTCGTTTGCCTGGGGCCTGTTCATATAGTTAATATTTCCGGTCCGCATAGAACCATCTAATTCCATCGGTACGGGTTTGACTTGTTGAGTTATTGTTGGTTGTGTAGTCTGGTAGTTCGCGACTGGTCTTGGGATGTAATATAGTGTCGGATCAAATCTTCTCCACTGTCCGGAGCTATTATTTTGTATAATTTTTGGTGGTTGGTATTTAGGATTAGGGTGAGCTGAAAAATGTCTAGCTGGCGGTTGTTGTCTAATTTTGGGTATAAGAGAATTTCTCTGTTCTTGGCTCTCTACTATGCTGCACAGATGCAGGGCGTGGCTCAAATCTCTTGGCTCTTTGATGGCCAGGAGTTGAGGTTAATCGCCTCGCACGAACGTGTCTAAGGCTTTGCCTCGGTAACTATTCGTCAGAGCCCTTTCATTTTTTGGTGTTTCTTCTTGAACACTTATCTGATTTAGAATCAAAGACAACTGGTGGTGTACTGTTTGTTGTTTAAAATTCAGTAAAGAACAGACGACCCTGTGTCAGTAAGAACATCTGACAGTCGAGAGTTTCAAATCTCGCTTAGCGGCGTAATGTTCTGTAAGACACTTGGAAATGGCCTTCCAATTCATTGGGATATTGTACGACTCAAGCACTGGCTAGAGTAATCAAAGAATTATTATAGGTATGCTCTTGGTCCTCATAAATGGCCATTATTTTTTCAATGTTTTTCTTCCATGACCCGAGTGCGGTTTTATATCCTGATAATAAGTTGGACTTCTGAGCGGGATATCGGCTAAATGTTCCCCATTTTCTCCATTAATGGCCTGGCGTATTTTTTGCCTCCCTGAAATGTGTCCTTAATTAAAGACAAAATCACCTGCTTTAGCCCTAGATTGGCGTACGGGTTACTAGAGAAGCCGAGTTTTATATTAGCTAGCGCGTCGGAAAGATCCTTTTCCTTAATTTTTGATGAATCGGGCAACTTGAGACTCTTGCTTTTTTTTTATTTTAAAATATTTTTTCGATCTTAAAATATTCCAAAGTCGAGAAGCAAAATTACAACATATAAAATTTAATTTTTTTTTCTATTTAAGTATGTTTTTAATCTTATAAAAGTATTCTTGTTTGTTTTCTTGATTAATTTTTTCTGTCACTTAAACACTAATCTTACACTATAAGTAACATTTGGCGAATCTCCCACGCTGGTCCATCAGATTATTTCCTTTTTATCCCGCGGAGTAACGAAAAGCGGTTCAGCGACCTACGAACAGGTACTACAGAGGGCTCGACGATAACCACCGGAAAACGTAAGAGGATAAACGCAGTCTTTATGGTTTAGACTCGCACAGTGGCTTTTTTTGAGGCACTTTTCGGAGTACTTAAACTTTCGCGTTTGTGGCTCCTTTTGAGGCACTTTTATTTCGCGACGCGTTATCCTTTATTGGCTTTAACCGGTTCCTGGTGGGGCGCCAATTAAAACAATTGATGATTATTTTTTTTTAAAAAAGCATATCTTTGTATTATTATTATTGGTCATGCAGCTTATATGTGATCGTTGGGCTGGGTGCATGAGTACTTCCTCTTAGTTTTTGTAATAACTGTTCTTATCTTAATTAATATAATAACATAGTCAATTAGTTCCCAGTACGGAACGAATATAATCAAAGATGAATAGATAGTTTTCGACGCACGGCAAGAAAGACGCAAAGGGCGAGTAAAGGGTCGTAAGGAGGTGATGCTGATGGACAACAGCACTTTTGATTAGGGTAGCGTAAGTACTGGACGTGTGGACGCAACGACGAAAAACATAGAAAAGGAATCGCGAATTGTCCGCGAGCTTAGGGATAGATAGTCAAGAATTGACGGTGCAGTAGGGCTAGTGTTCTAGATTAAATAATCTAATCTATCTAACCCTTATTCTTTTCCAAAACCCCTCTTTTCAGCATAGCGTCTCGGCGAATTAGAGTGAACCCGGATAGGCTGAGTTTTACAACCCCGGCTAAAACACTACTTTACAGTTGCAATCAGTAAGCGCAGCAACATTTCTGCCCAACAAATAGTGGCGAAAATGTTTTATTTATTATACCATAAGAATGGTATCGTGACTCAGCAGGTGATATTACAGATTTAATGTAATAATCAACAGCATGGGACTTCTAAATTTTATGCCACAGGATGGCATCATATCCACGAGTGCTTGCATCGGTATGCAATTGGATTGAAAACTGGCTTCTGTGTAAGCATACAAATAATTTTGTTCAGTATTTGTTCATGTTCTGGCTTTCAACTAATTTCGTTCTTTCATGATTTTAAAAGATATAAGGGTTTAATAATATTGAAATATGCATAAGCTTTTCGGCAACAACTAATATTTGAATCCTGGTCACACTTAAGTCTTTTGTTTTGCTTTGTGCTTATTCTTATTCTTAAGTATACCATTGTCTGTCGCTTCACTACCGAACGATGTAGACGTACAGATGCGTAGTAAAAAGAAAAACTTATTAATCCGGTTCAGTTTCCTGTTTAGTTCCACTTTAAAAACATGGTATAACCAACAGGTTATGGGCCCAGGGCTCTTAACACGAAATTGTGCGATTAATTTTAATTACTGTGTGTGATTAAACGAAAAAATTAATAAACATGAGTGGACAAGGGTTATATTCCATCGAAAAGTTGGATGACGAAAATTACGCGGTGTAGTCAGTGCAAATGAAAAGCATTTTGGTACAAAACGATCTATGGCCGATAGTTGCGGAGAATTGGTAAAAATGAAGGTAACAGCGAAGAACAGAAGGTTCAATTTGATACACGGGACGAAAAGGCGCTAGCAAACATATTGCTGGGTGTTAAAGCGTCGCAGATTAATTTCATCAAAAATTGCGTGTCGTCTAAAGAAGCATGGGAGAAGCTAATAAGTGTGTATCAGCCGCGCGGGCCAGCAAGAAAAATTGGGTTATTTAAAAGTTTGCTTCGACTGAGTATGCCAGAAGATGCAAGTGTGCAAAACTATGTGAATGAATTTTCCAACATAGTTGAAAAATTAAATGAAATCGAAATGAATATAAATGGAGACATGCTCACAATTTTGCTGTTAACGGGATTAGGAAAAATGTTCGAAAACTTTTTTGTAGCGATCGAAACGCGTGAACAGTTGCCGTCCTTGTCTGATTTGAAAATCAAAATTATCGAAGAAGGACAAAGACAACAAGCAAATAACGAAGAAGTGGGTAATGGGATACAGCAAGCATTTGTGTCGCGTACGAAAAATGCGCATCAGAAAACAGATTCGAAAAGGAATAAAAAATGTTATGGATGCGGCCGCGAAGGTAATTTTATTGCTGAGTGCAAGGAAAAAGAGAAAAGTAAAGAAGGCAAAGAGAGAAACGCTGAAATGAAGTGATCGTTAGCCATACTTGCGAATGTGCAGAAAAGCGACAACTTGACAACATCGACGTGGTGTCTGGATAGTGGCGCCACTGCTCACATGTGTTGTGATAGGTCATGGTTTGTAGATATTAGGGAGCACAAAGAGAAAATATTGCTTGCAGGAGAAAATTTTATATTTGCCGACGGCATTGGTACTGTATGTATTACTGTCGGAAATTTTTATCTTCAACTGCAAAATGTGTTGTTTGTTAATGAGTTGCAAGCAAACTTTATATCGGTATCAAAAGCTGTCGAAAAAGGATACAGAGTTACTTTTGATAAAGACAGAGCAGTGATAAAAGACAGAGATAATGTGAATATACTGAAAGCAAACAAATGAGGTGATTTGTTCACCATTGATGTTAAAATGAAACAGTGTATGTACTCCAAGGCACTGAGTTATGGAAATGGCATTATCGTTTTGGACACTTAAATCTGCCCAGCTTAAGGAAAATGGCAAGTGGTGAGATGGTGCATGGCTTAAAATCAATCAATAAAATTTTTAAATAAAAAATGATTTGTGTGAAACCTGTGCAAAAAGTAAAATAAGTGTAAAACCATTTCCAAAAGCATCTGAAAATCGTGCGATTCAATTATTGAGTTTGACTCTCACTGACATTTGTGGACCAATAAGCAGACCGTCTGCCGGGGGCGCACGATACTTTGCAACATTTATTGACGATTACTCACGTCACACAGTTGTGTATTTTTTCAAGTCTCGCGACCATATATTAAGCGCGTTTAAGGACTTTGTTGTGTTTGCCGAGAGACAATGCGGCAAAAAGGTAAAATCAATTCGAAGCGATAACGGGCGCGAGTATGTTAGCCATGAATTTGAAAAATTCTTGTCGGAGCACGGAATTTAAGGACAACTGACAGTACCCTATTCTCCGCAGCAAAATGGAGAGGCTGAGCGAGCAAATCGCACACTGGTAGAGATGGCCAGAAGTATGCTAGTACACTCAGGCGTAGATGAAACACTATGGGGTGAGGCAGTAGGGACTGCAGTATACTTACGCAACAGGTCAGAAACCAAGACATTGGCTAACAAAACCTCATTTGAGGTTTGGACTGGCAAGAAACCGTCTGTATCGCATTTGAAGGCTTTCGGCGCAAAAGCAATTGTCTTAAAGAAATGGCACTGTTAAGTTTAGTCCAAAGGGAATCGAATATGTAATGGTTGGCTATTTGATGGCAGCGAAAGCATATCGACTGTTTTGTCCAGAGTCGAAGAAAGTTGTCGAAAGCAGAGAAGTTATTTTTATAGAAAATAATTTAGGTGGATCTGCAAACGATAAAAAAGAAACAGTGCTGTTTGATGATTGTGCAACAGTAAATCAGCAGGCTGAGGCTGAGAGTGTCCCGCAGACACAGGCAGAGATTGAAATCGAAGGGCAACATACTGAAAGGGAAGATACTGACGAGTATGAGAGTGAAAAAAGTGATGATGCACAACCGCCCGTAAACTGTGAAGCTCGTGGTCCAGGGCGTCCACGAAAGATAAAAACTGGAAAACCAGGTAGACCCCGCAAGTATAATTGCCTGAATATGCTGAAGGCAGAGGAAATCGTCATTCCTGAAAATGTTAGCGAAGCAAGTGAGTCAGAAATGATCCAAGAATGGTCAGCATCGATTCAGGAGATAAATGCACTTGAAGCCAATAAGACTTGGGAGCTTGTGAACTTGGCAGCGAATAAGAAAGCGATAGGCTGCAAATGGGTATGGCATAAAAGTTGACAAGGGTGGCTATGTAGAGCGCCTTAAGTTAAGATTAGTTGCCAAAGTATGTGCGTAGCGATATGGCGTTGATTTCTTTGACACGTTCTCTCCAGTTGTGAGATACTCGTCTGTACGAATGATTATTCCATTGGCAGTCGAACATAAGTTGTTTATGCATCAGGTGGACGTGTCTACTAGTGAGCTTTCAGAGGAAGTTTATATGAAACAACCGGACGGATTTGTAAGCGATGAATTTCCCTGATAAAGTCTTGAAGCTACAAAATCTCTCTTTGGGCTAAAGCAAAGCGGTAGAGAGTGGAACAGTAGACTGGACGCAGTCTTGAGAAAACTGGGTTTTACTCCATGTGTCAGCGAGCCCTGCGTATATATACGCAATGGGCAAGGTAAAATTAATATAATTGCAGTTTATATTGATGATATTTTACTTGCCAGCTCAAATAAAGATGAATTGTTGAAAATCAAAGCGTCCATTTTCCAGTGAATTTGATATTGTTGATGGCGGCCAGCCCAACCATTTCTTGGGCATAGAAATTGATAACAATCGGCCACAAGCAGTATGTGGAACAAATGCTATATACTTGGGGCATGTCAACGTGTAGGCCTGTAGCTACACCACTGTATGCAGGTCACCAAGTCAAATGTGATGACGTCAGAGCTACCAATCATTGATAGGTTCTTTGATGTATTTAGCCAAAACAACCAGGCCGGACATACTACATTCGGTGGCGAAACTGGCACAACGAAATGCCAGCCCTCACAAGGAGCATATTGCCTGTTTTTTCTCCAATGGCTGCAATCAAATCATATATATATTCTTATTTCACACCATTTCTATCAACAATCTTCGTAAGCAGCACTTGCCTATATATTGCCTTGTCTACCGCAGCAAGGGAAGCAACATATATTAAAAAATTGTTGCATGATATGGGATTTATTGAAACCAAGCCTATTTTATTGTATTGTGATAATCAAAGCGCACAGTGCTTAGCTAAAAATCCAATTTTACATAAACGTAGTAAGCACATCGACATAAAGTTTCACCATGTACGCGAGCTATATTCTAAGAACGAAATGGATGTTAAATATACATGTACTAATGATATGATTGCCGATGTACTAACTTAAAATTTGCAAAAGAACAAGCATGTAAAATGTATTAATGAAATGAATTGTTATTAATAAGTTTTCAAGTATGTAATTGTTGAGAAGGAGTATTGAAATATGCATAAGCTTTTCGGCATCAACTAATATTTGAATACTGGTCACACTTAAGTCTTTTGTTTTGCTTTGTGCTTATTCTTATTCTTAAGTATACCATTGTCTGTCGCTTATGAACTACCGAACGATGTAGACGTACAGATGCGTAATAAAAAGAAAAACCTATTAATCCGGTTCACTTTCCTGTTAGGTCCACTTTAAAAACATTGTATAACCAACAAATAAAACAAAAAAAAACCTTGTATGACTTGTCGAAAATAAGAGGCTAGTCAAATATTCAGAGACCGACTGAGGAGTTGGTAGGGCAGTCAACGCTGACATTTTATGCGCATTTGGACGAATTTCACCAGCACTTACTTAGCATCCTATATAACGAATAGTTGACTTAAGAAAATAACACTAACATAACAAACAAAATAACAAAATCCAGCTTTTGTGAGAAATCTTTCAAGAGAAATCTTTAACCTTTCCAAGGCCTCACTTGTCGTTGAAGCTGCTATCAATATGTCATAATATAGAAATTTATCCATTACTACAAATAATATAGCTAAACGGTGTTCAATAATTTTGACATATCGAGATTTTAATTGAGTTATGCATAACATTTTTACAAATGTCCTTTAAAACTATCAAATTATAAATTATTTTTCCACAATATTTTTTAGGCACAAATCTCTTTAATAAGTGCGAATTCAGCTGCAGAGTCAAAACAAAATGAAACTAGCTCACCAAATTGACGCAGCATTCTCTTGGCTCGAATTCACAACTGATGCTTACACGCTTCTCATGTGATCCAACGCCGCTCGTTGAAACTCCTTTTGTACATAATGACGCCCACCTCATGATGTAAGTAGCGCGCCGGATCCCACTTCTGATGTCGGAGTGCGAGAATTATTCACCATGTGAATCGTTCATAAAGTTTCAGAGCGCAGCGAGTTTCGATGCGTATACTAGGCGTCTCAGGAAGCAACCAACTTCAACGTTAGTCCTTTTTCCTTCGTAACCCGTCGAACCACACTCGGCGACGTTGTCGCCTCGCTCTGACAGTTCTAAGCAAAGCGACAATAATACTTCTAGAACAGTCGCAGCATACAATTTAATGTGACATTTCTAATCATTGTGAACTACCAAATACTGTGACGTACTACATGGAACCACACAAGCATTTCGTATGCGCCGACATATATAATAAGAATATACGGATAATATATACAGATAAAAATAAATTCAAAGACAAATAGAACAGTTGACAAACACTGCAATCACAACTTTCGAAATGATCTAGTAGTTCAGGGTAGATACGGCAAATGGTAGAATATGTATCACAAAGCAGCAAAACCTCTGAACCGCACGACAAACTCCCACAACAGAACCTCAGTCCCTGCGGTCTAGTGAAAGTCAGGCTTGGGGCGGAGCGATAAAATTCGCCTCGCCTAGTTCAGTTGTTGAATTATACAACAAGTAATAGGTTCTAGTCGGGAGCTTCCGACTAGGGGTCACCCTGAACCCTATTATTCCAATACCAAATGCAGCTCGCACTATGCGCTCGTTTCAACTAATAACGATAAATTTTAGAAAAAAAGTTCCTTTGGCAGGGTTCGAACTCGCAACTAACCACACTATTTGCCAGCGTCTCTACTCAACAGCCACACCAGCAAAAAAAAAATTGTTTCCTCGGTAGGGCTCGACATACCACACCATTTGCCACCGCCTCTACTCAACAGCCAGAAAAAAAGGATATTTATCGATTGCTTATAAGCAGAATAACTTATCGATTATCGGAATCAAACTCGATCTACGTAGGCACTAGGAGGACCTACAGCTAAAATCTCAAGTCTCTAGCTCTTATAGGTTCTGATATCCTTGCGCTCATAAATATGCACAAAAATATTATACCCTTTTTACCCATTTTCAGTGGGTTTAGTGTATAAGGTAGGTAGGACTGGAACTCGCGACATATCACACCACCTGCCACCGCCTCTACTCAACAGCCACACCCATATTTAAGTCTTATTGAGAAAAAAACGAATTCAAATATCAGAATGTGTGTCTGTACATGCCTACCGAAATTCTTCAAGCTGCGCTAGCTGCAAACACGTGTTTCTTAACCGATCTTAATGAAATTGTCTACAGTATATCTAATTGTACCATAGAATATTTGTGTATTCTCAAAAAGTTAATTGCATCAAAATTGCAGCTAAATTTGTTGGAAATTTGTTGGGTTATTAACTCGATTCATAGGTATGAGGAAGAAGCGGGAAGGTGGCGATAGGTGTAAAATGAAAGATACTTGATATATACATACTATTAAAGAATAAACACTTTTGGCGACTCTAGCTCTTATTAAATACCCAATTTGTTAAAAAAAAAAAACTGGATTTCAATATCGTTTGTTTGGAAACGGAGTAAGTTATCGACTATCGGAAACAAACGCGATCAACGTAGGCACTAGGAGAACCTAGAGATAAAATTTAAAGTCTCTAGCTCTTATAGGTTTTGATATCCTTGCGTTCATACATACGGATAGACAGACGGACAGAGAGACGGACATGGATAGATCGACTCGGCTGTTGATGCTGATCAAGAATATATGTACTTTATGGGGTCGGAGATGCTTCCTGTTACATACATTTATATTTTGCACAAGTGCTATGTACCCTTTTTACTCAGTTTCAATGTGTTCAGGGTATAAAATCTCCCACACACAAAAATAAACAAGAATAACCTACATTTAAGACATTACAATAAGTTATACAAGTAAACACACAGTACAATCTAATAATAATTTAAGTTTAAACATAAGACCATATGGAAAGTACTTATTATAAGAACAAACACACAGCAAAACATAAATATTAATGTCTTTTTTTGTTATATAAATGTTTATTGTAGTGAATCAAAAAAAGCATACATTTTTAATACAACACAGTTGACTTAGGTGATATTTCACCAAGCCTGGTTGGGTCCTTATGTTTAATCGTGGACAAACGTCAAAGGCGTCTTCTTTGAATAAGGTTGCATCGTCACGTAGATAGTTGGGGGCTCTGGGACGTTTCCTGTGTCGTGGTTGGAGGAGCTACTTAAGGGATCCTCTCTTGATCCTCCTGATTACTCCTTCCAGCGCGATCTCTTGCTACCAGGTTGCAGTGTCGCTGCAAGCGTTCGTTGTATCGGTTGGCGAATGCTTTGACTTGGCTGTCTAGAGTCTTCATTTTGAGGACTCTGTGCAAGGTTAAATTTGTGACGAACCAGTCAGCACCTGTCATTCGGCGCAGGGCCAAGTTTGGGAGTGTCTGAATCCGTCTTCGATTGGTTCGAGATGCAATGCCCCAAACTTAGATACCGTATCTCCACCAAGGCGTTGTAAGCTGCCCGTTAGCATCGAAGTTGCATTGACTGTTGGAGCTTAGTAGCCAGTTGGCTTTGGCCAGCTTAAAGCGGCACTGCAGTTGCTAAAAACCGTTAATTACTCAACAATTGCAAATAAGCAAAATAATTCTAGTGCAAAATTAAAATTTTGATTATTCAACGGCAACATAATTATCGTAAATGGTTATAATTAGACCATTGCAACACGCCTTAATGAGCTGACAATTTACAGCTGCCGAATATTCGCAAAAACATAGACGCCGCTAGTTAACTTTAGCGCTCTCCTTGTTGTGCGGTCATTCGGCGGCTCAGTTTGTATACATACCTTGTACATAAGCAGCTTTACAATTTGTTTGTCAAATTTTGTTTGCTCAATTTTTCGTGTTCTGATTTAGCACTTGTGAGTTGATGTAAGCCGAGAACAAAAATGATATACAGATATCAAATTGAGGATAATATAAACAACTCATGTGCCGTCGACTTAGAAGTGCTTTTTCGATAATTGAATATACTAAGTCCGCCTTTAATGCCACGCATAACTCGCTAGAGAGGATAAGTTTCGATGAAATGGCAGCAAATTACGCGATGATTTCGACGAGGTGATTGGCATAGTTGAAGCTCGCATTCGCGTAAATATATATTTATCGTGGAGCATTACGGCGTCAATCTAACGGCCCGTCCCACTCAACCTTTCTTCATCATGAGGATTTGCCAAACCAAACCATGATCTTGGCCAACATAACGCGCTTGACCGAGCTCAGATTACCAACGTTTTCCGGTGGCTATACCGAATATTCGGATTTCATCGCGATATTTGAATCAGATGTCAAGAAGGATACCGAGCTGTCAAATATTGAAAAGTTGCAGCACCTCCGCTCATGTACCTTTTCTGGCGTTGGAATCGGTTCGATCGTTGGAGTTTTCCGGTGCCAATTATCGTGTGGCTCTAGATATTCTTAATAGAAGATTTAGTAACAGCGCTTCTTGTTTGTCAGGCACACATCAATGAGATCTCTTGGGTTCAAGAGGGTAGATTCGGAGTCGGCTTCAAAACTACGTGAGTTTTCGGACAAGGTCAATTCACATATGCGTTACAGACTTTGAGCAGTTTGAAGTAAGTCTCAGGATGCATAATAGTGCAGAAGCTGCTCGAAAAACTGGACACCCAGACTCAGCCCAAGTGGGAGGAGGCCACAGGAATTTACAATGACCCGACAGCCGATGAGTCTCTGAAAAGGCGAAATGTTTAAATTGGATACAGTAACATACGGGACCAAATCAGCATCATTTCAGTCCGTGCGCGCAATGCACCAGTAAGCCTTTGATGAGCGTGATACATTTCCAATTGGATCAGATGCCATCAAGCAGAAGTTTTATGTTGACGATATCCGGAGCCAACTCGGTTGCTGAAGCAAGAGAGAAAACACGTCAAGCGGCCGGAATATTGTCTCGTGGAAATTTCACGCTTCGAAAGTGGTGATTCAGTCACCAAGAAGTTCTCGATGGAATAACTTATGAAGAAAGGAAACAGTACTTGAAGTTCCATGATGGAAGCGATGACACCAAGGCCCTTGGTCTTGTACGCTCAGTTCTGTCTATTATTGCTCGTTTTTATAAGCTGCGTGGACTTTTGGGACCAGTCATAACTAGAGCAAAGATTTCCTTAACAGCTTTGTAAGGACAAATTAGCTTGGGATGAAAGCTTGCCGATTGCACGGGATTTGACCTGCATCATTCGTCATGTATCGTTTCCCAGAGTGGTACTCTTCGAAGGAGCCGATGTTGAAATACATGGATTTTGCGATGCAAGTGTGGATGCCTATGGAGTCTGCATCTACGTGGTGGCCAGAAGTCCTCTAGTCATAAGTCGTATCCTTTGCACCAAGTCTCGAGTCGCGCCATTAAAAACATTGACCGTCCCAAAACTGGAATTATGTAAAGCAAAGCTGCTGGGTAATCTGATGAATGAAGTCTAGCGCACCGGCATCTTTGTCAGTCAGTTTTATTGCTGGTGCGATTCGTCCGTTGTCCTATCCGGTATAAGAGATGGGCCCTGCAAATTTAATGTTTTCGTGGACAATCGGCTACCACATAAGAACTCACTTTCTGTATGGTGTGGCGATATGTTCCGATGGACAGAAATACACCTAACATTCTTTCGAGAGGCACAGTTCCCAACGTCCTAGCCTCTGGTTTCATGGTCCATCGTGTCTATTAGATGGTCGCCTAAATTGGCCGGCGTCCTGTCTGCCTGAAACTCCAACCATTGAATTGATCATAAACAGAGTACTGATCATTAAGTCTTCACATGCAGATTTAACTCTGGGATTCAAGCATGCAAACTCATTTGGCTCCATGCAGCGCACATTCGGCTATATGTACAAATTTATGAAGCATATAAGGCATCATGGACTTGTAGACATTCCTCACGGCACTCGGATTTTTCTTTGGGTTGTATAGAAAGCGAACTTGTGGGATGTTATCAAGGAGATTCATGCTCCTGGAAATGTGAAAAAATCCAGCTCCATCGCATCTCTTGCACCAATTCTGGATGAAGGTGCCCTTCTCCGTGTTGGCGGCCGGCTTAGCAATTCATCGCTGGGCTATGATGCGCAACATGCCGTAATATTTCCTCGATGTCATGCAATCACCTTAGCTCTCATAGTTCAGTTTCATGAGAGGAATCTACACACTGGTCCCCGTGCACTTCCATCCAAAATTCGACTTCGATATTGGCCGATTGGTGGATTGAGAACAGTCTCTAAAGCAGTCAGTAGATGTGTGAGGTGCTTTAGAGCGAAGCCCAGTTTTGCGTCTGGAAGCCGTTCGAGCATTCCCCGTAGCTGTAGTGGATTATTGCGGACCTTTCTTCCAAAAGTCGGAAGTTCGTACGAGGCCGCCCATCAAGTGCTAGGTCAGCGTCTTCATTTGCTTCACCAGCAAGGGGACCTAGAGCTTTTTAAGGACCTATCGACTGCTAAATTTTTGAGTGCCTTAAAGCGATTCATCGCCACTCATGACAAACCCAGACAGATTTAGTTCAACAACGCAACAAAATTCGATGGAGCTAAGAATGAGCTGGTTGTTTTAAAACATATTTTGCCTAGCGAATTTGATGTTCTACCTGCGTGCCCAGCTCTCAAGCAAGTGGATGTATACCTGGGCCCCATCAGTAGCCTGCTTAACGTCTACAAAGACTTCATAGCAATAGTCCTTGTCGTCGTAAGCTTTAAAAATACTTGAAATTTATAAGTTAGAAAAAATTAAACAAACCCTAAGAAGAAATAGAACAAGAATAATTTTTAGTTTGTCCGATATAACAGAAATAACTGCCCGAAAAGCCATACCTAGACGCAAGACTATTACAAATGAAATAGCAATAACAATGGCATCGACTTCGAACGCAGCACCCCCACACCAACTAACACCGACTAATCCCCAAGATTTGTTTGCACCTAAGCGCATCCCAGATGCGATTTGCTACTGTTATATACAACGTATGTAAGCGAGCTGATATCCGTGTAACGTCTAGCGGAGCACGCGCTGGTTTCGGCTCAGTAACGTCGGCTGGGGTAGGTTGACAAAATAATGGCTAAGCTACCGGCTCGCAAGCTTTTATAATTATAAAAAAAAATTTCGAGTGCTTTTAAGTTGTCCAGTTCGATTGCATAAACAAAATTAAGGGGGTAAGGTAAAATCGACAGAGTTACAGAAATTGTCCTAGATTGAGTAGGGACCGTAGCTGCATATGTTGCTGTTACGCTCAATGCGACAGCTGTTGCCCACCCTACATGATCTCCGGGGCCGCTTGACCAAACAATTGGTCGGTGACCTCTAAAACAACACTAATTAAATTATCCTAAAATTATGAAGACGCATGGCTCCAACATAAACACGGCAAATTAGCACATAATTATAATTTCGTTATTATTATTATTATGTTTAGGCATAAGAAATAAAAATTATAAAAAACAAAGATAAAGAATTATATATATATATATATATATATCTACATATTTTCTTTTTTCTTATAGGTGAGGTTCTGATTTAGTCTAATTATTTTTTTTTTTTTGGTTCGGCAAAATAAAATCAAATAAAATTTTTAGTGTTCTGTACCAAAAGCTTTAACGCTCAATTGAACTTAATTATTCTCTTAAAATTTTCTATTTAACGATTCGTTTGCTCTTTAATGCGGCATTAAATTATTCAATTTATATATTTTTTTTATTTTCTGGGCCATTCTCTTTATCTCATAATTTAAGTGCAAAAAAAAATAAAATTGAAGAGTTTTGCTCCACCTACATACATTCACTCCATCTCCAAAAACTCTTCCATCGATGTAATGTGCGATGATCTGCTGGAAAAAAATGCACTTCGAATTGCACAAAAAAAACTTAGAAAAAAAAAGTAGGCACTAGATAAAAACATTTTTTTTTTTTTGAGAACTTCCTATGACTTCTATTCTCTCTCTTTCTCCTAATACGTTGCTTTTCAAATTACTTAAAAATCTGGCTCTCACCAGCAATATAGCGAATTTCGGAGCATGGAAGGAGAGAAGGAGGATAAAGAATATAGGCCAATGGAAGGAATAGTTAGGGCAAAGAAAAAAACAGAGTTAAAGAAAAAAATGGGGAATACAAATTTGCAAACATGTGGTTGCATTCTTTTGCCGAAAAAGAATAAAAACTCACACATAACTATCACAATATGTAAATTAAACGCTTAAGGCGACTTAACTAATCGACTTAACTTAACGATCGATATTTGACGAAATGTGTTAATGCTGGGCGCAGTTGATTAAGCTATTTGCGACAAGGCGAATTAATGATGACAGTTACAGGTGTTCTGCATATTTCGGGACTCGGCAGGCGAAAAAATAATTGTTTGCCGCTTCTAAAGTCGAAAGACTACAATATTTCAACATAATATGTTTATGAGAATATTACTAAGCGCCATACCTGCAATAGACAGGTTGAAACATAAGTGCTTTTTAGTCTTTTGGGTAAAAAAAAAAAATCGGTCTAGCCTAAAATCTAACTTAACCCTGATTGGGTGTGGCACTTTTTTCGAATTTAGTTTTTCAAATAATTGTTGCGGCAAACTGGCGGCTGGTATTTGGTTCCGCGATACGCGAACTTAGAGCTTTTTTTGTTTTTGTTAATCACTTGTATAATAATTAAGCTTCCGGAAATACTGTTTTTCAGGGGTTAAGCGCGATTATAAATATGCGCACTTTTCACTCCTTTTTTTTTGTCAGTCTACCTTTCTCCACGGTAGACAGAATGAAAAAGAAAGATCTGAGCTCCGGCCGCCTTAGGGAAAGCTATTTTATAAAGGAACGAAACATATGAGAAGAAAATATGAAAGTCGATATTGTTGGATTTAAACAATATTACGAGTTTTGGTGCTAATTAGAGTAAAAAAGTACAAGACCTTAACTAGATTTATACCGCCTACTTTTGGGCTGCTTATTTAAATTCAAAAATTGTTCTTGCTTCAAGCGCCACTACACTACCTACAAGCTTTTGATGGAAACATTACGGCACTTAACGAATTTATTATATATGTAGAAGAAATCCTACTAATAATTAAAGGCACAAACCACACTCCGTACGGACAGTTATTAATAAGAGTCATCAGAAATAAAATAGAAGGAAAAGCCAACGACGTCATATTTTAAGTAGGAATCTCACTCAATTGGAACCACATTAAAGAGACCCTTGTTACCAATTCTGCAGATAAACGCGAAGAATCAGCTCTTGTATACGATTTAGATTTGCTAACATAGAAAAACTCGTCAGTGACCTGACTTTTCGAACAAATAAACGAAATAAAACTAGCCCTATTCAATCTGATAGAATATAGTATTATAAAGGCAAAAAAGATTCGTTTATGAAAAAATGTTCGAACCCTTTTAACAAGAGTTAGGGGACCCTTAGGAGCATTTCTAATTCGAGAAAGATATATTTATTATCAAGAATGCAGACGTAGAAGTAACACAAGGGCAAGACCATTAGGAAATAGAAGCCAGACAGACCAAAGAGGCAAACCAATAGAATTTACAAATAAGAAGAACAAGCCATAAGTCAAACTCAAATAGTGGTCAAGGAAGAAGACAGGACAATTATTATCCTCAACACAAGAACCAGCAACGACCAAATAACAACTGGAACAAAAAATAGAATAACAATTCCAAGAGACTCGCAATTATGGCACAACACGACCAAAAATACCATCTAGACACAAAGATACACCAACAATCAACTATACAATATAGAAGACAGAAACACAAACACGACTACAAACCACACACAAAATTTTAACGAACAAACGAATTTTCAAACAGAAGCAGAAGAAGTAACAAACAGAACCATTGGCACCTCCTGGCTACCACCGCAGAGCTATAAATCAAGTTAGTAACCCAACTTATATTGCCAACCAATTTAAGCCACAATTTAAATGCAATTGACTTGTTGAGAATACACAAATATTCTATGGAAGAATAAAATACTGTAGAAAATTTCATTAAGGTCGTTTTTTGTTTTGTTTTTCGGTAATTTGAGAGCGGATCTGTTTGCGTCGCGAGTTTCAGCCCTACAGAGGAAGGTAAATATGCGGTCAGTTGCAAGTTCAAGCCCGGCCAATGCAACTTTTTTTTTTAAATTTATCTTTATTAACTCAAAAGAGCTGCATTTGGTGTTGGAATAAGAGGGTTCAGGGTAGTTCATAGTCGGGCGTTCCGGACTAGAGCCTCTTACTTGTTCTTTAATAGTATATATGCTTGCTCTTTGCTAATAAGACCTTATTTAGTCTTGTAGGCATTGAGTTGACAAGGTTTTCAAGAGTTGAAGGATCTATTTGATCCCACTCCTTCAGTAAAGTTTCTAATAGTTGCTTTATGGTATCAAACTGCCGAAAACTCTTGTAAACTTTATTGGAAAGTATGCCCCATAGGTCTTCTATTGGGCTTAGATCCGGAGTGATTGCTGGCCATTTCTAGAACGGTATTTTTCTTTCCGATAGGTCTTTTGTTTTGCGCGCTGTGTGTATTGCGGCGTTATTTTGCTGAAAGATCCAATTATCTCCGTACAAGTCACCCGCAAACTCGATTAGCTCATTTCCAAGAGTTCTACATATATGTACGCATTTGTTCTTATCGGTATGATGCAAATCGAAGACTTTTACACCGTTTACAACGCTCACTATTAAGGGTCGGTCTGCTGCAGCGCTTAATATTACCGTAATTGTCGACATGTTTGGGAAAGTTGGTAATCGTATTTCTATGTCGGTTTAGTCGTTTAGCGATTTCTGCAAATCTGGTGCCGGCTTCCTGCAATCCCCTTTAAAAACCTTGCTCCTCCTCCGATAAATGCATTCCACGTGGTATTTTATATGAATAATAACAAATAAAACGTTAACTTATTGGAAAGTATATTGCCCGAACCTATTTCCTTCTCTTAAAAATGTTTTTATATGTATTTGTTTATATCTCCTCGACGCTATATTCCTCTTTCTAACACGAAATTCCTCACATAACTCACACTTGCACATATACTTATTTCCTAAGAAAATTACGACTCAGAACACAATTTTATGGTAATGGTACCTAAGATGAACAGGAACGAAGACTTTGGCATACAAAAAACAAATTTAAAACACAACAACAAAATCTGGCATACTTAAAGAAAGTTGAAGTGATATTATTGAAATGAGAGAAATATAAAATAATTCACACATACTTGTTTCCCTGAGGTATATGTATCGAATAAAATCTTACTTTCTCGTGTATGTATGTGTATGTTTTAAAAGAGCTAATTGGCAACGCATATCTTGTCAACAGGGTAAATTACGGACAAGCCCGCAAAACAGTGGGTTTAACACACATAGAGTGAATTTAACCCCGATATCAATGAAATCAGTGTTTAGGTGCCCAAAATAAGGAACAACGCATAAGTCAAAACTGCAAGCGTGCAATTGGCACACATGCAAAACTGGGAGCTGGGAAAGTCAGTGCCTCCAATAGCAATGCAGAGTTGCCTACAAATATAGCAACCAGCTTTAACTTTTTTCAGGCTGCCATGGCAAATAAAAACGTCAATTACGACATCCCAACACCAGACAATTCCGAAGCTAACATTCAAGTGCATCTTCCAGCGGTACTCAGTGTACTCAGGGTTGACGACGGTGGCGGTCTCGCCGGCGTTTTCCACCAGGACCTTCTCCCATGCTTACTTTCCCACGCTTTAAGGGGTCAGAACGGATTGCACTACACACCTCAGGGATCTTTGGCAGATAGCGCAGAGTGATCCGAGGAAATCGACTGTCCGGGTCTACCCCCAAGCGGTGGGTGGCGAGGCGGAGGCGGAATAACGGTTCCTCGCCTTCGTGCTTCGTTCCAATTTCGTGGGTTGTCGAGGACTCCGGCGCTGGTTAACCCATTTTCTCGACGAAGTCCGATCCGCTGCGGAGCTGGTCGGGTTTTGCGCCGGCTGCTGGGGTGTCGTCTGCCACCTCCGACGGTGACTATTCAACTTCCGTGGCCATGGTGGAATTCCCGCTCTCGCTGACTGCATCGAACTGGATTCTCGTTGGCGTATGCTCGTCCGTCTTGAGGGGTAAGCAGTGTCCACCTCGTTAGTTGTTGTCGGGACTGTCCTCTCAGGCGACATTGTCGATGGGCTGGCATCCTCATCTGTTTAAATCAATATAATATCTGGGTCCATCTGTAAGTTCAACTTATTCGTTAGCTTATCCATTACTTAGTTGCTAATACCCAATTCCTACAGTTCGACTCTCTTTCTACTAAGCCTACGCTAAGCTACGCTACTAGTGTTAGTCTAATCTAAATTTAGTAAGGGGCTACGTTGGGTGACGGGTGCCGCCCCCTCTCCTCGGGTACTCGTGGGCGTCCATAGGTCCTGGTTTCTCTTCTTCCTCACCAGTGGTCTCTTGGTATTCTACCAGCTGTTTCAGCTGTGAAATATTGGCCACCGTTTTCTTTCGTTCGCCTGGGCTCGCCAATTTGGCGGCGAAGCCTACAGCCGCGTTGGACAGATGGTGTTGCCGTAACAAGACCATCGAGCCCAATGAAGGTCGCCACTCCCGTTTTTGCAGGTTGTAGTACCTGCCCTGGTCCTTTGTTGTTTGCTGAAGATTGCTGTGGACGATATCAAAGATTTATTTTAGCCTATCCGCTTTCGTCCTAGGGTCGAAGGCACAAGTTGCGGACCCCGGAGTCCCCTACCGTCGAGTCTGACACACTTGTGTTGACCGCCAACGGTATCTCAGGCAAAATCTCGTCCCACGAATTCTGATGGCCCTCGATCAATTGCACTATCATAGTTTTCACGCTCCTGTTTGTCCTCTCGGTAGAATTCGGTAGATAGAATTCTCTTGGGTAGTACGGGCGGTCTACTGGACCTCTACACCCAGGGATTCCAGAAAAGCCTTGGAGCTCCGGCTTGTGAATTGTACCCCGTTGTCACAAACGAACCTCTTAGGTACACCGAACCACCTCAGAATCCTCTTTTGGAACGCTGTCTGCAGGTGCGGGGCCTTGGCCCCCCTGAGTGGGACCAATTCCACTCACTTCAAAAAGGCATCATGAAACACCACTAACATTGTGTTGCCATGAATCGACCGTGGAAGGGGCCTGACGAAATCCATGCAGAGTACCGCCATCGGCTCCGCTACCTGTCTCGTCAGCATACGTACAGCAGGTTTCAGTTGGTCGCTCTTGAACTTCTGACAAATCTCGCACCACTTCACGTACTTGGCGGCTAACCTCGACACGGTTTTCCTCACGCCTTGATGCCCGGCCGTGGGAGCATCATGGCACGCTTGCAGTACACTCTGTCGCTGACCACTCGTCCCTCTGGTGGCCCAAAAGCCTATATAACTGCCAATTTTCTTTCGTGCAAGCACGCATACTCACAGCCCATTTACAGAGTGACTCGGCCACCACTGTTTGCTGAAAGGTCTCTAAAGAATGTCTTGATAGTGCATGGGCCACAAATTGGAACTGTTGCAGTTCCAATGCCCATCGTGCAATTCTTCCACTTGCCACTTGAGTGCCAGATGATCCGTTATCACATGAAACCTGTACCCTTCTAGGTAGCAGCGCAACTTCTGACTTGACCGTACTATTGCCAGGCGCTCTTTCTCGGTGGCGGAATAGCTCACCTCAGCTATCAGCAACTTCCGGCTCGCGTACGTTATTACCCGCTTCTGTTCCTCAATCGTCTGCGTCAGCACTGCGCCGAGGCCATACTCACTCGCGTTAGTCTGCAAAACAAATTTGGCGGAAAAGTCCAGACAAGCCAACACAGCGACAGTCGTTAAGCTATCCTTCAATTTCCGTCCCTTCTGTAAGAGCACTGTGAGTGGCTGTACCAGAGTCGCGAAGTTTTGAACGAAGCGCCTGTTTGGGAACGTTTGGGAACGCAAACTCCTTACAATTTGTCGGGACCCTCAGGTTACATACCGTCTCCACTTTCTCTGGATCGGTACGTATTCCTTCCTCGCAAATGACATGCCCTAGGTAGACCAACCTCTCCCTGAAGAAGCTGCACTTCTTCCTATTCAGCCGGAGATTGGCCGGCCTTAACCGCCGAAACACCTCCCTCAAATTTTCTACATGCTGCTCTTTCGTTGCCCCTATTACCACAATGTCGTCTAGGTATGCGAACGCATGAGGCTACATTTCCGGCCCTATTACCGCGTCCAAGGCTCGATGAAAGTTCACACACGCCGAATGTAAGCCAAATGGCATCACCCTCCTTTAGGAAATACGTCTTTCAGGGACTGTGAACGCCGTACACTCCCGCCCATCGGCTGCCATAAGTATCTGGCAATACCCGTGCTTCAAATCCAGGGTGGAGATAAAACGGGCGTGCCGCCACCGCTCAAGGGTGTGATTAATCCTGGGAACAGGATAAGCACCTGGGGTGGAATGCGCGTTGAGTTGCCGGTAGTCGGAGCACATGCGCCACTCGCCAGTCTTCTTCTTGACTAAAACGTTAGGGGCGCTCTGCAGACTACGCGACGGTCGAAAGCATCTGCCAGGATCAGCTCATCCACCTGTTCGTCAATCACCCTCTGCATGGCCGGATTCCTCGGACAATATCTCTGTTTCAATGACTTGTCGTCCTTTAGCCGGATCCAGTGCTCCGCGATATGCGAGACTCCCTCACATCGAAGAGTGCCAGTGCCGACTGCAAGAACTTCCCAACTTCCGGATCCAAATCCGCTGGCCACTCACTTCGAAGCTGGGTTCGCCCTGCGTCCCGCCTATTCCGGGCACCGTTCCGATTCCAGATAGAGCTCCCTGATCACTCCCCTGTGGCAATCGCTACTCGTTTGTATCTCATTCCGTTGGTTGCCGAGCAGGCGCTCCCGCTTCTCGGTGCGTGAAACCTTCTTTCGACTCGTCTCTTGTCCCCGACCCGCGACTGGTGCCGTTACCGTCTCTACGACCAATTCTGCGATGCCGCAGCGTACTACAGTGCCCATTGGAGCCAAGAAGTCCATTCCCAGGATGACTAGGTCTAACATCGAGGGCATGATGAGCATCGGCATGCTGATCACTTTCCCCGAATCGTCCACTTGCGTGCACAGTCTTCACTCATGACTCATACCGAGTCCCGTGTGTGCCGGCGCCGACCCGATCCTGGCCTGGGCGGCGCCATTGCCCGATTCCCGCCTCCGTGCGGAGATAACAAATTCTGGCTACTCTTGCCCCGTTTCCCACATACCCAACAGAACAAGGCGGGAGCGTTGGGACATTCCCTGGCAAAGTGCCCCTCTTGCGCATACGTATGACATGCTCGTCGTGGATCATACCCGGTTCGGGCCTGTTGGCTCATCATTTGGCGGCCGACTTCCGCAGGGGCCGTTGCCGGCGGGGCGGAGACTTGTTTATCCACAACGGTCGCTCCGGATCCGATGGGAGTAGACCGGAATGGGTTGAGGTGTCCCCCCGCGGGCTGTACCGTCCTCGCCCACTCTGCGCTACTCGAACTGGAAAAATCTTGTCGTCGTATGCAAAGCCTGTTTTTGGGGGCGGCACTTTAATAAATCCGGTTCAGCTCCTACGCCGGCTCATATGTGGCATGGTGCATCAAAGCCCTCAGCTCTATCAGATATTCTTTAAACTCCTCCCCACGCGCTGTCGGCGGGACCGGATTTCATCCTTCAGCCTCTCAAAGTAGCGCGGTGGCAGAAAGAACTCTAAGAAGCCCCTCCGAAACACTGACCATGTCACATCCCTGAGTCCGCTACTCAAGAACCAACGAGCGGCGCGGTCGCAGAATACTTCACTCATGGCCCGAGGCAACCGATCGAGGGCTATACCGTACGTAATGGCGCGCTCCTCCAGTTCTTCCAGGAACTCAAGGGGGTCAGAACGGGCATCGTACCTCATGCCCCACTTTCGGACTTGTTGCGGAACGTTCGCGAGAGGCTTGGCCTCCGAGTGAGAATATGGCCGGGGAATATAAGGGCACTATTCGTTTCGTAAGGGGCTCGTCCCAGCTCTGTGCCAATCGCTGTCGCTCGGATGGCTACGTTTCTCCTAACCTCATGAGCCTCCCCTACACCCGTAACGGCTAAGCTCGGGGTCGGAATCTTTAGACGCTCGTACAGGTGCAGGTCTTGTTCCGATTTCTGACGCGACCGTCCGCCCACGTCGAGTGAGCGCCTCAGCTCTTCCATGCGCCCTTCCTTGTCCAGCTCCCTTGTCCATTGGCGATCGCCACCAATTCTTCCTTGCGTCGCTGGTTGATCCAGCAGACGCCCACATCCGGATATTGGCACTCACCTGACTCCATGCTGAGTTTTAAACTACTAACTGTAGGCTCGACTTCTCCCTCTTGTAGACTCTCTCTCGATTTTTTTGTCTTGTGTCTGGGCAGTTCTCGTTCCGTTAGTTTATGTAACTCACTTTTTTTTCGTGTCTTTTCTGCAGGCTTCTTTCCTTTTTGTTTATTTATATATGTATTTTTATTTTTTTTTTCTTTCCTTTGTTTTTTGTTTTCCGTTTACTTCACAGATTTGAACCAAAAAAAAAATAAAAAAACTGCACTTAATTTTCGAATAAATCTTGACCATTCCTCACTTTGGTCTATGTTTGTCTTTGCCTTTGTTTTTTATCACTATACTTTTCTTTGATATTTATTGTTATTGTTTCATATATATATATATATATATATTTTTTTTTTCCCACCCGCTTACTTCATAAAAAAAAATTTTTTTTAATTATTTACTTTAATCCTTGTTCATCTAATGTTTTGTTGTTTCTCACTTATCTGTTATTGTGCACTTTTTATTCTTCAACACACCCGTTTGCATTGCTCTCCCCAACTGTAATGACGTCCTACTGTACAACAGCTGTCGCGACGCCTTAACGGCCTTTCGACGCCGACATGGACTGCGGCGCGCGTTTGTGTAGACGTGTGCACGCGTGGTTTCGACATCGCCCGTCTGTCGCGCCCGACCGTTATCTTTTTACTCTCCGCTTTGTGTGCCGCCTTTGCACACATTTTTGTTGCCTAAATCTTGCAGGTGTTAATTTTTTTCGCCTAACATAGGGTATGAAATGCATTTGTTAGGGTATGCTCGACCGTCTAATACCCTAAATTTGCATTTTACCCATATATGATGTATTTCCTTTCGCCTATCCTTCGCTAGGGTACCTACATTCATGGATAGTCCTGACTCTAAATAGAATAGCAAACCGTCAATTAATTTAGTATTAAACATATAATATCATGTTTCACTGCACCTACATTGTTGCTTTAAAATACTTTGTAAATACCCCATTCGTCCATGTGTTTGTATCAGCACTATTTTTTCTTAAACAGCGAATTAAAATACACGCACTAAACTAAAAACTCGGGTCTTAACTGTTTGAAATAATTTATAGTAAAAATGAAATAGATAAAAAGCCGAAGTGGGATGCAAAACAGTATATCCTCGAAATTATTTGGTTGTAAGGGTGAGAATTATTAGGACAGACAGAAGAGTGGGTTGATTGGAAAAAATTAACAAAGGGTTAGCGGAACAGAATCATTCATAGCTTTACCATCCCTTGAAAGGAGGAAGGTGGCAAACTTCAAGTTATATGCATAAAGTATCAATCTACGCAGCCATGCGACTATACGTTTGTAGTAATAAAGATAAATAAAAAAAAAGTTCTTTTGGCAGCCACACCAGCCAAAAAAAATAACGAAAATAGTTTCCTCGGTCGAACTTGCGACAGTCCGCACCACTCGCCACTGCCTCTACCCAAAACCCATACCTATGATTAAGTTTTATTGGGAAAAAACTAATTTAAATAGCAGCACAGAAAACAATACAATCGAATCCGAAGCAGACGCGCATAAACGTGTTTCTTAACCGAACTTTATGAAATTTTCAACAGTATATCTTATTGTACCAAAGAACATTTGAGTATTCTCAAAATATTAATTGAATTTAAATTGTAAATTACATTGATGGGTAATGGAAGTTGGGTTATTAACTAGATTTATAGCTATGAGGCAGTAGCGGGGAAGTGGCGATAGGTATAAAATGAAAGATACTTGATGTATACGTACTATTCTAGATTAAGTAAGTAACATGGTGACTCTAGCTTTTAATATTTAACCAATTTGCCGATTTTTATGGATTGCTTGGAAACGCAGTAAGTTATCAATTATCGGCAACAAACTCGATCTGCGATCTCTAGCTCGTATAGTTACTAAGATCCTTGCGGTTATACATACGGACAGACGGACAGGCAGACGTATATGGCTAAATCGACTCGCCTGTTGATGTCGGTGATGCTTCCTTCTTCCTGTTACATACATTAGCACTAATACATTATACTCCTTTTACCCATTTTCAATGGGCTGTGTATAAGATACTTTATCGAAACAGCCGCAGATTTTTCAATTTTACCTCCCACAGATCGCAACAGTGTGGAATTCGAAAAACTACACACCATTTCTCCATTAAGCAGCGACCATTTCGAAGTGCTTTTCTTTGAGTAAATCGGCTTGATAATGCCATGCATGTACTAAGCACACGATGTAAAGACGTCAGTAAAGTATCAAATTTTCACAAACGACCTGCCCGCGGTTTTTAAAGCGCGTCGGCAAAGCTCTGAAATTCAATCAATAGCTTAACTCATTTCAATTGTGACGACTATCTCGGCCGAATCGCTTGGGGAAGCGAGAGCCGATCAAGTTCGGTACCTGTTGACGACCTAGTTCTAATTTACCTATCATACTGCAACATCCACCTCACCCCCACCGATGCTGCAACTAAGCTGCAAACTGTTTGTATTTTTTTGGCGGACGCATTTCTCGTCGTTGCATCATTTGCTTCTTAGTAAGCTGCCTTAACACGGTCGATAGGGGCAATGTTATGCGTTTTGTTGATATCGATTAAAAATTGCTTCGACTCACAGCTAATCATGAATTCACTTGATGAGTCCACTTTCGGTGTGGTCTTCGGTAGGAAGGCAGCTTCAACTTTGTCCCGTAATCTGTAAGCTGGCGAGACTTGTTGATCTTGTTTGGCTGTTGCTCATAAGCAAAATAATACAATGGGAATGCTGTCGATCCGGTTGGTATGAGTGAGACATTTGATAGCGGTCTTCAGCGTCCTTTGCATTCCTGTAGTGCTATACCGATGTTCGCAGATCTTAGATTCCGTTAACTGTCTAAGCTTCTTTAGTTATATCAACGTTGATATGCTCGCTTCTCAGGCAAATTGAACTTTTGAAGCTCTGCATTGTTGTGCTTGTTTACTTTGCATTGCTGGTAGCTGTTTACCATGTGAGCAATGTTTTTTTCATGCCTCTTTTTATACCAGCGTGTAATAAGTTATAAATGGCAGTCAAATTTTACTTACGGTAGAGTGTGATAAATGGGCGAAAAGTTATTGCTGCAGGTGCTTCCTGAATCTTTGCAGCAACGGACTAACCCTAAAGCAGAAAAGCGAAACACTATAACTGGCCGTCTACCCTGAAGAGTACCTAACTCTCACCAGATACATCAAGGGAATTTGCCTACGATGCCGAAATGGACTGGGCAAACTTACCCCGCGTTATGCAATATCGGAAATATGTGCAATATCTTCAAAGTACCACAAGTACAGAGGGTTTTCACTAAGCTCTTGGGGTTTTCTCTAAATGAAAGGCTCTATGCTCTAAATAACAAAACGGCAGAAGTACGAAAATACTCCAAGGGGGAGGGATAGGATACTCTTTGATTGAAAATATTACACAAGAATTCATATTCCCTTTCTTAAAATATACACTTCCTTAGGATGATTTCTAAGCAATATTCGTTAATAAAAATAAGTATCCGCTCCTATAAATTTCTTGCCGCCACTACGATATCATCCATATAAGCTATAATGGACCTCTAAGAAATAACCTGTCAGTTTCCAAGGCCAAATGGCATTCGTAAGTATCCGTATTTGACAATGGATGTGTACGATGATTTGATTTGATTTGATTTGATGATATTAGGTGAATGTGTTTTAAATCAAGTACCGAAAAATATTGTTTTTTTTTTCTGGATATTCTAAGCGATCGTTAATTAAGGGAAGTCGAAAATTGTCAGGAACAGTAATTTTATTTAGTATATCAGATTCCATTTTAGAAAGGAAAGTATCATTTACCTAGGAAGTAAATTCAAGTAATTTAGGGATAGCGCAAAGTTTTGCAATGTCCCCGAAATTTTTTATATCAGGCTTTCCACCTGTCTTATGGAGAATTCTTCTCCAGAGATAAAAATTTTTTCAAAGAGATGGAAAGACAGAAGGTTGAGGGGGAGATTAAAAATCTTCAGCAATGGACGAAGAAAGAAAGAACTACACTCCTTGAGTAGACATCTAGAGTAGACAACTGTTAGGCCCAGGAGAGTAAAACGATGTTAAAGAGTTTATGGCAAAGAGGCGAGAGGAATGGGAAATAATAGTAGCAAGTGTAGAACTAGAAGAAGTAATATTAAAAGGGTAAAAATTAATATTTGGACAGACAGAAGATAGTCTGGAAGTAAACCGGGGTGGCTTTAAAGAAACAATTAGAGGAATATAGTTTGTAATTTAAACGTGTAAGAGGGAGTACAGAGTTAATATTCATATCATCCGACTCATATAAAAAATAAGGAATAGTTTCCTTTGCAAAAGCAATGGTGGGCATTATACGTAGCGGATGAATGAAAAATAAGAGAATTGAGATTGTACGGTGCAACCTCTAAAGTAGGATTATATTCATCCTCAGGAAGAGATAAAAGTGGCCTGGGACTTGGACATTAGCAAGAAAGTTATCGTTAACAATATTTATAGTCAAATGATTAAAATTGAATTCATTTGAAGCAACGAAATGTCTAGAGGTCTACAAAGTCATTCGAAAGAACTTTAAAATCAGATATGTTTGAATTTAACCATGTCTTTAAAATTGCGATTATATCCAAATCGAAGGAAGATTTTGCCGTAAAAGGATTTTAAAGCTTCAAAGTAAGACCTCTGACTTTCTGATAAATAATAGAAACATGGTCAGAAGACGGCGTTAGTTTTTTGGGGCAGTAACAATAGGACCTTGCACCGAAGGGACGGGAAGGGTGACAGGAGGAGGCCAAAATTTGGGATCACAAATTATAATGTTAAACATTTTTTTTAAATGGTGCTATTTCACGAGGTGTGGAGAAATTAAATTAATTAATTGACACTCTAGCAGAAGATATGCAAGCAATATAGGCAGCCAATCATAAGTGGTGTCAGCCGAAAGCCATGACACAGAAGCTTGCTTACGAAGAAGCTTGCTTACGACAACAGTAAAATTAGGAGCTGATGGGGCTGAAGATAGTTGGTGTGGCCAGAGAGGCACCGTGATTGCTTTTAACAATCTTAGCTAGATTGCGCGAAGAGCTACCATTGCGGCCAGAGGCTGTCGGTGCTGAAAATGTTGCCTCTATGGGGAGGGTTCAGATACATGGTCTATTGGGACTACTCCAGGGGTAATATTCGGACAATCGCTTGAAGAAGGCGATAATCACAGCATTGAGAATATATCTAAATTGCTAGGCATTGTTTTGGATAGACGTAGAGGGCAAATGCAAAAAAATAAAAATGAGACTGTAACCGGCGATTGGGTAAAAACTCGAATTTATATTTGCTAAGCAACAAGAAACTCGAGTTGAAGTTACTTCAGAGCTACTTAGCCTCATTATGCACTTTTAATAATAAATTTTTCACAGAATTACACATTCTGGAGATATGAATTTGCTTGTCGATGTATACTGAGCACGATCAACACAAGCCCCCGCAGCCCTTCTTGGCAATTGTAGCTATCTTGTTGTAATCATACTCAGTGAGACGTGTACATTTAGCATGCAACATATTCTCACACAGCCAGCAATTAAAAAATTGCGGCAGTGCGAAATCTGCAGCCTACAGCACGACACATTTTTCGGTATTAAAGTTAATCAGAAGTTGCGAGAGCGCCGAGCGAAACGACAAACGGTGCACAAAAACATAACAAGCCAGCATTAAAAAAAATTCAGAAATACGCAACAGGAGACTCAAGCAAAAAAAAAAAAAATCAAATAATAACAATAACCACGCAATGCCGCAAATATCACTTTGCCAAATGAGATGCCAAATTAACCAATAGAAAGAAGGTTAGCAGCGCAAAATACATAGATAAGTCTTAAAACAGGTCAATCACTCTCAACTGAGAATGCTCTAAGTGGGTTCAGGGTATCCGCTGGTCGGGAACACCCGACTAGATCCTCTGACTTCTTTTTTATAAATGAGATATGAAATATAATGAGTCGCACAATCTTTTGTGCTCTAAACTAAACAGATGGTAGCCATTTAATAGAACTGGCAAGGCAAGACATTTCAAATGCAAATTTTTCGGGAGACCTATTATTTCAGCAATCGTGTCCGATGTCGCATTTTCATTATGAAGCAAGGAATAGGTTCTAGTCGGTAGCTACCGACTTGGGAATGCCCTGACACATCTTTTTCCAACACCAAATGCAGCTCGTTTAAATTAATTAAATTAATAAAGATATATTAAAATATTACTTGCTGCAGACTCTTCTCAACAGCCACACCAGCAAAAAAAATAAAAATACACTCCCCGGTAGGTCTCGAGCTCACGACAGACCGCACCACTTGCCACCGCCTCTACTCAACAGCCACAGCAATAATTGAGTCTTATTGAGAAAAAAACGCATTAATATAGCAGCACAGAAGCACAATACAATCGCGATTGTAATGCTGTTGATAAAGTTCAAAGCAGACGCCCATGAATGTTATTGTTTACATGTATACAGAAATTCTTGGAATTTTCGCTAGCTGCCTATTCCAATTGCGGAGTAAAACACATAACTTTTGGGTTTTTCTTAACCGATTTGAATGATATTTTCTACAGTATATCTTATTGTCCCATAGAATATTTGTGTATTCTCTACACGTAAATTGAATTTAAATTTAAAAACGGACGGACATGGCTAAATCGACTCGCCTATTAATGCTGATCAAGAATATATATAATCTATGGGGTCGGAGATGCTTCCTTCTTTCCTTTTTACCCATTTTCAATGGGTTCAGGTTATAAAAAGAAAATTTAAATGTGAATTTTATTTTCTTGGGATACTTTTGTAACCATTAAACATACAGATGAAATTGAGATATAAAATTTTATCAAAACCTACTTACCATGTTGAACATCAAGGCCAGCCCTTTCTAGCATGTACGGCAAACCTAAATAGATGAAAAAAATTTAATTTTTATATTGACTTATATATAAAAAATAGTGCTCTAGTCGGGAGTGCCCGAATAAGACATACGCAGAATCCTTAAATAATACTGTCATTCAAGATTTCACCAAAAAATACAATAATTACCGTATGCGCCATTTGTTTGTCATTAATTACAATCGCCAGGTTTTTGTCAGGAAAAACTAGTTTAGTTAGCCTTAGAGGAGGAGGCCCATCACCATAGTGATGGGTGGGCGGAGTTGGGGGTGGAGTGTCAGGGCGAGACTTCTTCTCCTTAATCTCCTGATGGGACGGGCACCTTGAATAACCTGTTGGTGTGTGTGGCTAGTCGGTTCTTGTATAGGGACGCTGTTGCGCACGTACTATGGCGCACCTGCCATCCGGCGGAGAGCCTTGCTTTGAAGGGATTGAAGTCTCTTCCTGTTTAAAGGAGCAGTCAAGCCCCAGATCTGTATGGCGTATCGCCAGATGGGTGCCACAATTTGTAAGTAAACAAGTTGTTTACTTGCAAGAGAAAGTTTGCAAAAAGCGTATCGCCAGATGGGTGCCACAATTTGTAAGTAAACAAGTTGTTTACTTGCAAGAGAAAGTTTGCTGCACGGGCTGAGCAGCCGATTTAGCTTGGCCAGTTTATTTCGGCAGCGTTGCACAACACCTTTAATGAGGCTGGCGAAAGTAAAACGCTTATAAAGGGTGACGCCCAAGTATTTTGTTTCGCTCTCTTGGTTTAGTGCTCTAGGTGCTAAATAAGGTCAATTGCCTGGCTGACGTCGACAAAGGCCGCTGCACACTACACTACACTACTACACACTACCCTGTGTAACTGTTCCGTGGTTCTGTGCCCAGCGAAATAAGGCTCTGCAATGGCCATAAGTCCTGCTGCGACAAGTCTTTACCACACCTTAGATAGTGCAGGCAGGAGACTAATATGCCTATATGACTCGGGGTCGTCCTCCGGCTTGCCAGGCTGGTAAGTCATGGTTACGATACAAGTTTTCCACGATTCCGGAAAGTATTTCATCCTCATTATGGCGTTGAAGATTAATACCAGTAAGAGGGCAGCATTCGCAGGAAGCGCGTTTAATGTGCGATTGCACACTTAGTCGATTCCCGGGGTTTCATTTAACTTTCGGCGTCAGAGCTCATTTTCAACCTCCTCTGTGGTAAATGAAGATGGGGGGAGTTAGGCTCTGTCACTGAGGATACAGCAGCTCTGGTCACTGCAATCTCACCTTCAGTGGCGATTCTGAGGTGGGCAGCAAAGGTTGCAGCCTGCTCCGCGTCCGAGCGGCACCAGGAGCCAATGTTTTAGAGCGGAGCCTGCCTCAGAAGTTGGCGTTCTGTACCGCGTGTCGCCTTCCACAGTGAGAATTCCGCGTTATATTGGGATGACATGTTCATCAGCATGTTGTCAAAGTGACTAGCCTATTGCGCTTGTAGCTCCCGTTGCAGTTCATCAACTTTTCCCGCCTTATCGGCGGGGTGTCTAGTGCTCGACCAGATCTTGCGTAGTCTTCTTTTTCCTTAGTAAAATTTTCAGGTCCGGCAAGAGATTGTATATCCCGTCACGGTGCTAAAAAGTGGACGCTTAGCTTCTGCTGCTGCAGTCCACACCTTTTCGGTAAAACAGCTGAGGGTGTCGTCGATATCCGGTGCGGAAGCTATATCAATGTCTGTGTAGATGGAATCATTAAGCTAGCGCCAGACATTAATATTGGTTTGCCTGTCGATGATCCTTTCTAGCCTTGGATAGTATCTGGCAGTGTTGTTGATTGATATCATCAGCGGCCAGTGATCGAAGTGTGGGAGACCCTGTATATTGCAAAATCGAGGCAAGAGGGTCCAAGGCTTGCCCGTGGTGGAGACATCGTGGGGCTGCCAATGGCATTCGAGTCGCGCGTCGTGCATGAAATCGGTGAGCTCAAGTCCCCTGGCGTTTCTGAGCATAGCCCCCTAAAGTTGGAGGTGTGCGTTCCAATCACCACCCAATAATCACTTTGGATCAACAGTGCGGAAGCGCTGACAGAGCTCGTTTGCAGTCTATCTGAAGCCGGGCTGGCAGTATATGGCCCCAACTCGACGTGTCCAGCTGCCGTTTGGAGAGAGGCCAATTGCAGGTCGATTTCACGTTTGAGGGCGGTGGGAAAGTGCGAGATACCACTGCGAATGAGTATTGCAGCGCCACCCCAGCGTCCATGTGGACCATTTGTCTTACATGGAGGTTTTGCCACCGGCAACTTGGACGTATGTGTGGGGATGCAGGTTGGGGCCAGAGGACGTAAAGAGGCTACCGCTGGATGATAACGGTGGGCGCGGAGGCTAAGTGGTTGCCATACTGTTTGTGTGCTGCTTAGGATCAAAGGTTTGCGTTGATTTCGTTTGGCAAACCTCTGATAGCCCAAAAGCTTTTGTAGTCGCAGTTGGCACAGGTCGCTCGAACCGAGTCGGGCCGTGTGCAGTCCACGGACTTATGTTGATCTCCACTTTTGACACAGATGTGTTTGTAACGGCAGTATTTATCTGTGTGGCCAAATTGCTGTTACCGGCTGCATTGAGTTAGAGATTGCTTTTTGTGGGCGTCCTCGATAAAGCATCTCTGGTCGGCGAGATAGCAAATGTTACGAATTTGGGCCTTGTTACAACCAGAGGCTAGGTTAATAAAGAAAAGGTGAATTGGCTTCTCCGATCTCTTTGAGTTGTCTGGGCAGTGAATATGTGTAACTTCGTGCCCTAGACCCCTTGCAATTGGATTCGAGATTAGTAAAATTACTTGTCAGAGCAATTGAAATGCTTTAGTATTTGTGAATGATGGATTCTGCAGTAGTCGCATCGCATTAGAACATTTATTGAAAGATAAGCAGAGGTCATTATCTTAGTTAAGTGAAACATCTGTTTGTTGTAAACAAGTTTGAGAAGCCTCTTTTGCACAATTCGTCACGTTTTGTATGCTCATTTTTTGTATTTCTGATACTGCGCATGTAAAATTTAAATGATGCAATGAACTCAAGAAATATACAGGCAAACAGGGTGTCATTTCTTAAGCGGAGAATATATTAGCTCTTGTGCCGTCGACTTAGAAGTGCGCCTATTTTTAATTGAACAAAAAGCTGCCCTTAATGCCGCGCATAGCTCGCTAGAGGTCTGAATTGCGATGAAATTGGCAGCAAATTACGCGATGAATTCGAAGTGATTGCTATGGTTGAAGCTCACATTCACGATAATATGTAACGGCGTCAATCTAACAGCCCGTCCCACTCAACCTTTCTTCGTCATGACGATTTGCCAAGCGAAAATTGGGTTGGCGTTCGCATCGAAGGGAGCAGTACTCGGCATTCATCAAAGAGTTCCTGGATCTTAATCACTTGTCGCAAGTTAGTCCAGAGTTGAGTGGCTGTTGTTAATACTTCCTCCCACATCATTGCGTCTTGAAGGAAGACAGCACCACAACCAAGTTGCGTGTTGTGTTCGATGGCTTAGCGACAACTGATTCTGGACATTCTCAAAATGATGTACTGATTGCGGGGTCATTCAACCTAAGCTGTTTCACATTCTGATTCATTTTCTGTTGCTCTGACAGCTGACATTTGCAAAATGTATCGCTGTGTCCGAGTGACTTCGCCTGATAGTTTCTACAAGTACATCTTGTAGAGGGACTAGCCCCATAAGGACATCGGAATCTTTAAATTGGAGACGGTAACATACGTGACCAATTCTGTATTTTTTCTGGCCGTGCGCGTAATACACCAGTTGGCCTTTGGTGAGCATGATGCATTTTCAATTGGATCGGATGACATCATGCAGGAGCTTTACGTTGACGACTTTATATCCGGAGCCAACTCAGTTGCTGAAGCCATAAAGAAAACTCGTCAGACGGCCGGGATATTGTCTCGTGGAAATTTCACGCTTCGAAAGTGGTGTTCCAGTCACCAAAAAGTCCTCGATGGAATAGCTTATCAAGTTCGATGATGGAAGCGATGTCACCAAGGCCCTTGGTCTTGTATAGGATCCAGCCATCGACCAGTTCCTATTTTCATTTTCTGTTCTAGACATTACTGTTAAGCCCTGTAGGAGCTCAGCTCTGTCTATTGTTTCCCGTTTTATGATCCGTTCGGACTCTTGGGACCAGTAATAACTTAAGCAAAAATCTTTCTTCAACAGCTTTGTGAGGACAAATTAACTTAGGATGATTGCACGCTAAGCGGCAGCTTTCGCCAGGTTTCGTTTCCCAGAGTGGTGCTCTCCAAAGAAGCTGATGTTGAAAACCATGAATTTTGGGATGCCAGTGTGGAGCCCTTAATAGAATAAGCAACATTCATTTAATCATCAGAAGAGGTTTCGTGGGCGAATTTTTTTCCAACATGAAGTTGAATTTAATTTTAACGTATTAAGATAAAAGGTCAGCCAAAAAACATTTTATATACATTCAGTTATGTATTTTTGTTCACTTTGTGTACCTTAAAAATTGAATAACCTTTTATGTTGTTAACAGCATAGCTGTTTTACATAATTGCTTATAGTTCCTGAACTTTTCATACATTTTATTTACATTACTTTCAAACTTCAAGTGCATCTTTTTTTAAAAAATCTTTACTTGTATAAATAAACATAATATATGTGATTTAATAAAATAAACATGGATACTTGTTATTACATCCTTGCTTATGATCAATGACATTTTAAACCCTTGCAGATGGTATTAAAATTTTGTCGTGAAATTGGTAACGCATAGACATCTCCAAACCCATAAAGTCTAAATAAATACTTGATCAGTATCAACAGCCGAGTCGATATTGACATGTCCGTCTCTCCGTCTGTCCCTCTACGTGTTTCTAGGCGAACTAATTTTGAAACTTAAGATCTTAATGAAACTTTGCAGGAGTATATATATCATATAGCTGTCATAGGAACTATCGGTCGAAAAGTAGGTTCTTGTATGAAAAATTAGTTAATTTAGATATGTTGACCAAACTCGGCATTAAATAATGAAACAATTTCTTCACATTTTTCTTACTTTATAGAAAATTTTTTATCTTTAAATAAACTTTATAACTTTACTACTAATTTAGTAATAATTCTTTTAATAAATTATTTATTAATTACTTTCAATGTTATTGTTAAATCAGTTGTAAATAAGGTTCTTCCTATGACCATTATGAAAGGGTTGGGTCTGCAAGGGTATTAAATCTACGTCGTGCCGAAGAGTATTCTTTTTAACCGTTGTTTTCTTGAACCAATCTTCCGTGTAAAAACTGCATTAGGTGTATATCCTTTTGACCCATTTTCAATGGCTTCAGTGTATAACTAGTAAAGGTCGTACACAGTACTACTAAGTAAGCTGCATACAAAATAAAAAATATAACTGTAGTATAAGTAAATACATTTGAATATTTGACATATATATATTTGCAGTAAGTTTGTAAGAATTTTTCAGTGTTAAAATAAAATAATATAGAATGTTCATTATCTCATTGTACTATAACTAAGGATTATTCCTTTCTTTAGCGTTGCATCTCGCGCCACGAGCTTATCTGCTTACCGGTAATTAAAATAAATTAATAAAAAAAATAATTTGCTCAAACGGATTGGAAGTCATAACATACAACATACATAGTCGCCACCGCCTTTACTCAAGTCACACCAACAATTCATTCTTAACGAAAACAAAACAATTAAGATAGTAGAACATGCAGATACTTGATACTTGATATATATACCATTCAATAAGTAACATATAAATTTGGTGACTCTAGCTCTTATTATTTAGCCAATTCGTTCTAACAACAGGATTTCGATATCGCGTCTTATCGATTGCTTGGAAACGGAGTAAATTATCGATTATCGGGAGCAAACTCAATATGCGCACGTAATAGTGGGACCTACAGCTTATTTCAAGTCACTCGCTATTCTAAGATCATTGCGTTCATACATACGCACAGACAGAAGATCAGATCAAGAATGTATATGCCTTCTGGGGTCGAATATGCTTCCTTCTGCCTGTAACATACCTTCGCACAAACAAATTATGTCCTTTTTACAAATTTTTATTGGGGCATAAAGAATTGCAAACCGAATTCGAATCTGAAATATTCCGATTATTAAAATGCTTAAATGTTAATTTTACAGAAGAAGAAAACATTGAGTTCCCACAATTAATACAATCAAAAAATTTTACAAAATTATAAGAAAAAGAAGAACAGTGGGTGCTACCAATATCGTCGCTTCCATTCGAACGGAAAATGGAGTTTCAATATACTCCATACTATACCTTTGCCCAATGGGGTTCTTGTAAATAACGAAATCAATAACTTGCTCAAACACAACATAATTGTGCTATCTAAACCACCTTATAATAACCCGGTGTGGATAGTAGATAAAAACTGAACGGATGAACAAGGAAACAGAAAGAAACGCCTCGTTATAGATTTAAGGAAACTAATTCTAAAACCATTGAGAATAAATTCCTTATACCCAACATAATAGCCGCTCTCTCAAATCTAAAAAAATTCAAGTATTTTACAACGCTTGACTTATAATCATGATTTTACCAAATGTTACTTGTAGAAAAGGATAGAACAAAAATTAATTTTGCAGACTTCCTTTTGGACTAAAAATGCCCCAGCATTCTCTCAAGGGCTATCGGCGACGTGCTTCGGGAACAAATTGGGAAGTCATGCTATGTTTAAGTGTTTAAATCAGCTCCTCAGAAAACATGGAGGACTATGTAGAAAAGCCTTTTGACACAATATGAAAGTTTCGAAAAAATCTCTATCTTGGTTTCGTGGCTTATAACGAACCAATAAAATTGAGGCGATCAATAAGTTTGAACAGCCAACCACATTGTTTCATGTTAGATCATTTCTGGGTCTAGGAAGCAATTATAGATTATGTATTAAAGTCTTGCATAAGTAAGTAATAAGTCGCTAACGGAAATACTTAGGAGTGTCATCAGCACAGTAAGCGCTCGCCAACTGGTAATGATACCTGTGAGTTTCAAAAGAAAAACAACTTCTGATTTTTGAAACTGAAAAATATTCTGGGTCTAACAATCAATTAAAAATTGTTCATTAGTAGCTAAGTCGCTAACGAAAATACTTAGAGGTGACAACAGAAACGTGAGCGCTCGCCAATCGAAAAATATACCTGTGATTTTTACTGAAAAACAACTTCTGACTTTCGAGAAACTGAGAAATATTCTCGTTTCGGAAGACGTCATGCTACTCTACACCGACTACCAAAGACGATTTCACTTAACGACAGATGTCTCATCTGCTGGCTTATGAGCATTCCTAATTCAGAAAAAATCCGAGCACGAAAATAAAAAGTCGCTAGGCTTTCAAACAAAGTGGTCTCGATAGGCAGAACGGTGATCTTTGTGATAGTCCGCTTGCAGTTTGAATGATGGCCACTTGCATGACACCATCATCTCCATGTATTGTTTTGTCGACCCATCCGAGAGGCCATCTCAGAGGGGGAATGTTGACCTTCTTGAGTCGCAGGATGTCGCCAGGCTGAGACGCAGGATGTCGCCAGGCTGAAGAAAGCAAACACTTTGCCAGCGGCTAAGACGATCGATGTTCAGATGCGTCAAGTCGCGCTCGTCAATGGAAGTCTTGGCTTTGCTTTGGCCAGGCGTAAGTAGCTCCAAGTCGCTTGGATTTTCTGTAATGGGGCAGAGTGATCTTAAATAAACCATGGCAGATATTTGGCAAATAAGGGTTCGAAGTTCATGAAATGAGAGAACAATCCCCAACGACGCAATAAAAATTATGTTTAGCTGCTTTCACTGCGGCTTCCCATAAGCCGCCGAAATGTGGCGATCATGACGGATTGAAGTGCCAAGTGACTCCCAGCTACATATTCGTCGACAATCAGGATGCGTTCAGACTCACTCATGAAAAGGTTCCTTAGCGCCTTCAATTCATTTCGTGCGCCGACGAAATTGGTTGCATTGTCAGGCCAAATAGAATTTGGCTTGCCTCGTAGACTGATGGATCGTTTCATCGCATCAATAAAACACGGTGTAGATAGATCTTCTACTAGCTTCAGGTGAGTTCCTTTTGTTGAGAAGCAAACAAAAATGGAGATATAGCATTTTTTTAGATATTTCTGACCTCCGAATTGAAGAGGAATGGGCCGCAAAACTTTATACCAGTTAAGTGGAACGTAAGACTGGGTGGCTCTGCTGGTAGTGGATCCATGACTCTTTCCAATACTTTGGGTCACATGCGATAGAAACGAACACATTTTTTGCCGGTTCTAGAAACGACCTTAAGTCATCCAATGGGCAAGTACCGTTGTCGCAAGCAGAAACTGCAGGCCAACATGCAGAAATGTCTTATGGTAATGCATGATTAATGCGCAGGTTACTGGATAACAATATAGGGCGTTTGGCTTCGTATTCAAGGCTGGAACTCTGTCCACCAACGCGCATAAGTCCTCTGGGATCTAATATGGTGTGCAGAGATCGGAGTTCGCTTATTATGTGGTAGCTGCTTGTTGGCGCGGAGTGCCTTGTAATTCTCAATGAAATATGTAGTCTGGATCCTTTTGATGAGTAGATGTGTTCCTTGTTTGATTTCGTCCAGAGTTAAGAAATCTTTGGAACGAGGTGAGTTCGTTTGAATATTCGTAATAATTCGAAAAATATATGCGAAAATTCGCTGGAGCTTTCCAAATGAATTTATAAATTTGCGCGGTGCGGTCAAATCCCTTTGAATTGATAAGACCAATGTATTGGGACGACGCTCTGGAAGCTCCAGTTGATAAGCACAGTCTTCGGACCATTCTGAGCTGCTGGAGTTTAGGAATGTCGGTTTGCTGTCCCAAAGATGCGATTCTATGAGTTCCAGCGGCGTGCATCCACATGATAAAATGTCAGCAGGGCTTAGGGGGGACGGCACATGATGCACTGTTGGAGACGAAAACATTTAAATTAGAAGGCATTTCTCGTATCCATGCCAGTGCAATAGTTGAGTCACTCCAACAATGATATTTCCATTTAAACTGAATGTCTGCAGCGACATTGTATTTAAGCTCCGAAAGTCTGAGCGCTGCTGAAAGTTCAAGCTTCGGGATCGTTGGCGTTTTAAGGGGTGCCACTCTAGATTTCAGACTACGAACAAATACGAGTTGTGAAGTGAGCTGAACCCAAACTGAATGCAATGACTTTGAAAGGCTTTCGTCTCAGTTGATCTTCTCCTTTCAAAGTGCTTGAAGAAAAATCTTCAGCTTGGACATGATGTGTGAGATTATTCCCAGCGGATCGTAAAATCTGGCAATTGTTGACAAAATGCTTCACTTCGTCCCTGAGCCTTTGGGAATTATTTCTGAAAAGTTGAAGACCAAATTGTCTAAACTGGGGTCTGGCAGGCTAAGACCAGCGCTTTAGCAATGCATCGTACGGGTGGGTAAACAGGCAGCAGGGTTAGATCCGTATGGAACCGAATCGAAAGAGTATGTTTTGTTGGTGTTGTGCGCTCGCAGCGATACATCTTGCAGATGTCACCGCAGACTGCAACTTTTTTAAAGACGAAATCTAACCAGTATGTTGAAGATCTTTGGCTGAATGGATGGACTAGCTAGTAGCGAATAATTTGGGGATGCGCCTAATTTCGACCTAGCGGATCCGTCAATAACGACGCGTAATTTCGTTGACGTACTGTCCGGCTTCTCCAAGCAGTGATGCGGCAAATAAAACTCAGGTTTAGTTTGGTTGTTAGTGACAAGCGATTTATATATTCTTGCATGAAAGCAGAATCTTTATTCTTAAGCTGTTGATTCCTGCTAAGCTTGAATTCAAGAGTTTTGGAGCATTTTAAAGCGCAATTATTAGAATCACCCAAGGCATCGAAGTTCGTTTTTCGTAGGCAGCCTTGCACAAATAATTTCTCGCAGAGAGCGTCTTCATCAGTAGGAATGGCTGTGGGCATGGGCATGGGTTGGCCTCATTGTGAAGAACAACCAAAGAAGTTTTACGCGAAAGTCCGCCAGAGAAGATCCACCCGAGTTTCATATTCTGGAGTTTTGGCAAGTTATTCTCAAACAGAATCTGATCAAAACTAATGAGCTCTAAACAGAGGCCAGCACCAAGTAGTAGATCGATCCGCTGGCTCTTAAAGAACAATGGGTCAGCGAGTTTGAAGTTTTTGGGAATTTTCCAACCGGCAACGTCGATTTCAAAACACGGCTGATAATCTGTTATTGTACGCGTTATGACGGCGGCAAATACTGTGCTGAATTTTCTGCCAATTAACTAAGCACGAACAGTAGCTGACAAGTTAGAGATTAAAGCTGCTTCGCCAATTCCTGAAATCGAGACGCTCGAATTTTGAGTTGTCAGCTGAAGAGCTTTGGCGATTCTGCTGGTAAAAAAAGTTGAGCTGAAAAGCAGAATCCAGCAATGCGCGAAAGGGTATGCATGCTCCAGAGCGGCTCTTGGCGTATACGATAGCAGTAGGGAGATACACGTACTCAGCAGGCTGGACGTTCAGGGCTTCAGATGCGAGATCAGGAGCAGTCGAAATGAGAGCTGAGGCAGCTTAGGCGGAATATGAGATGGCACATCTCTAGCAGCCTGCGTATTTTGTGCACTATGGTCAAACTTCTGACTTGAGTTTGGAGTCATTGCAGCAAAGAGTGGTGTTTATATTGACAATGTCTGCAATGGCCTGATCGGCACTGATGCAAGCTATGGCCCTTTCCTAAGCAATCCAAGCAAAGGTACTTCCTTATCGATCAGATTGGGTGACAAATTTAAAAATCGAGTGCATTTAGCGAGATAATGATCTTTGAATTCGAAAAAGTGATAAAGTTGTTGATTAGAAAGGGCAATGAGTGTGTTGAGCATTACTTTGGATAAGTTTTTGTCCACCTGCATGCTAGGTGTATGTGCCGGAGCGCTCTTCATGTTTCTCAACATGCGACATCTCTTTTCCAGATATGCTGACATATCCTTTGACGGAGGCGATTTATCCACTGAAGGCGCCTCTTCCCACCTCTCTTAAATACCCTGATCAAGCTTGCGGCCAGTGATGTGGATAAGTAGTCCGTCTAAAAACTCCTGGGCTAATTCTATGGTGGGGAGTGCTCGAAGATGTGCGTTGATTTTATCGCTCAGCTTCTTGACACCTGGTAGCCGGAATATAGCCCGTATGGGCCCTGCAATTGGAATAATTTATTATTTTGTCGTAATTAGCGTCGGTAGGCAAGACCGTAAATGTTGCAGTTTTTCAATCATACTCAGATCTTTATTGTTGCCGATGACTGTACTTGGTGTAGAAATCAGGGCAATTCTGATTGGCACCGCTGAACCTGGGTAGCTGAAACTTGTTTACAGAATGCAGTACAAGAGTGAGCTTCGATTTATCGTCCTAGTACAGCTGAGTAAATTCTGCTCGGGCGTCTGAGGCTAAGTCCAGCAGGTCGAGATTTCGAGCCTGGACTGGGAGTTCTCAAATGGTGACTTCATGTGGTCCACCAAATCTATTCGAACCATTATATCGGTTTCGTCAAATATATGTTTACAGCTGCGAGTGGACGGTTAACTGATGCACAGTTAGCCCTGCAAAAGTCTATTTCGCTGCCATCTTTCCTCTGACCGTAGAAGGCGAACTTGTAGGTGGGTTCACTTTACGGAATGTTCACTGTACTAAATGTTCACTGTACTTAGACTTGCCGCCAAACTTAGCAAAACAGGCGCGCGTAAATGCACTGGATGCCTTTGACAAACAGCGAAAGTCACATGGAGGCCGATCACAGTTAGTTTCGAGCACGTATATGATGTATGTATTGCTAACTCTGAGGCACCGAGCTGCAATGTGCATGTGCATGTGTGTATATGAACTGCAATAAATAGCTTTTTTATTAATGAGCCGACTTGCTTTATAATAACGCATAATAAAATGATTACAACGATTTGTAATGATTTTGGCACAGCGAAAAAGAGGCGCTATCCATCCGATACGAGTGCTAATGTGTGTGTCGGACTACGGCGGCCAAGACAGTGACGTTCGATACGAGAAAGAAAAGAGTTTAAAATAATAAAAATCACGTTGCGGTCACCAATGTTGCGAGGAGATGCAGCTTTGCATCCCACGTTAATTTTTACTGTTAATTATTTCAAACAGATCAGACCTGAGTTCTAGTTCTGTACGTGTATTTTAAGATTTTTTTAAATTTTAAATTGTAAAAATATTTACAATGTTTTTTAAAGTGATAATGTAGGTGCAGTGAAACATGATAATATATGACTAATACTAAATTATTTGAAGTTCTGCTGCGAACAACAGTGTCTTATTATAATTCAAATGGTTACATAATTTTGACGACTTTCTCCAGCGAGTTACTTGGGGAAACGAGAGCTAACCTAGTTCTGTTCCATTTTACGATTTAGTTCTAATTTATCGATTATAGATGTTTTATCAAGTCAATGAGACTGCCACGTCCAATTCCCATCGATGCTGCAACTAAGTTGTAAAATGTAAGTTTTTTTTAGGTAAACGGACTTCACGGCGTTGCAGGTGACGATGATGTTGCATCGTCTGCCTTAGCACGGTCGATAGTGATATTGATATGCTTGCCGTTGATATCGATTATAAGTTGCTTATCGTTGCGGCCGAAAACGGTTGAATGTAGACGCTCGATTTAGTCACTTTCGATCTACTCTTTAGTAGGTTTCTGAAAAAATTCAATCGGCAACTTCAACATTGTCGGTAGACCATTTCAGCTGACGAGACGTTGATATCTTCTTTAACTGTACGATGGGAACGCTGTCAATCCAGATGGAATCAGTGTGACATTTGATGACAGTCTTCCGTTGCCTTGTAGGTGGTATGCCGTTGTTCGTAGATGCTTGGATCCTGTTAACTGTGTAAGCTCCTTAAACGATCAAAAATCAAACTATATGCCAATATCTATATCGGTAGTTATGAAGTGTGGCATAATGTACGATATTTCTATTATGGGGAGTGCAGCCGTGAGAATCGGTCGAAGGGTCAATTAAATCAATGTGAAGCTATTCGAATCGCTTTTTAGGCAGATTTAACTTTTGCTTTGCTGTGCCTGTTGACTTGGAACTGCTGGTTGCTGACGCAGTTGCTTAGCATTTGAAAAATGTTTCTTTTCAAAACGTTCGATTATGAGTTTCATAAGTTTCGATAAGCTATGATTGAAATTGAAAACTTGCTTTCTTAGTGTATGATATATGGACGGAATCGTTTTGATAATATATCGCAATACAACAACGACTTTGAGTGTTCAATTTTCAATTGGTTGTTTCTTTTTTGTTCCTGCTTCTTTAATTAAAATAAGTTAAGATCCCTTCAACTCCGGACAGCAAATCTGTGACGACGTGGAGTTTGCCTGCGATGTGCCACATATTCGCTGTATATTCGCTGATAAAGCTGAGCTGCCGAGTGTGCTTTGATTGGCTTCTGCTTTGGACTGCAAATGGCCTAGTTAAGAATGCAGTCAAATTCCCGTTTAGCTATTGATTGATTTTCAGAGATTTAACGAAGCGCTTTAAAAACCCGGGTTAGGTCGTTTGTGAATATTTGATGCTTTACTGACGTCTTAACACGTCTTGTGTAGTTTTTCGGATTCCACACTGCTGCGATCTGTGGGAGGTAAAATTGAAAAATTTGCGACTGTGTCGATCAAGTATCTTATTTTATATCCTGAGCACATTGAAAATGGATAAAAAGGGTATAATGTGTTAGTGCATAGTGTATGTAACAGGCATAGGGAAGCAACACCGACCCCATAAAGTATATATATTCTTAATGAGCATCAACAACCGAATCGAATTAGCCATGTCAGTCTATCTGTCCGTCTTTCAGTATGTATGATAGCAAGGTACTTAGAAACTATAAGGGCAAGCGACTTGAAATTTTAGCTGTAGGTCCTCCTAGTCCATGTGCAGATCGAGTTTGTTTCCGATAATAGAAATATAGAAAATCTGTATCGAAATCCTTTTTTTTTAGCAAATTGGGTAAATAATAAGAGCTAGAGTAACAAAAGTGATATATTCACTCTAGAATACAACGTATATATCAAGTATCTTTAATTTTATACCTATGCCACCTCCCGCTACTACCACATAGCTCATAATCAAGTTAATAACCCAACTTGCATTGCCCATCGATTTAAACTACAATTTTTTTTCAATTAACTTTTTGAGAACACTCAAATATTCTATGGTACAATAAGATATACTGTTGAAAATTTCAATAAGTTCGTTTGAGGGACACGTGTTTGCAGCTGGCGCAGTTCCGAAAATTTTTGTATACAAGTTCTCACCCTTCTCGCAAGGCAATTCTTACAACAAGGACTTCTAAAAACACTTTTATGTGACTGGAACACAAAAAAAAAGTGAGTGTGAACAACAACAAAAAAGAAGACCCTAAAACCAGAATTGTAATAATATTAAGTGAATTTTATATACCAGAACATTTGTTACTATAAAATTGTTAAAACTGGATAATCAATTCGAAAGCTTAATTGAACTTTTTCAAAATTTAAAAATAACTAACAATAACTTCACAGCTGATTTGGTAGCTTAGTTGATAGCAACTCTGGCTAGAGTACTTCAAGAACAAACTGCAGAATTTAAATTGCAAATTACTCGTTCTTCCAATAATGAACAAGTATTTAAAACAACTGAAATTAATTACTTAATTCGTTTCGATGAATCATTCGATGTTCTCATGTAGTCCAATCAAGTTCCACAAAACCAATTTTTGCTCAAAACAACAAGATTCCTCAACTTCCACCGGAGCCCATGGATGTTGATAAATTCATACAACTACAAAACACACCTTATCCGTATCCCTAAAATCGGAATTCTGCTCAACCAAAGAAACGAGATTACGGCCCCCTTCGGTTCAGCAACCTAACAAGCTCATGCGAATTAATAATCTTGAGGAAGACCATTTTTTAGAGGGAAAGGGGGAGAACGCCCCTTCAATTTCAGAATAGACAAAAAAATAAATACAAATTTCAAAATACTAATTGACACGGGTGCTACCGCTTGTTATATAAAATAGGGTAAATATAATAATGCAGAAGAATTAGTTATAAAAAAAATAATAAAAACTGTAAACGGCTACAGTATTATAACGCACTTTCATAATATAAACATATTTGGCAAACGCCACAGATTTTACGAAATCAAAAACCTAGACGCAGATCTATTAGTCAGTTATAATCTATTAAAGAAGATTTAATCAGTATTCGACTTATCTAATAGAACTCTGTTTTATAATAACAAAACAGAAAAAATTGATTTCTTAAAACTTGTCCAAGAAAAGGCTGGCAATTTAAAAAGTTCTAACAAAGACTGTAACGTTGCCCATTATTTGGACTCCCAAACCGGAAAATGTAAATCATTTTCCTCATTTAATATATCCGATACAGAATCATCGCCATTGAGTGACGCTAATAGTCCAAGTATCCAAAAGTTTAAAGTTGACGATAATCTTAAGAACGAAAAGCGAGAGAAGAATAAAGTCCAAAAGAACAGACGTCGGAAGATGTCGGTATCCTCTACGACAAGTTCTTCTTTATGCAAAATGAATAAATAAATAGGATGTTAAATGAAAGCATGATAAGGCCCAGCAGAAGTCTTTATAATGCCCCGGTATGGGTAGTAGGAAAAAGGGTTTTATTAAAGATGATACGCCAAAAAAGTCGATTAGTAACTGATTTCAAGAAACTAAATAACAATACAATCCCCGATAGGTATCCAATGCCTGACCCTTCAGTTATCTTGTCTAACCTAGAATCTGGATTTCATCAGATCTTAACGAGAGAAGAAGACATCGAAAAAACAGTTTTTTCCATTAACAATGAAAAATACTAATTCCTTCGTTTACCGTTCTAGCTTGCGAACACTCCAAGTATAATTGAGAGAGCAATGGACAATACATTGCGTGAAAAAATAGAAAAACTTGTCACATTTATACGGAAGATATTATGGTTTTTTCAGAAATTCTGAAACAACATTTTGATGATTTAAAAGAATTCATTGAAATTTTATTTAAAGCAAACATGAAAATTTGCTTGGAAAAATCAAAATTCTTTAAAAAAGCAATAGAGTTTTTAGGATACATAGTATATCATACAATATTATTAAAACCGGCTATAAAAATATAGAATCGAGCATGAAATATCCACCCCCCAAAAATGTAAGGAAATTACGAGGCTCTCTTGGTTTAACAGGTTATTAAAGAAACTTTGTAAAAAAAACAACACGACTTTAGCAAAACCACTCACTTAACTGTTACAGGGACATAATGGAATGGTTTCAAAACATATGTCTAAAAAAACGGAAATATTTTTAGATGAAGAATTTATGTCCGCTTTTAAAAATCTTAAAGCACAATTAATTGACAAAATAGAATTAACTCAACCAGACTTTACAAAAAAGTTCTTACTACAGATGCTTCCGACTTCACCATTGGCGCCTTTCACAGGAAAACAAACCGATCACGTTTATTTTAAAAATCTTAAATAAAACAAAAAAAATTATTCCACAAATGAAAGGGTACTATACGCTATAGTATGGGCATTGAAAAATCTTAAGAAAGCCAGGATCAACCAACGTAGTTGCTGACGCTTTATCAAGAGTAGTTATTGATCACATTTCCAACCAAGATAATCACGTTTCCGAAGAAGAACCGTCGTCCGATAACGAAACTATTCATTCAGCTAACAGTAGTTACAAAAACGTTATTGAAGAGACTAATAAACCATTGAACCAATTTAAACAACAATTACTTATTTCCAAACACAGCATAAGAATTTACGACAAATATGAAATATTCAACAAAACAAGACATATCATAGAACATGACATAGTGCACAACTTGATAACCATACTTAAAGAATGCCTGCAGCCGTACCTCACTACGGGAATTCATTGATGTTTCGAAGACCTATATGAAATTCAAAATATTATAAAAAAATGGTTTTACCAATAAATTTTTATTTACAAGAATGTTTGTCATACACAAGGAAAACACAAACGATCAAGCAGTCATAATAGAGGATATACATGCTCGTGCTAATAGAAACTTAGATGAAAATCTTAAGCATGTTCTTAAATATTATTATTGACCAACAAAACTCTAAGGCAGCACATACGCTATTGTGAAATTAGTAACAAAAATAAATATAACAGGAACCTAAAGCAAATTCCTATCTCCCAAGCTCCCATTCCAGAAAGAAAATGTGAACAGTTACACATTGACATTTTTTATGCTAAAAAATGAACATTCATGACATGTTTAGACGCATATTCCAAATTTTAAGTGATAAAAGAAATCAATAATAACTCAGATATGGCAAACAAAGTGTTTGAACTAATCCAAACTTTTCCATTGCCAAATCTATAATGATGGACAATGAACCTACGTTTTCATCAGCACAATTCCAATCTTCAATGTGTCGATCAAGCATAACTATTTATTATGCAGACATAGTTTAAGCAACGGTCAGGTAGAAAGAGTTAATTCTACAATAATCGAAATTTGTCGTAGTATTTAAGAAGAATATAATATAATGGATCATTCCGAAGTCATATACCGAGAAGTTAAAGAATATAACAACACAATCCATTCAATAACCGAACAAAGGCCATGTGACATATTATTTAACAAAATAGAACGTTTAAGCTTGCCAGATAAATTAAATTCATCTCAAGAAAAAATGCTGGAGTATCATAACAAAAAGTGGTTACCAAAAAATGACCAAGTAGGTGAAATAATTTATGAGAAGAAACATCGCGAACGATATAAACTACAGCCCAGATACAGAAAGCAGGTAGTTAAAGAAGACTTAGGATATGAAGTAAAAATAAACAATCGGGATAGTATTATTCATAAAGATAATATCAAATTCTAACCTATTTATCTCTTAATTATGTATTTTTAGAATGCACATTTATGTATTTTCTTTGTCTTATTGGCGGTTTGCGGTTCAGACATTATTAATTATTCAAATGATGACTATATCCTGCTTGATGATACAGATAATCTTTTTTTATACGAAGTGTACGGAGAAGTTTTTAACGTGACTAATCTGAGTTTTTATAACGATATTTTTGAAAAAGAACTAAAGTTCTTTAAAAAACAATACCATTGATTGGGAAATCACCTTGAAATTGAATTTAATCAAGACACTCCTTTCTCAACTTACACCTCACAAAATTGCCAAACGTAGTATCAACGAATTAGGCACAATTTTTAAATCGATCACAGGAACACCAGACCATGATGATATGATAACTATCAAAACTAAAATCAATGATCTTGTTCAAAACAATAATAAGCAAAATCAAATAAATTGTGCAATTTTCAAAGAAGTCACTAAAATCACGAATCTTTTAAAAGATATTCAAATTAATCAGGAATCACTTTAAAATAAAAAATATCGACTTAAGTTGTTGTCACTTGACCTACAAATCTGCTAGACACTATTACATTTTCGCAAGCAAGAATATTAAGCCCAAAAATACTTAAACGTTATCCTTTAATAACCTTAAATTCCATCAAAATATTAAAATTAAAATCTTCAAGTAATCAAAATCGTCATAATACCCAAACCCCAGAAACAGCACAGCTTGACATGCTAAATCAGTGAAACGAGCAAATTGAGCCCGCGAGCTTTTGAACTTTAAGAAAATAAGCCTAAGCATAAACATAGCTCACTTGGAGCATAAGATCGCCGCGAACTTTCGAGCTTTAAGAAAATAAGCTTTATCATAAACATAGCTGAATTGCAGCATAAGTTCATGATTGTACTTAAGTTCTAATTTTGGATTCAAATAAATCGGAATAGAAGATTCTTCCCACAATAAAATAACTTTTTTCCAATCTGTTGTCCCAAATTTGTTCATTTACATGTACCTAAGCACATTTATGAGCGTCTGCTTCAGATTCGATTGTATTGTTTTCTGTGCTGCTATTTTAATTGTTTTTTTTTTTCTTAATAAAACTTAATCATAGGTGTGGATTTTGAGTAGAGGCAGTGGCGAGTGGTGCAGACTGTCGCGAGTTCGAGCCCTACCGAGGAAACTCCTTTTTTATGTCTGGTGTGTCTGTTGAGTAGAGACGGCGGCAAATAGTGCGGTTAGTTGCGAGCTCGAACCCTGCCAAAGTAACTTTTTTTTTTAATTTATCTTTATTACTACAAGCGAGCACGTAGCGCGAGGTGCATTTGGTGTTGGAATAGAAGGGTTCAGGGAATCCCCTAGTCGGGAACTCCCGACTAGAACCTCTTACTTGTTGTAGCTTCGTGGTTTCGAAAAATATAATAATCGCAATAATGGCTCCGTAGATTTATACTTGACGCATATGTCTTGAAGTTTCCCAACTTCTTCTCTTAAAGGATGGATAAAGCTAGAAATGATTCTGTTTCTGCTAACCCTTTGTTTATTTATTCCAATCAACTTACTTTTCTGCCAGTCCTAATAATTCTTACCCTTATAACATAATTTCGAGGAGATACTGTTTTGCATCCCACTTCGGCGTTTTATCTATTTTATTTTTACTATAATTTATTTCAAGCAGTTAAGTCTCGAGTTTTAAGATCAGTGCGTGTATTTTAAGACGCCGATAAGCAAAAATAGTGCTGGTACAAATACATGGACGAATGGGGAATGAAAGTTTTAAGGGTATTTACAAAGTATTTTAAAGTAACAATGGAGTGTTGGATTAAGCAGCAGCCGCATCAAATAAGCATGTAAACATAAGAAGAGGTTGTAATTTTAGTTTAATGAAACAGATGTTTGTTGTAAACAAGGTTGGCAAGCCTTTCTTGCACTTGTCATAATAAAATTGCATACTCTTTTTATCTTCCTTTTTTGTTCGTTGTTGATCGAGGTGAAGCGAAGAACTATTTCTGAGCCACAGCCAAATAACTTTTGCAATTTGTATTTAGTAATTTATAAAGTTGTTGTGAAAAGCCACATCTGACTTTATTTCTTGGCTAAGGTTTCAAAACAGTTGCTAAAAAACATCAGTAGTCCAACGTTTTGGAGGCCTCGGCGAGATTTAACATTGCAGTGCATATAAGAAAAATAAATCTAGTGCAAAATTGTATGAGCTGACAATTTACAGCCCCCAAATATTCGCGTGTACATAGACGTCGCTAGTTGACTTTCGCGCTCTCTGTTTTGTGCGGTCATTCGACGGTTCAGCTTATATACATACGCTTTTAATAAGCAGCTGCACAATTCGTCGCATTTTGTGTGCTCCATTTTTGGTCATCTGATTAATCGCTAGTGAAAAAATTATGCAAGGCGAGAACACAAATGATATGCAGGCAAACAGGGTGTATTTTCTTGAGCGCAAGGCGGATGCATTGTTCGTATTGAAAATGAGCTATCTGAGAATAAAATTAACAACTTTTGTATCGTCGACTTAGAAGTGCGCCTATTGCTAATTGAGCAAATTAAGTCTGCCTTTAATGCCGCGCATAACTCGCTAGAGGAGCACAATTTCGATGAAATTGGCAGCAAATTACGCGATTATTTTGATGAGTTGATTGGCATGGTTGAAGCTCGCGTTCGCGTAAATATTCAGCGTCGTCAATCTAACGGCCCGTCCCTCTCAACCTCTCTTCGTCATGAGGATTTCCCAAACCAAACCGTGATCTTGACCAACAGAACGCGCTTGCCCGAGCTCAAACTACCAACATTTTCCGGTGGCTATACCGAATATTCGGCTATATCGAACATCGCGATGTTTGAGTCAGTTGTCGACAAACTGACAAGCATCTCTGCTCATGTTTGTCTGGACCTGCGTTGCTTACCAGGCACACATCAATGAGATTCTTGGGCTCAAGAGGGTAGATTCGGAGTCGGCTTCAAAACTGAGTGAGTTTTCGGACAAGGTCAATTCGCATATGCGTGCGTTACAGACTTTGGGCAGTTTCGGGCAAATTTCAGAATGCATAATAGTGCACACGCTGCTTCAAAAGTTGGACACCCAGACTCAAACCAAATGGGAGGAGGCGCATCTGTCTGATTTGAGCGCCGCCACTTCGACACACGCTCACTCCACTACCTCCCTTGCTGTCCAAGATCTTCAGTCTGGTGTTGTGTTCTTGGCCACTGCAGTGGTAACGGTAAAGAAGTTCTGGTCTCTTGGTTTCCTGTAGGTCCTTATTTGACTCAGGCTCTCAGTTGTAAATGGTCACATTCCGTTTGCAACACAGACTTCAGTTAAGGAAAACTAGGTCGTCGACAGTTGTCATTAGTCTCGGAGACACAAGCGTCCCTACTGAAGGATCAGCCCTTAAGACTTACATGAAGTCACAAGACTCAGATTATTTTGCCACCTTTGATGCTCTTGGGACTTCAACAATTACCAATAGTCAGCCTAGCTTCATCATCGATACATCGGACTGGAAAATTCCCTCGAACATAAGGATGGCTGATCCTGCGTTCAACAAAACACAGCGAGTGAATCCTTCAATTGGAGCGAGCCATTTTTACAAGCTTTTGTGTGTTGTGCAAATTGTGCTTTCGCCAGGGCTACCTCTTCAGCAAAAAAAACTCGTCTTGGCTGGCTCGTGACCGGTGGGTTTGAGAGTCCACGCAGTACCTCGTTGTTGGCTGCTGGCCTCTCTCCTGATAGCCGAGCTGGTCAGTTGGACGTTCGTCTGGATGAATTGGTTCGAAGTTCTTGGGAAGTTGAAAGCTTGGAAGAGCCTATGGTTAAAGCCACCAAAGAGGAGTTGGAATGCGAGCTGCACTTTGCCAATAACTTCTCCCGCTTACCATCCGACGAGTATTCAGTGCGGTTGCCTCTGAAGCGGAGTGCAGTGCTTCTAGGAGAGTCTTTTGGCCAGGCTTATCGTCGATTCCTCAGTCTTAAGTGCAAATTAGGTGGAATTCGCATCTAAAGGAGCAGTACTCGGCATTTATCAAAGAGTTTTAGGATCTGAATCTGTTGTAAATACTTTTTCCCACATCACTGCGTCTTGAAGGAAGACAGCACCACAACCAAGTTGCGAGTTGTGTTCGATGGCTCAACGACAACTGATTCTGGACATTCTCAAAATGGTGTACTGAAGGCGGGACCAATCATTCAACCTAAGTTGTTTCACATTTTGATTCGCTTCCGCACATATCCTGTTGCTCTGACAGCTGACATTTGCAAAATGTATCGCTGTGTCTGAGTGACATCGCCTGATAGTTTCTACCAGTGCAACCTGTGTAGAGACTCGCCTCAGAAGAATATCGAAAGCCTTAAATTGGATACAGTAAAATACGTAACCAAATCAGCATCATTTTATCACAATGCACCAGTTAGCCGTTGCTGAGCGTGATGCATTTCCAATTGGATCGAATGCCATCAAACAGGAGCTTAACGTCAACGAGTGAGTCTCGAGTTGCGCCATTAAAAACATTGACTGTCCCAAAACTGGGAGCGAAGCTGCTGGCTAATCTGATGCATGAAATCAAGCCCACAGGCATCTTTGTCGGGCAGTTTTATTGCTGGTGCGATATCGTCCGTTGACCTATCCTGGATAAGAGATGAGCCCTTCAAATTAAATGTATTCGTGCCAAATCGTGCGGCTGGCATACAAGATCTTACTTACCAGTATGGAGTGCCGATATATTCCGACGGACAGAAATGCAGCTGACATTCTTTCTAGAGGCAGAGTTCCCAATGTCCTAGCTCAATCAGAGCTCCGGTTTAATGGTCCATCGTATCTATTAGATGGTTGCCTAAATTGGCCGGCGTCCTGTCTGCCTGAAACTACAACCATTGAATTGAGGAAAAGAGCACTGATTATTAAGTCTTCACATACAGATTTAACTCTGGGATGCAAGCACGTAAACTTATTTGGCTCCATGCAGCGCAAATTCGGCTATGTGTATAAATTTATGAAGCTTATAAGGCATCATGGACTTGTAGACATTCCTCACGGCACTCGGATTTTTCTTTGGGTTGTATAGAAAGCGAATTTGTGGGATGACATCAAGGAGACTCATTATCATGGAAATGTGAAAAAATCCAGCTCCATCGCATCTCTTGCACCATTTCTGGATGAAGGTGACCTCCTCCGTGTTGGTTTCCGGCTTAGCAATTCATCGCTTTACTATGATGTGCAACATCCTGTTATATTGCCTCGGAGTCGTGCAATCACCCTAGCTCTCATCGTTCAGTTTCATGAGAGGAATCTACACACTGGTCCCCGTGCACTTCCGTCCAAAATTCGACTTCGATATTGGCTGATTGGTGGATTGAGAACAGTCTAGATGTGTGAGGTGCTTCAGAGCGAGGCCTAGTTTCGTCAAACCTGTGATGGAAAGTCTTCTAAGGGAGTCTGGAGGCCGTTCGAGCATTCACCGTAACTGAAGTCGATTATAGCGGCCCTTTCTTCTACAAGTCGGAAGTTCATACGAGGCCGCCCATCAAATGCTAGGTCAGCGTCTTCATTTGCTTCACCAGCAAGGCAATGCACCTAGAGCTAGTCAAGGACCTACCGCCCCTCGTGGCAAACCCAGTCAGATCTGGTCGGACAACGCAACCAAATTCGTTGAAGCTAAGAATGAACTGGTTAATTTTAAATTTTAAATTTTTCTTTAAAATAGCATACTTTTTATATTGTCTATTCTTCTATTCTGCTATAAAACAATAGTAACTCAACATGCATTTCTTTAATACAAATTTCTTTAATAAAATAAATTGACGTTCTTCTGCAAACATGCCCCCGTTCGAAGTCGAAGGCTTTTCACCGAAGTGGTCCCGGTAGGCCAGTTTCCCCACTTTCCACGCTCCTGCAGCAGTGAGTAGTAAGCGATGCTGCACTTCTTCCAAAAGGTCTGGTGCATGTGTCAAACACGTTGCCAGCGGCTAAGCTCAATGCTCAGGTGCGTCAAGTTGGGCTCGTTAATAGAAGCGTTGGACTTGACTGAGAGGAAGCGGCCAGGCTTAAGTATCCAAGTAGCTTGGGTTTTTGTAATGGGAAATAATTGAATTTAAAAGAGCAGATATTTGGCAGGTAAGAGTTCGAAATTCATGAAATGAGAGAACAATCCCCAACGACGCAATAAAAATTATGTTTAGCTGCTTTCACTGCGGCTTCCCATAAGCCGCCGGAATGTGGCGATCATGACGGATTGAAGTACCAAGTGACTCCCAGCTACATATTCGTCGACAATCAGGATGCGTTCAGACTCGCTCATGAAAAGGTTCCTTAGCTCCTTCAATTCATTTCGTGCGCCGACGAAATTGGTCGCATTGTCAGACCATATAGAATTTGGCTTGCCTCGTAGACTGATGAATCGTTGCCTTTGTTGAGAAGCATTCGAAAATGGAAATCTCGCATTTGCCTGCGCACGATTTCTGACCTCCGATTTAAAGAAGAATGGGCGCAAAAGTTTGATGGTGATTCCTTCAATTTGGGGTATGCTGATTTCTTCTTATCTTCCATGGTAATTCTCGAGTCTTCATAACGATCCTTATTGATTTTGATCTTTGTATGGTTTTGTTTTCTCTGCAATCTGATTCTATTTTGTTGCTGGTGCGTTGTATATAAATATGACACATTTTTTCCAGTTCGAAGATTTGTTGATGTTTACCTAAGTATATATAGTACTGCAACTACTTGTGCTTTGTTTTAGGCTGTAAAATATACATATTTGTATGTGATACAGTTTTCTCCATTTCCAAGGTTTCCCAAATATTTAGTTTGTATAACTTGAGACACTGTGTGCCAATTTATCTTATGCTATTCTTATTGTGTGTTACATATCTAGTTGTTATTATAAACTGCGTTTCGTTTATTAGTAATAGTATGATTCGGTTCATTTGAAATTCTTTATTGCTTTATATAGGTATCTTAATTAGGAATATGATAGTTAGGTCTTCTTGAGATGTTTCTTAAGTAAATAGTCTATCTTAGGTACCGTTGCCATTAAATCGTGTGCTGCGTAGTAATTTGCTTAGGAAATAAGTATATGTGCAAGTGTAAGTTTTGTGTGGAATTTCGTGTTAGATAGAGGAATATAGCGTCGGGGAGATATAATCAAAAAATTATAAAAATATTTTTAAGAGAAGGAAATAGGTTCGGGCAATATACTTTCCAATAAATTAACGTTATATTTGTTATTATTCATACAAAATACCACGTGGAATACATTTATCGGAAGAGGAGCAAGGTTTTTAAAGGGGATTGCAGGAAGCCGGCACCAGAATTGCCGAAATCGCTAAACGACTAAATGGACATAGATCTACGCTTATGAAAAAGAACTATCGACACTGCGTCAAGAAAACTCCGGGATCGGAGATAGCCGACATTGATGATGATTTTGTAGACATAGCACCCTGTTACCGTTTGTTGAGTGAACGACATCAGTTAAAACAATTAAATTACACATTGAAACCGGTACTTTTATTATACACCGTTTACAGAGCTCAATCATATATCTGCAGCAAAAGAACATTTCTTGGTTAAGTTAATGTGACTTTAACTCAGCTCAGAAAAAATTCTTCATGCACCTTTTGAATACCACTACAGCATTCTTTATATTCCCAAAATTGTGAACTTTTGACGGAATAATAATATTTATGCTCTAAAGTATACCCTTACCCAATGGGGTTTTTGTAACTAACGAAAGCAATAACTTGCTCAAACACAAAATAATTGTGCTATCTAAATTACCATATAATAACCGGTGTGGGTAGTAGATGAAAAGGGAACGGATGGAAAGGAAACAGAAAGAGACGCCTCGTTTTAGATGGTTCTTAATCCATCGACTATAAATTCCCTCAACTCAAAATAATAGGCACTGTCTCTCCATATTTTGAATTATTTATTATTTCATTCCTCTCCACAAGAAAGGTGGGTACTCTGATATAAAAAATTACAGGGGCATTGCAAAACTGTCCGCAATCCCTAAATTATTTTATAAAATAATCACATTGAACTCGCAGCACTTCTGCAGATCAGTTGCCTTCCCTTTTCAACATGGATGCGTACAGAATCGGTAAACTACCATCAACCTGCTTGAATTTACTTCCTTGGTAAATATGCTTTCGTTTATACACAGACTTAAGTAAAGCGTTTGACTCTGAGCACCATGATATTTTACTCCTTAAACTTGACCGCTTGGGCTTACCTTCGTATCTTTTGCTTTGGATTTCTTCTTATTCTAAAGGTAGGACCCCAAGAGTCATGCTGAGGCGAAACAGGTTCACGTTATTTCTGGTGTTCCTCAAGTTAGTCATCTTGGACCTTTACTCTTTACTCTTTTTATAGATGGTCTCCCCTCGTACTTATGGATGCGGACGATGTGAAACTTATTTTTTATGCACCAATTTCCTACATCTCTCTCGTCTAAAAGATAATTTGAATGCTATGCACCTTTGGTGTTCGGTCAATCAATCGCATCTAAATTGTTTAAATTTTATGCATATGACCTTTAATCGTAATTAACTTATCAGTTATACAATTGACAATACGCAATTACAACGTATATTCTAATTGAATGTTTATATAGCTACCATCGCTAACGAAGCCAAGGCTGTACTTGGATTCATTCAACCTTGGTCTATTGGTCGACCATTCCCAGCGTAGGGACAAAGCATGCCGGACAGGCTATCAATTTCTCCCACCGGGTCGCTTATTTCCCGTCACTATCTCTTTATCCTATCTATTAATAACTCTATATAGCTAGTACAAATTTCCTTGCTTTATTAATAACTTCATTTTTCATATATATTGATTTTTTCTAAATTAGTTATATAAGATTATTTTAAATTTTTACTTAGGACCATTTTTACATAAGAACTCCACCTTCCTTCTTTGCTGTAGGCTCTTATAACGTCACTGACAAAATTACCTGTGAACAGTCGCCTAGCTGGCCGGATTGGCAAATAAAACACCAACATCGTGTAGGGGATGTTATCAGAAAATTGTGTATTACAATTGGGCTAATTAGGCTTGAACATAATGTGGGAGATGCTCCAGTCAATCAGTCAGTCGCTGCAAAGTCATTTATACGCTTCAACCACTGCGTCGGTTTTGGATCAACCAATTGACCTTCATATGTGAGCTAGTTCAACTTGAGCTGATAGGAATCAATATATTCCTCGATGATAGCTTCATTGATTGCGGATGTCGTATGATATCGTCGAAGTACAACACTTACTGCGGTTCCAGCTAAGTGATCACTTGGTGGCAATTTGTGCTATCAGTAGATACATATGATACTGCGAACTGTGACTCCATCTGTAGGAAGCATAAATCGAGTTGTTTCTTGGAAAATGATGGCGGCTTGGTGCCTACTTCGTTGGTTTTCGTTTTCATGTGCGTTTGCAGTAATGAGTGCGATTTCACAATTCTTAGCAAATTGAATGTGTGTGCAATAAACGTGCAGAATTGCGTCAACCCATTTTATTAATTATTTAGCATTAATAATAAAACTTAATGTTTTACCGAAACCTTGTCGATTATTCAAAATTCAGGGTCACCAACGTGCGGCTTTACTTGCATATCTTTTTTATTGGAAAAAGATCTTAATTAAATTCAAATGATAATATAATTCTGACGACTGTTTCGAGAAAGTTGTTTTTTTAACCGAGAACTGATCTATTTCCGTACCTGTTTATGACTTAGTTCTAATTAATCGATTAAATATGTTTTATCAAGTCAATGAGAAAGCCACAAATAAATGACAACAGGAAATTAAAAACACTTGGTGGAGAAATTGAAGATTTTAGAATTCCAAAACAAAACAAAAGCAAAAACATTTGCGTATGGGGTTTTTAAACACAGTTTTTAACTGTAGGGCTGTAATAGCTAGGCTTGATTGAATTGATTGATAAGGTATTAGTACATGTCATTTTACACAATCTTTGCAAAGTATGACAACATGAATTGTCATTGTTAAAAAACTATGACAGTGTTAAGAAAACCTTGACTAAAAATTACAATTTCTATGGTTCATGGCGCTGAAGTGGAAGTCGCGCTGAATGAACAGTTTAGGAGCGATGCGGTCCAGTCATTCAGACCTCTAAAGTCAGTTGTACTTCTAGCAGACCCTGAAGACCTTTCGTTTTAACGTAAGCACAAAAAAACGCCTCTTTAGCCAGGCCCTTAATCGAAATTTTAGGAGGGGCAAATAGAAAAGTTAGTGCCAATTAGTAGAAAAAGCTAGAAAAATTCCCAGAAGGTCGACAAACTAAAAATACACTCGAATCCCGATAATTCGCCCCCGCTTAATTGAAAACCGCAATAATTCGTAAAAAATGTTGTCCTATTGAAAAATACTCGGTGAGTTGTAAAAATTCCATACATTTTTGTCCCCTCGTTAATTCGTAGTATTTTTTGCAACGCATAGTATATTGAACCTCTTATAAATTGAAAGTTGGTTTCGTAACCTCTTATAATTCGTAAGGCAATGCGAAAATTTTGTCGGATTTTTTGACGAGGATGATGATGACGCCGAAAGAGATGAAATTTTAGCCAACATACAAGCCAGCACGTTAATTTCTCAATTATAACTCTATTTTTTAACACATGATGTTTATGATAGTGTCGTTCACAACCTAATAAGTTTCGAGAACAAGATGGAAAAACTAAGAGAAAAACACCCAGCGATCGAAAATTACAGACATTTTTAAGTTTGATTTGAAATAATTTATTTTATTTTGAAAAACGGGTAAATGAATATACTTATATTGTTTGTTAAATTGCAATAACTTTAAATAAATCTAGCTAAATCATATATCTGCAGCAAAAGAACATTTCTTGGTTAAGTTAATGTGACTTTAACTCAGTTCAGAAAAAATTCTTCATGCACCTTTTGAATACCACTACAGCATTCTTTATATTCCCAAAATTGTGAACTTTTGACGAAACCTAAATTAAAAAAATATATAAATATATAAAATTGCAAGCCGAATCTGGATCGGAAAGATTCTGATGTTAAAATTTTCCATATTAAGTTCTCGCATCAAAATTAAATTAATTTTTTTAAATTTGCAAAACGGGTAAATGAATGTACCTATATTGTTTGTAAAATTGCAATAACTTTAAATATGTTAGCATTATGTGAAATATAAAATCCCCGTTTATTCGAATTTTTCTTTTTTGAGCCTCGTTAAACGGAAATCTCGATAAATCGAATTACTGTGTAAATCGTAAAATATGTGATGCCCTTGCCATTTAGAATTATCGGGAATCGACTGTATCTTAATATGTGAAGATTTTAAAAATCGCTTTGATATGGCAACCGACCCCAAGAAGGTCGCCCGATTACAATGATCTCCAGAACATTGAAGGATAAGAAGCCGATTTTGTTAATGGTTAAGAGAAATGGCGATTATTTGGGCTTTTATGGCATATGCGGTACCTGACAGAAAAATGATTATCAAAATAAAACACTGGAGAGTTTTTTTTGATTAGCTGTATTTACAATTCAGGTAAAGAGAATTAAGGCTTTGAAGCTCTTTCATCTATAAACATTGATGATGATTGATGGATTCTGATTTCCAATGTTTGGACCTTATACTGTTGAGTCAGCTGACTCAGTTGACTCAACGCAGACATCCCCACTCCGGATGACCTACACGAGCTTGTACCCCCAGGCAAACCCTTGATCGCCACATTTGCTGATGACGTGGCAGTATTTTTCTCCGTCCACTGTGAGTTCGAAGGCACTGATGGGGCCCAGGAAATCATCCACTTGCTTAAGAGCTGGGCAAACAGGTAGAACATCAAGCTCAAGGCCTCGAAGTGCCAAGCGGTCAACTACACACTGAGGCGTGGCAAGGCTTCAACAATCTAGATAGATGGCAGCCCCCTTCACCATAGCATAAGCGCCAAGTATATTGGAATTGTACTAGATAAGAGGCTTACCTTTCGGGCGCACATCGACGGCCTACTTAAGGTGTGCCACATTAAGATGGCCAAGACCAACTGACTACTAAACCCTGTCAGCCCATTACCACTTCGCTGCAAAAGGGCAGTTTACAACGTGGTGGCGCTAACTTGGAGTTACGGTATCCTGGTTTGGGGAATTGCATCTCGTATAAGTCAAAGACGAATTCAAACCCTCAAAAACTTGGCCTTGCGCTGAATAACCGTCGCTGACTGGTACATCTGTAATTCTGCATAGAAACCTCAAAATGGAGACTTTAGACAGCCAAGTCGATGCATTCGCCAACCGCTACATCGAACGCTTGCAGCGAAAGTGCAACCAGGTAGCAAGAAATCTCGCTAGAAGGTGTGTAGTCAGGAGGCTCAAGAGAAGATCCTGGAAGGACCTCCTCCAACCAAGACTGAGACTATCGCTTAAGTTAACTGTGTTGTAATAAAAATTTATGCTATTTGTGATTCAATACAATAAACTTTTATTAAAAGAATGATATATTTGCTTATTGTTTATGCAATGGATAAATACGAGTGGCATCAAAAAAAGGTGCTGGCGAAACACCAATTCCTTTTTAAACAGGATAAATTTTTCTCATCAATAGCTCAGACAGACTCAATTAAAAGACTCAGAAATCCGAAAAATAGACAAAGCAAGCAAAACACAGACAAGACTCAACGAAAAGACTAGCACTTTAAATAATATCCTTAAAACTACTGGGAGCGAAACGAGACTCCCATGCAAACTCTTATGGCAAATAACAGAATGATTATTACAAATTCAAAAAATTTAATTCTTGCAATTACACTGGCAAAATACAAAATAAAAATGAACAGACCGGTAATATAAAATGATATCGACGCTAAAAAAGTATCCCTAAAATACCCCACAAATGTTATTATAGTTTAACCGAAGTAGCTAGTATTAAGGTATTCCAAACTAATGAAATGTTGTACCTTTTGATTAAATATTCAAAACGCCAATAAGCCTGTAAGAAAACAAGTTTGAGGATCTTGTCGAAAGCTCCCGACCTGCGAGCTCCAACCTGTGCTCAAGAACTCATTTCAGGAATCCTTGCGCACGCACCAAGACCACCCAGCTGAAGGTATAACTATCATCAACGATGGCACTCAACAATCAAGCTAAGATGTCAAATAACAAACTCTCTTCTTTGTCAACAGCTATGGTGTGCTAAGGAAATTAGCAGCGTTATCCACGTAAATCAGATTAATGTAACCGAATATCGAAAACACCTTAGCCACACTCCACTCTGAAAATTGTTATACAGAAGTCCGAGGAAGGCCTTCAGTTAACTGAGGCAGGAGGGAGCAGCAGCAAGACCGACTAGGCTATCGCATTCCATGGTAACTTAGTTGCGACACTTACCGACAGAACACGCCGACTCTACACTGCTGACTCTGCAGTAAAAATTGCAAAAGTTATTTGGCTGTGGCTCAGAAATAGTTCTTCTCTCGATCAACAACGAACAAAAAAGAAAGATAAAAAGAGTATTCAATTTTATAGCAGCTGCGACAAGTGCAAAAAAGGCTTGCCAACCTTGTTCACAACAAACAGCTGTTTCACTAAATAAAGATTGCAACCTCTTCTTAATCCAACATACTCCCCCCGTTGGAAGCCTGACTTTCAACGGAATCTTTAAGGGGCAGCAGAAACAGCTTGTTTTCGGTTTTTCGGATGATTCCTACCGGCTGCGCCACATCTACTGACTACTTTAGAGGCTGTTCTCAATCCACCAATCGGCCAATATCGAAGTAAAATCAGATTACCCTCATGAAACTGAACGATGACAGCTAAGGTGCATGTGCCGAGGCAATATAACGGGATGTTGCGCAATATAGTCCAGCGTTGGATTGCTAAGCCACCCACCAAAACGAAGGAGGTGGATTTCATCCAGAAATGGTGCAAAGATGCGGTGGAGCTGGATTTTTTCACATCTCCATGAGAATGAATCTCCTTGATGTCATCCCACAAATTCGCTCCCTTTACAACCCGAAGAAGAATCCGAGTGCCGTGATGAATGTCTGCAACAGTGACTCCATGATGCCTTATACGCTTCATAAATTTATACACATAGCCGAATGTGCACTGCTTGCAGCCAAATGAGTTTGCGTGCTTGCATCCCAGAGTTAATTTGTCTTTACAAAGCTGTTGAAGGAAGTTCTTTGCTTTAGTTATGACTGGTCCCAAAGGTTCAAGCGGATCATTGTAACGGGCAACAATAGACTGAACTGAGCGCCTGCAGGGTTTGACTGTAGAATCAAGAACATACGATGAAAATAGCAACTAATCGATCGCTGAATCCCATACAAGACGAAGCGCCTTGGTAACATCGCTTCCATCGAACATCAAGTACTGTTCCCTTTCTTCATAAGCTATTCCATCGAGGACTTCTTGTTGACTGGAACACCACTTTCGAAGCTTGAAGCGTCCACGAGATAATGTCCCGGCAGTCTGACGAATTTTCTCTCTGGCTTCAGCAACTGAGTTGGCTCCGGATAAGAAAGCGTCAATGTAACTAATGGCATCCGATCCAATTGCACTGCGCGCACGGACTGAAATGATGCTGATTTGGTCCCGTATTTTACTGTATCCAATTTAAAGATTTCGATATCCTTCTGGGACACATTTTGCAAATATCAGCTGTCAGAGCAACAGGATATGTGCGGAAGCGAACCAAAATGTGAAACAACTTAGGTTGAATGATTGGTCCCGCCTTCGGTACATCATTTTGAGAATGTCCAGAATCAGTTGTCGTTGAGCCATCGAACACAACTCGCAACTTGGTTGTGGTGCTGTCTTCCTTCAAGACGCAATGATGTGGGGGGAAGTACTCTCAACTGCCACTCAACTCTGGACAAACTCGCGGCTAGTGATTCAGATCCTGAAACTCTTTGATAAAATCCGAGTACTGCTCCTTTAGATGCGAATTCCAACCCATTTTTCGCTCAAGACTGAGGAATCGACGAGAAGCCTGGCCATAAGACACTCCTAGAAGCACTGCACTCCGCTACAGAGGCAACCGCACTGAATACTCGCCGGATGGTAAGCGGGGGAAGTTATTGTTAAAGTGCAGCTCGCATTCCAACTCCTCTTTGGTGGCTTTAACCATAGGCTCTTCCAAGCTTTCAACTTCCCAAGAACTTCGAACCAATTCATCCAGACGAACGTCCAACTGACCAGCTCGGCTATCAGGAGAGAGGCCAGCAGCCAACAACGAAATACTGCGTGGACTCTCAAACCCACCGGTCACGAGCCAGCCAAGACGAGTTTTTTTTGCTGAAGAGGTAGCCCTGGCGAAAGCACAATTTGCACAACACACAAATCTCATAGAAAAGGCTCGCTCCAATTGAAGGATTCACTCGCTGTGTTTTGTTGAACACAGGATCAGCCAACCTTATGTTCGAGGGAATTTTCCAGTCCGATGTATCGATGATGAAGCTAGGCTGACTATCGGTAATCGTTGGAGTCACAAGAGCATCAAAGGTGGCTGAATACTCTGAGACTTCTGGTTTCATGTGAATCTTAACGGCTGATTCTACCGTAGAGACTCTTGTGACTCCGAGACCTGTGACAACTGTCGAGGATCTAGTTTTCCTTAACTGAAGTCTCTGTGCGAAACGGGATGTGACCATTTACAACTGATAGCCTGAGTCAAATAAGGACCTACAGGAAACCAAGAGACCAGAACTATTCTTTACCATTACCACTGCACAACACCAGACTGAAGATCTTGGACAGCAAGAGAGGTAGTGGAGTGAGCGTGTGTCGAAGTGGCGGCGTTCAAATCAGATGATGTATGTAATGGTGTCGACGCTTCAGCTTCTGGTGAAGTAGCAAAATGCAGCAGGGTATGATGCTTTCCTCCACAAGTACGACAATGAATACTACTGCAAGACCGAGTTTGGTGTCCCTTAGGCAGTTATAACAAAGGGCCAGTTCTTTGACTTCCTTATGCCGAAGGGATGAAGACAAATTTCCAAATTTACTACATGTTTATATCCCGTGTCCAGATGCATCACAAAAACTGCTCCCATTTTGGCTAGTCTCAGCTGCAAGTACTCTTTTGCAGTGGTTAGTGTTATGGTTGGGTTTACCCACCCTCTCCAGCCTTTGACTTCGCCTTTTCAGAAATGTGAAGAACTCGGCTGTCGGGATTTTGTCAATGGCTGCGGCCTCCTCCCATTTGGTCTGAGTCTGGGTGTCCAACTTTTGAAGCAGCGCGTGCACTAGTAAGCATCCTGAAATTTGCTCCAAACTGCTCAAAGTCTGTAACGCACGCATATGGGAATTGACCTTGTCCGAAAACTCGCGCAGTTTTGAAGCCGACTCCGAATCTGCCCTCTTAAGCCTAAGAATTTCATTGATGTGTGCCTGGTAAGCAAGACGTTTGTTACTAAATCTTCTATTTAGAATATCCAGAGCCGCACGATAATTTGCGCCGGAAAACTCCAACGATCGAACCGAATCCAACGCAGATCCAGACAAACATGAGTAGAGATGCTGCAACTGACTCAAACATCGGCATGAAGTCAGAATATTCGGTATAGCCACCGGAACACGTTGTTGTCAAACGTAGTTTGTGCTCGGGCAAGCGCGTTCTGTCGGTCAATATCACGATTTGGTTTGGCAAATCCTCATGACGCAGAAAGGTTGAGTGGGACGGGCCGTTAGATTAACGACGCTAAATATTTACGCGAAGCTTCAACCATGCCAATCAACTCGTCAAAATAATCGCGTAATTTGCTGCCAATTTCATCGAAATTGTGCTCTTCTAGCGAGTTATGCGCGGCATTAAAGGCAGACTTAATTTGTTCAATTAGCAATAGGCGCACTTCTAAGTCGTCGGCACAAGAGTTGTTAATTTTATCCTCAGATAACTCATTTTCAATACACTTGGCTCTTTTGAACAATGCATCCGCCTTGCGCTTAAGATAAGACATATCATTTGTGTTTTCGCCTTTTTTCACAAGCGCTAAATCAGATGACCAAAAACGGAGCACACAAAATGCGACGAAATATGCAGCTGCTTACGTACAAGCGTATGTACATATATAAGCTGAGCCGGCGAATGACCGCACAAAACAGAGAGCGCGAAAGTCAACTAGGGGCGTCTATGTATATGCGAATATTTGGGAGCTGGGAGCACACAAAATGCGACGAATTGTGCAGCTGCTTATGTATACGCTTGTACATATATAAGCTGAGTCGGCGAATGACCGCACAAAACGGAGAGCGCGAAAGTCATATAGCGACGTCTATGTACATGCGAATATTTGGGAGCTGTAAATTGTCAGCTCATACAAGCGCTTTGCAATTGCCTAATTATGACAATTTACGAGAATTATTTGCACTTGAATGAACACAATTTTAATTTTGCACTAGATTTATTTTTGTTAAATCTCGCCAAGACCTCCAAAATGTTGAGTTACTAATGTTTTTTAGCAACTGTTTTGAAACCTTAGCCAAGAAATAAAGTCAGATGTGGCTTTTCAGAACAACGCGTTTAAATTTATAAATAACATAATAAAAATTGCAAAAGTTAATTGGCTGTGGCCCAGAAATAGTTCTTCGCTTCAACTCGATCAACAACGAACTAAAAGGAAGATAAAAAGCGTATGCAATTTTATTATGACAAGTCCAAGAAAGGCTTGCCAACCTTGTTTGCAACAAACAGCTGTTTCACGTAACTAAGATTGCAACCTCTTCTTATGTTTACATGATTATTTGATGCGGAAGCTGCTTAATCCAACAAAACGATCACACTCTCAGCTCATAACCCTGTTTTTCATACCCGCTCCAAGTCATAAATCGGGGCGATCGAAGTGGTAGCACGTTCAATCCCCTGCCACAGTAACCCTGTTAATGCAATGTTGCAATATATATTTCTCTTCCGATATATTTCAGTTGCACCTCGACAAAGTTCGTCGGCACTTTCACAGTAGTATTTTTCGCAACGCATAGAATGTTGAAACTTTTATAAATTGAAATTTGGTTTCGTAACCTCTTTTAATTTGTTTTTTCGTTGTTTTTTTTTCGGTAAATATTTGTAGACAGCTTTGCCGCCTTTATGTCGCTGAGCAAGTTTTATTTCAGCTTTTGACAAGGGAACTAAAAAATTGAGGTGGCACAACGATTAAATAGCACTTTATCAACAATAACATCAATATTACTCAAAAAAGAGCCATTCTGCAAATATCCTCATTTAGTAAATTGAAACGTCAAAAACATACTGAATACCCGAATATAGAAAAGTCTCTACTCTTGTGGTTTACACAATGCTGATATATGTTTAGAGAAACTCCACGACTGTTTTCGATCAGTGACGGTTTTAGAATGTTCGTTATTCGGAATTCTGTTTGCTTCAAAACCTTAAATATAAATATTATTATAAGCACCAAAGTGTCGCATACTTTTGTATTTAAATACTGGGTGTTATTTAATGGATATACACACTACACCATTCCTTTTAGAAAAATAACGTAATATCGACTACAATTCAATTAACTTATATCACTAACCATACAATGCATAGATACACCAAACAGCCTTTTTATCGAAACACGATTATTCGCAACGAGGGAACCCCAAGGGTGTCTGAGACCATTTTAGTGTGCCCAGATAGAGTAAGACTGCTGAGAGTGACAGCCGAACGGCGGCCTCAAAAGCCGAACGTTCAGTATGAAGCCGCATCTCGCTCAGCGCACGTCGCTGCGGCTGATGCATTTTCTTAATATATGTATGTTAGTTTAAAATCCAACAGCCCAAATACATACATATGTGTATACGCATGTGCCTCGCACTCACTCATTCCTTTGCGCACATGTGTGCATCTCTTTCTCCCTGCATAGCTTCTCACAAAACCCCGCGATCTACACACATACATACATATGTTTGTGTTGTGTTGATGTGCACATAAGTAGATCAGTGCGTTTGTCGCGAGCCAGAGGATTTTCTTCAATTGTGTGCCCTTTTTGCCTGTGGTAGCGAAAGGCACACACATTCAAATGCTCTATCATGTATTTCTTCGTCCAGTTAGGCAAAATGAGAAGAATTTATTCTATATTTATTTAATAAACATTTAATTGACCTAAATAAAATATTTATTTTTATTCTTTGTTTACTGTGCGGACCTATTTTGCTTAAAATTAAACAATATCTAAGTCGTATTTCTACAAGGGTAATTGATCGTCGGCTTGTCAGCGAATTTTAAGAGAACACCAAAAATTGACAAGGTTCAATTTTTTCGACTTGCTGCTTGTGCATACGCACACTTTCTAGTAAGCAGTTGTATGAAATTTTTAGAGGGCTTGCCCTGTTTATGTGCAAAATTGCTATTTTCCATGCTTGTTGTTAGGGTAAGGGTACCTGAACGTTGACATGTGTACATTATAACTTTTTGGGCCGGCCAAGCTCGCACACTTACACACTTTTCTATATGGATGGAAGCATTTCTGAGCTTGTGTGCGAGTTGGTTGCCTGCCTGCCCGATGCAAATTTGACAAGATTTGAAGTTTTTGGCATTTCTAAATTTCGAGCTCTACACACACACATACACACACCCACAAATGTGTGCGAATGAGCCGATCAAGTCTTTGTCGTGAGACAGAGATATTTTTATCAATGGATGCGTAAATTTGGGCGACGGGCACGGTCCTTGTTTTCTTTTGCATGCCTGCGGTGGGCTTGCGGCCGCAAAATGCACAAATGGGTGAAAACAGGTGGATCGCACTTGTCGCTCGTTTGTACTTTGATATGGATTCAGACGCATGCTAGACATTCTGATCGTTAATTCCCTGTCATAAAACCCTTTAACCTAAAATTAGTAAAATAATAATTAATTCATAAAAAGATCACTTGCATATTTTTGCAAAGTGCAAACGAGCGACAAGTGCGATCCACCTGTTTTCACCCATTTGTGCATTTTGCGGCCGCAAGCCCACCGCAGGCATGCAAAAGAAAACAAGGACTGTGCCCGTCGCCCAAATTTACGCATCTATTGATAAAAATATCTCTGTCTCACGACAAAGACTTGATCGGCTCATTCGCACACATTTGTGGGTGTGTGTATGTGTGTGTGTAGAGCTCGAAATTTAGAAATGCCAAAAACTTCAAATCTTGTCAAATTTGCATCGGGCAGGCAGGCAACCAACTCGCACACAAGCTCAGAAATGCTTCCATCCATATAGAAAAGTGTGTAAGTGTGCGAGCTTGGCCGGCCCAAAAAGTTATAATGTACACATGTCAACGTTCAGGTACCCTTACCCTAACAACAAGCATGGAAAATAGCAATTTTGCACATAAACAGGGCAAGCCCTCTAAAAATTTCATACAACTGCTTACTAGAAAGTGTGCGTATGCACAAGCAGCAAGTCGAAAAAATTGAACCTTGTCAATTTTTGGTGTTCTCTTAAAATTCGCTGACAAGCCGACGATCAATTACCCTTGTAGAAATACGACTTAGATATTGTTTAATTTTAAGCAAAATAGGTCCGCACAGTAAACAAAGAATAAAAATAAATATTTTATTTAGGTCAATTAAATGTTTATTAAATAAATATAGATCAAATTCTTCTCATTTTGCCTAACTGGACGAAGAAATACATGATAGAGCATTTGAATGTGTGTGCCTTTCGCTACCACAGGCAAAAAGGGCACACAATTGAAGAAAATCCTCTGGCTCGCGACAAACTCACTGATCTACTTATGTGCACATCAACACAACACAAACATATGTATGTATGTGTGTAGATCGCGGGGTTTTGTGAGAAGCTATGCAGGGAGAAAGAGATGCACACATGTGCGCAAAGGAATGAGTGAGTGCGAGGCACATGCGTATACACATATGTATGTATTTGGGCTGTTGGATTTTAAACTAACATACATATATTAAGAAAATGCATCAGCCGCAGCGACGTGCGCTGAGCGAGATGCGGCTTCATACTGAACGTTCGGCTTTTGAGGCCGCCGTTTGGCTGTCACTCTCAGCAGTCTTACTCTATCTGGGCACACTAAAATGGTCTCAGACACCCTTGGGGTTCCCTCGTTGCGAATAATCGTGTTTCGATAAAAAGGTTGTTTGGTGTATCTATGCATTGTATGGTTAGTGCTTATATATATGATATTGTATCGATAGACCAGGTGGGGTTCTGATGAATGATGAGTAAGTTGATAAAGAAATTAATTTTTTTTTGTTTGTAATATTCAAATTTTTATATTCATAAACTTTTTTGTTGGGAAAAAATTCTTAGTTTTTTTTTTTAATATATTTTTAATATATGTGTATATATCCTTTCTGTTCTAATTGGACAATGAATGTATCCTAAAATATAGTATAGTATAGTAGTATAGTGTTGCGATAATTTTTTTTTTTTTTAATTATATATTGATACTTACTTTGTGGCTGATCGGGCCTACAAATTTTATAGGTTCTATGCTCGAGCTAAACTAATTTTTGTATAATTTTCATCTGTTCTTATTTGCTATTTGACGTCTTTTCCTGCATCTATTTTTTTGTTTTTTTCTATCTTCTATGCTTATAACTATGTAAGGACCTAAATATTTACTTTCTAAGTCTATATAATTCATTTAGCTTTTTATCGTATTCTATCTTTCGGTTTTTTTTTTTGCTAAATCTGTTAGAGTTCTTTTATAAGCTATTTCTAATCTAAACTTAAATTCTTTTGCGCAATCCTCTATGTTATATATAGGGTCTATTATAGTTAGTTTATTAAATTCTGTGAACTGTCCTGGTAATCTACCATAAACAAGTTCGTATGGACAGTATTCATCTACTGTTGATGGTGTAGTATTGAAACAATATGTGAAACAATTCAACCATATGTCCCAATCGTCTTTGTCAATCGAAATACATATATGAACGAATAAATTTGTTGAATGTTCGGATGGTGATGAGGTGCTGTTGATTATATATTACTTATATTCATATACTTGCACCAGTCATTTATTAGCGAATTTTTGTGTTCAGTACACATGTCCGTTATGAACGTCTTCATAGGATCGTACTTTAGTACAAAAGACTCAAATATTGCTTTAGATACTGTTTTTTCACTTATATACGTTAATGGTATAGCAACTATATTTTTAGTGAAATCGCATATTATAGCAGTCGCGATCGATCACTCGTTAAATTAAGACGTGCCTAATTTTGCGCGGAAGCTACGCTTTATTTATCTATTCTGCTTATCTGTTCTATTCTATTCGGATAAGCAACTGCTCTGCCGCTGAGCAGCAACAACAAATCATAGACTGCTGATAAGCATCAATAAACTGTTGATGCTCTGTTGTTGTCAACATGAGCGACAACAACGAAGACCTAACGGTTTGGCCTTGGCAGAGAAAAAAACCAAATCGAAATGAGCGATCAAACCAAATCTCACCTCCAGTGGCAAGAAAACTAACTGCTGTGGACACTACACCTAGCACCAGCTCAAACAGATTTGCAATTTTAAGCAACAACATACAGGATGGAAGCGAAGATGATGGAAAGGAAACACTGGAAATTATAATTGAATTAATAATTCTTGCCGCTTTGTACACTGTACTGCTATACACCTGAGTACCCTTTAAATTACTTAATAAACAAGTGCAATTTAAAAAAAGGAATCGCTAAAAATGGTAAGCAAATGGCATTTAATGCGACTAGGCATGCTTTGGCTTAAAACACTTGAGCACTTCTATCCCGAGCTAACTGGTATGCATTATTTAAAAAGAATACGAAAACATGTAAAATGAAAAATATACTTTTCACTTCAGGGTCCAATAACATCAATATTATTCAAAAAAGAGCTATTCTGCAAATATCCTCATTTAGTAAATTGAAACGTCAAAAACATACTGAAAACCCGAATATAGAAAAGTCTCTACTCTTGTGGTTTACACAATGCTGATATATGTTTAGAGAAACACCACGACTGTCTTCGGTCAGTGAGGTTTTTAGAATGTTATTCGGAATTTTGTTTGCTTCAAAACCTTAGATATATTTATTATTATATGTATCGCTTTGTCGCAGCAGAGCAAATATAAAATAGGGAGAGTGTGTGTTATGTGCATGCATTGGTAAATACATATATGTCACTCTTGACTTGCGCTACTTAAGCGTAGCGTGGGATATGGCCCGTCGGCTAAACGGCCACGCTGCATAATATGAGTCTAGGTCTAGGCTCTGCGCTTTCGGCTTTTTGATTGTTATTGTAAGCAACAAAGTGTCGCATACTTTTGTATTTAAATACAATGTTATTTACTGGATATAAACACAACACCTTTCCTTTCAGAAAAATAACGTAAGATCGACTACATTTTTTAATTAACTTAAATATATATGATGCTGTATCGATAGACTAAGAGCGTTTCTAATGAATGATGAGTAAGTTGATGAAGAAAAGAATTTTTTTTTGTTTGTGATTTTCAAATTTTTACATTCATAAACTTTTTTGTTGGGATACAAATCTTAGTTTTTTCCTTTGTTTAATATATTTTTAATATATGTGTCTATATCCTTTCTGTTCCGATTGGACAAAGAATGTATCATAAAATATAGTTTTTGTAACGATAATTTTTGTAATTATATATTGATAGTTACATTGTGGCTGATCGGGCCTACAAATTTAATAGGTTCTATGCTCGAGCTAAACTAATTTTTGTATAATTTTTATCTGTTCTTATTTGCTATTTGACGTTTTTTTCTTGCATCTATTTTTATTTTTTTTCTATCTTCTATGCTTTTAAGTTTGTAAGGACCTAAATATTTACTTTCTGACTTATGCGCTGTGTCGTTCTTCAGAGGACTAAATTTCCTATCACTAATTATATGTCATTTAGTTTTTTATCGTATTTTATCTTTCGTTTTTTTTTTTTTTTTTGTGTAAATCTATTAGAGTTTATTTATAAGCTATTTCTAATCTAAACTTAAATACTTTTGTGCAATCTCTATGTTATATATAGGGTCTATTTTAGTTAGGTTATTAAATTCTGTGAACTGTCTTGGTAATCTACCATAAACAAGTTCGTATGGACAGTATTCATGTACTGTTGATGATGTAGTATTGAAACAATATGTGAAACAATCGTCTTTGACAATCAAAATACATATATGAACGAATAAATTTGTTGAATGTTCGGTGACTTTCTTCTACTGTTCCTAATGACTGGTGATGATGTGTTGTTGATTGTATATTACTATACTATACTACTGATATTTAGTGAAATCGCATATTATAACAGTCGCGATCGATCACTCGTTAAGTTAAGACGTGCCTAATTTTGGGCGAATCTACGCTTTATTTATCTATTCTGCTTATCTGTGTTCTATTCGTACAAGCAACTGCTCTCTCGCTGAGAAGCAACAACAATCATTGACTGCTGTAACATACAACGTATGTAAGCGAGCTAATGTCAGTGTAGCGTCAACGGAGCACGCGCTGGTTCCGGCTCAGTAACGTCGGCTGGGGTGGGTTGACAAAATTATGGCTAAGCTACCTTCTCGCAAGCTTTTATAATTATAAAAATATTATGCGTGCTATTAAGATGTCCAGTTTGATTGCATTAACAAAATTATGGGGGTAAAGAAAAATCGACAGAGCTACTTAAATTGTCCTAGATTGATCAGGGACCGTAGCTGCATATGTTGCTGTTACGCTGCGCTGGTGTCAATGCGACAGCTGTTGCCCACCCTACCATGATCACCATGACCAAACGATGGGGGTGATCCCTTAAACATAATAAATTTAATTATCCTAACATTCTGCCGAAGCACGGCTCCAACATAAACACGGCAAATTAGCACAAAATTGTAATTTCGTTACAAATATTTATTTTTGTGAGGAATTGTGGAGTTAAATCGAAATTATGTTTAAGCATTATACATTTGTAATAATAGTAAAAGAAATAACAATTTTATATATATATACTATATTATTATAATAGGAAATAAATAAAAATTATTAAAAGATATATATATATAATTATTATAGATATATATATATATATATATATATTATTATAGGTGAGGTTCTGATTTAGTTTAAGCATTATACATTTGTAATAATAGTAAAAGAAATAACAATTTTATATATATATACTATATTATTATAATAGGAAATAAATAAAAATTATTAAAAGAATATATATATAGAAGAATATATATATATATATATATATATATATATATATATATATTTATAGGTGAGGTTCTGATTTAGTTTAATTCTTTTTTTTTCTGGTTCGGCTAAAATTCATTTAATCATGTAAAATTATTAGTGAATTTGTAGCCAAAACTTTGATGCTCAATTGAACTAGATTATTCTCTTAAAACTTTCTCTTTAACGATTCGTTTGCTCTTTAATGCGGCATTAGATTATTCAAAATATAGTTTTTATTTTCTGGGCCATTCTCTTTATCTCATAAATTAAATGCAAAATACATACATTCAATCCATCTCCAAAAGCGCTTCCATCGATGTAATGTGCGATGATCTGCTGAACAAAAAATGCCCTTCAATGCACAGAATAAAACTTAGAAAAAAGAAGGCACTGGATAAAAACTTTTTTCTCGAACTTCCTTCTCTTTCTCTTTATACGTTGCTTTTTGAATTACTTAAAAACCTGGCTCTCACCAGCAATATGGCGATCCGAATTTCACAGCAGGAAGGAGAGTGAGGAATATAGGCCAATGGAAAGAATATGTCGGGCAAGGAAATAAAAAAACGGAGTGAAAGAAAAAAATGGGGAATAAAAATTGGACCATACGGTTGCATTCTTTTATCGAAAAAGAATAAAAACTCACACATAACTATCACAATATGTAAATTATGAGCTTCAGGCGACTTAACTACGCCCATGTCGTTCACAATAGTATTTTTTCAAATTTTTCACTTTTTCGCAACATAATATGTTTATGAGAATATTACTAAGCGCCATACCAGCAATAGACAGATTGAAGCATAAGTGCTTTTTTAGTCTTTTGAATCAAAAGAAAAAAATCGGTCGAGCCTAAAATCTAACTTAACACTGATTGGGTGTGACAGTTGGTATTTGGTTCGGCGAAACGCGCACTTATAGCTTTTTTTGTTAATCACCTGTATAAGAATTATACTTCCGAACTGTTTCTCAGGGGTTGAACGCGATTATAAATAACTTCTTTTTTTTTTTTTGTGAGTCTACCTTTCTCCAAGGTGGACAGAATGTAATAGAAAGATCTGAGCTCCGGCCGCCTTAGGGAAAGCTATTTACAGCGACACCAGGTCAGACGCCATTTCTAATTATCAGATTACCATTCATCTATTACTTTTCTCTTTCACTCGTTACAAGCGATATCACGCCTAGGTTGAGCCATGCATGGCGAGATGACTTTACGATATTCAGAGAACTGGCTTCTAATAAAAATCTCCGAGCTCATAAGGGAACAAAACATATGAGAAGAAAATATAAAAATCAATATTGTTGAATTTAAATAATATTACGAGTTTAGACTAAAAAAAAGGACAACACCTTAACTAGATTTTTATTGCCTACTTTTGGGCTGTTTTTTTTTTTAAATTCAAGCAAATTGTTCTGGCTTCAAGCGCCACTACACTGCTGATAAGCATCAATAAACTGATGATGCTCTGTTGTTGTCAACATGAGCGACAACAACGAAGACCTAACGGTTTGTCCCTGGCAGACAGAAAAACCAAATCCAAATAAGCGATAAGAAGCGGACACTACACCTACCACCAGCTCCAACAGATTTGCTATTCTTAGCAACAACATACCGGATAGAAACGAAGATGATGGAAAGGAAACACTGGAAATGATAATTGAAGACGACATTAATGATTCTCCGAAGCCGCCACATAGATTTTTCTCAGATGTTACTGAGATAATGCTAACCTACCTGAATACTAAAATTAATAAGAATAAATACTACTATAAAAGTAAACGCGATGGACACGTGCGTGTCATGGTTAAGTCTGTTGAGGAATATAGAAAATTAGTTAAAAATCTTAGTGATGACTGTGTTAAGTTTCCAAACATACCAGCTTAAGCAAGGTCACCGAATAGTTGATCTGATGATTGTTGAGTTTGGTCGAGAAGAATGCGATCGGCCTTTCCTGTTGCTCGTCGTCTAGCTGGAACAACACGGCTCCTACTCCGTAGTGAGATGCGTCGCATTGGATGAAGAATGGTCTTCGAAAATCCGCTTGAACTAACAACGGGGCTGTGGTGAGGGCTAACTTCAAGCTTTCTATGGCATCTATGGCCTCGTCACTCAACACAAATCTACCCGTTCTCTTCTTAAGGGCATCAGTCAACGGTACCGAGTTCTCGGCGAAGTTCTTTATGAATCGGCGATACCACCCCGCTGTACCTAAGAAGCTTCGTAGTTCCTTGACCGTCCTCGGATTCGGGATGTTCTGGATCGCTGCTACTCTTCCCGGATCCAGGCGCAGCGTCCCGCCGCCTATGATGAAACCCAGGTAGTTTAGGTTGCGGAAGCAGAATTTTGACTTCGCCATGCCTATGGTGAGGTTCGCGTTCCTCAGACACTCGGCCACCAATTCCAAGTATTTTAGGTGCGTTGGAAAATCTGCCGATATTATCAGCAAATCGTCTAGGTATACGAACACGTTGGACCTCAGATTCGCCGGGATTACTTTGTCCATGAGCCTGCAAAGTTGTTGAGCGGCGTTGCAGAGCCCGAATGGCATGTGGCGGAACTGGTACAGCGGCCTCCCTGGTAGAGTAAACGCCGTATACGCCCTGCTCTTCTCCTCCATCTCGATTTGCCAGAATGTGAACTTAAGGTCGACGCTAGAGATAAGACGAAGCGGGTAAGCGTCCTTTACCGTCACACTGTTTAATTTCCTGGCGTCTAAGCAAAACCTGTTCTTCCCAGGCCTCATCACCACCGTCGTCCGGTTGCTCCAGGGGCTGTCACTCTCCTCGATGATGCCTAACTTTAGCATTTTATCCACCTCGGCCCACACGATCTCCTGTTTGGCCGGAGACAGCAGATAATGTCTGTCCTTCACGGGTTCTGCTCCCTTGATCAGCTGAATTCGGAGTTGCAGCAGGTGAGTTTTCCCTAGGCCATCCTTCTCAAATTGGAGAAATCTGCGCTTCACGCTTTCCAACTGACTCCTCTGATCGTTGTCCAGGTCCCACATTTCCGGATCCGCCGCGCAGTCGTCGTCGTCCCGGTAATAAGCCACCTCTGGGTTCGCTACCGTTACCTCAGATGCCTCTGGTGGTGTTTCGGACTTTCTGACCGGACCAAGCAGCTCTGGTGCAATCTCGAAGGCTCGCCAGAAGTCGATTCCCAGGTATAGTTCCTGGCGCAGGTCTGGGCACATGTAAAATACGATATCTTCCTTTCTATTCCCGTATTTCACAGGCAGAACAACGCGACCTAAAATTGGGCGATTGGCACCCGCCGCTGTCCTTACCATCGATTCGTATGGCCGCGCTTCCCATCCCAGTTCCTCCACTAACTCCCGGCATCCTCGTCCCAACAGACTGACTGTGGCCCCAGTATCCAGCAACCCTTTCATCTTGGCCGCGGCGACTTCCACTTCGGCGAATACGCGTGGGTCTATACTATCCTCCCGTCTCACCGCTACGACGACCTGGCGCCGGGTAATCCAGCGTCTGCGGAAGCGCGCACGTGCCTTCACCACTCTCCGGGTGGCTAGTGTCATCCCTTCCAGCTGTCGCTCACCAAAAATTCTTTTCCGGGCCGACATGTATGCCCGAACACGTTCTTCATATGGTAAGCCCCTAAGTGTTCCTCCTTTGCTTATTTTATTATAATTAGCCTTATAATGATCCTTATTCCAAATCTCCGTCTCCTTTCCAATGATTATTGGCTTTGGCAGGTACCCCTCTCCTGCTTCCCCGCGGTCGCCGTCCCGGAACGCGTCTGTCCAGCATGGAAGGAGAGTGAGGAATATAGGCCAATGGAAAGAATATGTCGGGCAAGGAAATAAAAAAACGGAGTTAAAGAAAAAAATGGGGAATAAAAATTGGACCATACGGTTGCATTCTTTTATCGAAAAAGAATAAAAACTCACACATAACTATCACAATATGTAAATTATGAGCTTCAGGCGACTTAACTACGCCCATGTCGTTCACAATAGTATTTTTTCAAATTTTTCACTTTTTCGCAACATAATATGTTTATGAGAATATTACTAAGCGCCATACCAGCAATAGACAGATTGAAGCATAAGTGCTTTTTTAGTCTTTTGAATCAAAAGAAAAAAATCGGTCGAGCCTAAAATCTAACTTAACACTGATTGGGTGTGACAGTTGGTATTTGGTTCGGCGAAACGCGCACTTATAGCTTTTTTTGTTAATCACCTGTATAAGAATTATACTTCCGAACTGTTTCTCAGGGGTTGAACGCGATTATAAATAACTTCTTTTTTTTTTTTTGTGAGTCTACCTTTCTCCAAGGTGGACAGAATGTAATAGAAAGATCTGAGCTCCGGCCGCCTTAGGGAAAGCTATTTACAGCGACACCAGGTCAGACGCCATTTCTAATTATCAGATTACCATTCATCTATTACTTTTCTCTTTCACTCGTTACAAGCGATATCACGCCTAGGTTGAGCCATGCATGGCGAGATGACTTTACGATATTCAGAGAACTGGCTTCTAATAAAAATCTCCGAGCTTATAAGGGAACAAAACATATGAGAAGAAAATATAAAAATCAATATTGTTGAATTTAAATAATATTACGAGTTTTGGTGCTAATTAGACTAAAAAAAAGGACAACACCTTAACTAGATTTTTATTGCCTACTTTTGGGCTGTTTTTTTTTTAAATTCAAGCAAATTGTTCTGGCTTCAAGCGCCACTACACTGCTGATAAGCATCAATAAACTGATGATGCTCTGTTGTTGTCAACATGAGCGACAACAACGAAGACCTAACGGTTTGTCCCTGGCAGACAGAAAAACCAAATCCAAATAAGCGATAAGAAGCGGACACTACACCTACCACCAGCTCCAACAGATTTGCTATTCTTAGCAACAACATACCGGAAAGAAACGAAGATGATGGAAAGGAAACACTGGAAATGATAATTGAAGACGACATTAATGATTCTCCGAAGCCGCCACATAGATTTTTCTCAGATGTTACTGAGATAATGCTAACCTACCTGAATACTAAAATTAATAAGAATAAATACTACTATAAAAGTCAACGCGATGGACACGTGCGTGTCATGGTTAAGTCTGTTGAGGAATATAGAAAATTAGTTAAAAATCTTAGTGATGACTGTGTTAAGTTTCCAAACATACCAGCTTAAGCAAGGTCACCGAATAGTTGATCTGATGATTGTTGAGTTTGGTCGAGAAGAATGCGATCGGCCTTTCCTGTTGCTCGTCGTCTAGCTGGAACAACACGGCTCCTACTCCGTAGTGAGATGCGTCGCATTGGATGAAGAATGGTCTTCGAAAATCCGCGTGAACTAACAACGGGGCTGTGGTGAGGGCTAACTTCAAGCTTTCTATGGCATCTATGGCCTCGTCACTCAACACAAATCTACCCGTTCTCTTCTTAAGGGCATCAGTCAACGGTACCGAGTTCTCGGCGAAGTTCTTTATGAATCGGCGATACCACCCCGCTGTACCTAAGAAGCTTCGTAGTTCCTTGACCGTCCTCGGATTCGGGATGTTCTGGATCGCTGCTACTCTTCCCGGATCCAGGCGCAGCGTCCCGCCGCCTATGATGAAACCCAGGTAGTTTAGGTTGCGGAAGCAGAATTTTGACTTCGCCATGCCTATGGTGAGGTTCGCGTTCCTCAGACACTCGGCCACCAATTCCAAGTATTTTAGGTGCGTTGGAAAATCTGCCGATATTATCAGCAAATCGTCTAGGTATACGAACACGTTGGACCTCAGATTCGCCGGGATTACTTTGTCCATGAGCCTGCAAAGTTGTTGAGCGGCGTTGCAGAGCCCGAATGGCATGTGGCGGAACTGGTACAGCGGCCTCCCTGGTAGAGTAAACGCCGTATACGCCCTGCTCTTCTCCTCCATCTCGATTTGCCAGGATGCGAACTTAAGGTCGACGCTAGAGATAAGACGAAGCGGGTAAGCGTCCTTTACCGTCACACTGTTTAATTTCCTGGCGTCTAAGCAAAACCTGTTCTTCCCAGGCCTCATCACCACCGTCGTCCGGTTGCTCCAGGGGCTGTCACTCTCCTCGATGATGCCTAACTTTAGCATTTTATCCACCTCGGCCCACACGATCTCCTGTTTGGCCGGAGACAGCGGATAATGTCTGTCCTTCACGGGTTCTGCTCCCTTGATCAGCTGAATTCGGAGTTGCAGCAGGTGAGTTTTCCCTAGGCCATCCTTCTCAAATTGGAGAAATCTGCGCTTCACGCTTTCCAACTGACTCCTCTGATCGTTGTCCAGGTCCCACATTTCCGGATCCGCCGCGCAGTCGTCGTCGTCCCGGTAATAAGCCACCTCTGGGTTCGCTACCGTTACCTCAGATGCCTCTGGTGGTGTTTCGGACTTTCTGACCGGACCAAGCAGCTCTGGTGCAATCTCGAAGGCTCGCCAGAAGTCGATTCCCAGGTATAGTTCCTGGCGCAGGTCCGGGCACATGTAAAATACGATATCTTCCTTTCTATTCCCGTATTTCACAGGCAGAACAACGCGACCTAAAATTGGGCGATTGGCACCCGCCGCTGTCCTTACCATCGATTCGTATGGCCGCGCTTCCCATCCCAGTTCCTCCACTAACTCCCGGCATCCTCGTCCTAACAGACTGACTGTGGCCCCAGTATCCAGCAACCCTTTCATCTTGGCCGCGGCGACTTCCACTTCGGCGAATACGCGTGGGTCTATACTATCCTCCCGTCTCACCGCTTCGACGACCTGGCGCCGGGTAATCCAGCGTCTGCGGAAGCGCGCACGTGCCTTCACCACTCTCCGGGTGGCTAGTGTCATCCCTTCCAGCTGTCGCTCACCAAAAATTCTTTTCCGGGCCGACATGTATGCCCGAACACGTTCTTCATATGGTAAGCCCCTAAGTGTTCCTCCTTTGCTTATTTTATTATAATTAGCCTTATAATGATCCTTATTCCAAATCTCCGTCTCCTTTCCAATGATTATTGGCTTTGGCAGGTACCCCTCTCCTGCTTCCCCGCGGTCTTCCCAGGCCTCATCACCACCGTCGTCCGGTTGCTCCAGGGGCTGTCACTCTCCTCGATGATGCCTAACTTTAGCATTTTATCCACCTCGGCCCACACGATCTCCTGTTTGGCCGGAGACAGCGGATAATGTCTGTCCTTCACGGGTTCTGCTCCCTTGATCAGCTGAATTCGGAGTTGCAGCAGGTGAGTTTTCCCTAAGCCATCCTTCTCACATTGGAGAAATCTGCGCTTCACGCTTTCCAACTGACTCCTCTGATCGTTGTCCAGGTCCCACATTTCCGGATCCGCCGCGCAGTCGTCGTCGTCCCGGTAATAAGCCACCTCTGGGTTCGCTACCGTTACCTCAGATGCCTCTGGTGGTGTTTCGGACTTTCTGACCGGACCAAGCAGCTCTGGTGCAATCTCGAAGGCTCGCCAGAAGTCGATTCCCAGGTATAGTTCCTGGCGCAGGTCCGGGCACATGTAAAATACGATATCTTCCTTTCTATTCCCGTATTTCACAGGCAGAACAACGCGACCTAAAATTGGGCGATTGGCACCCGCCGCTGTCCTTACCATCGATTCGTATGGCCGCGCTTCCCATCCCAGTTCCTCCACTAACTCCCGGCATCCTCGTCCCAACAGACTGACTGTGGCCCCAGTATCCAGCAACCCTTTCATCTTGGCCGCGGCGACTTCCACTTCGGCGAATACGCGTGGGTCTATACTATCCTCCCGTCTCACCGCTTCGACGACCTGGCGCCGGGTAATCCAGCGTCTGCGGAAGCGCGCACGTGCCTTCACCACTCTCCGGGTGGCTAGTGTCATCCCTTCCAGCTGTCGCTCACCAAAAATTCTTTTCCGGGCCGACATGTATGCCCGAACACGTTCTTCATATGGTAAGCCCCTAAGTGTTCCTCCTTTGCTTATTTTATTATAATTAGCCTTATAATGATCCTTATTCCAAATCTCCGTCTCCTTTCCAATGATTATTGGCTTTGGCAGGTACCCCTCTCCTGCTTCCCCGCGGTCTTCCCAGGCCTCATCACCACCGTCGTCCGGTTGCTCCAGGGGCTGTCACTCTCCTCGATGATGCCTAACTTTAGCATTTTATCCACCTCGGCCCACACGATCTCCTGTTTGGCCGGAGACAGCGGATAATGTCTGTCCTTCACGGGTTCTGCTCCCTTGATCAGCTGAATTCGGAGTTGCAGCAGGTGAGTTTTCCCTAGGCCATCCTTCTCAAATTGGAGAAATCTGCGCTTCACGCTTTCCAACTGACTCCTCTGATCGTTGTCCAGGTCCCACATTTCCGGATCCGCCGCGCAGTCGTCGTCGTCCCGGTAATAAGCCACCTCTGGGTTCGCTACCGTTACCTCAGATGCCTCTGGTGGTGTTTCGGACTTTCTGACCGGACCAAGCAGCTCTGGTGCAATCTCGAAGGCTCGCCAGAAGTCGATTCCCAGGTATAGTTCCTGGCGCAGGTCCGGGCACATGTAAAATACGATATCTTCCTTTCTATTCCCGTATTTCACAGGCAGAACAACGCGATCTAAAATTGGGCGATTGGCACCCGCCGCTGTCCTTACCATCGATTCGTATGGCCGCGCTTCCCATCCCAGTTCCTCCACTAACTCCCGGCATCCTCGTCCCAACAGACTGACTTTGGCCCCCGTATCCAGCAACCCTTTCATCTTGGCCGCGGCGACTTCCACTTCGGCGAATACGCGTGGGTCTATACTATCCTCCCGTCTCACCGCTTCGACGACCTGGCGCCGGGTAATCCAGCGTCTGCGGAAGCGCGCACGTGCCTTCACCACTCTCCGGGTGGCTAGTGTCATCCCTTCCAGCTGTCGCTCACCAAAAATTCTTTTCCGGGCCGACATGTATGCCCGAACATTCTTCATATGGTAAGCCCCTAAGTGTTCCTCCTTTGCTTATTTTATTATAATTAGCCTTATAATGATCCTTATTCCAAATCTCCGTCTCCTTTCCAATGATTATTGGCTTTGGCAGGTACCCCTCTCCTGCTTCCCCGCGGTCGCCGTCCCGGAACGCGTCTGTCCCGCCATCGCCGCGCTCCCTCTGGGGTTTCCCGGTTGTTTTCAGTTTTCACACTGGGAGCAGAAAGTGCCTTTCCACTTCTAGGCACTCTTGGCGCAGCTCATCCACGGTGAGTACGTCCATGATATACTTTCTTTCAAACCACGCTTTATAATCTTCACCAGCTCGCGGTCTCTCAGCGGCTTCTGGAATCGCGCGGCGAGTTGACGCATGTGGTGGATATAATCATCCACACCTTCGCTAGCCTGTTGCTCTCGTTGTAATAGCTCCTGCATCACATCGCGTTCCGTCTGGTAGCTCCGGAACCTGTCCAAGAGGGCATGCCGCAGTTGCAACCAGCTGTCGACCCTAGAATGCCGCTCGTTCATCCAATACCACTCGCGGGCGCGGCCGGTCAGGAGCAGGTGGAAACCGCGCAGGACCTCCTTCCACGGGCATTGATACTGCTTCTGCAGGAACTCCAGGCGGAACACGAAGTCCTCGACCCAATTCATCGCGTCCTCGCCGTCAAACTTGACGTTCCACCGCTCGAGCTTCATGTACGCCGTTTCTCATACATTGGCGTACTCCTCCGGTTGAAAATCATCCGCTCTCCGGTCCTCTGCTCGGAAATGGCGGCTATTCGGGTTACGCCAGTTCCTCGACTGAGCATCTGCAACGTAAACTGGGCTGCTGGACGAATACTCCGCCCCTCGTGCGCCTTATCTATGTGGCTTCGGTGGCACCGGTGGTGGAAATGCCTCGCGCTGGAACACTTCCCGTTCTTTCGGGATGGCTCCTGTTCGTGTTCCCGGCTCGATATGTCTCGGCGGCTTCGGCGCAGTGTTAGTCTCGGCGGTTTGACTCCCTGGCGGCCTAAGTACATCAATGATGACCTTCATCATTTCCATGAAGCCAGCTCGCATCTCCTTGCGGATGGACTCGCTGATGCCAAATGGCAGAGCATGCAGATACGTTTGGTGGGCCTGAGCGATCGCCGCGTTTGCCGCCGATTTGAGCACTGAGTCTTTCGGGGCTTTTGGGAACTTCAGGTTCCGTGGAGGTTTTCTTGTTGCGCCAATTCTTTTTCCAAGTCTACCAGGTGACCCTCTTCCGGGATCTGTCTCTATGGAAATCCCCGGAAATTCATTGGTGTTCGCACCAGCCCTCCAGCTGGGCGCGGCGGTGGCAGAGCCGACGCCCCATCAGCGTCAGAAGCCCAATCAGACACCTCTTCCTCAGCCATACTTATCCCTTCTGAGAACTGTACCCCTCTTTCTACAAGGCTTACTACCCTTATAAAAAAAACGTAACCAATATTCCTAATAAATTAATAAATAAATAAACACCCACTAACAAATCTTACTAATGAAGAATAATAAATCAATACACATCGACCACAAAAACACTCACAAAAATTAATTTTTTTCTTTTGGAAGAAGTTGCATATCAATAATGAAAGTAAAGAGGATGAAGACGCCTAATTAGATAAAATTGTAACCAACATACAAGCCAGAGAGTTAATTCCTCAATTAAAACTTTTTTTTTCAACACATGATGTTTATGATAGAAACTTTGACCTTTAACACCCCTATAATTTACAGAACGACATAGAACAATTAAGAGGCTCCAGTCGGGAGCTCCCGACTAGGGGATGCCCTGAATCCTCTTCTTCCAACACTAAATGCAAATACATATACCATTCTAGAAGCTACAAGTCATGTTTGGTGGCTCTAGCTCTTATTATTTACCAAAATTACTCAAAAAACAGGATTTCGATATTGCTTGGAAACGGGGCTAGTTATGGAATATCAGAAAGAAACTCGATCTGCGCGGGCACTAGGAGGACCTACAGCTAAAATTTCAGCAGAGAGAAGGAAGCATCTCCTTCACCATAAAGTAAATATATTCTAGAGCAGCACCAATAGCCGAATCAATTTAGCCATGTCCGCCTGTCTGTCCATCCTTCTGTCTGTATGTATGAATGCAAGGATCTCAAGGGATCACCTACCCAAACAGTACGAGTTTGTTTCCGATATCCTATTAGTTGACCCGATTCTAAGCTATCGACAAGAATCGATAGCAAAAGCCTATTTTTTGAGTAAATAATTTATTTATATATTCGGCACGCCGAAGATCTAATAGTAATCTTGCAGACCCAACCTTTTCATAATGCTCATAGTGTTTTGCCTGTATCTAAGAAGCACATGGAATATAGTTAATGCCGAGATTTGTTCAAGATATCTTGATAAGCAAAAATATTTTAATCAAAACCCTAGTTTTCGACCGATCGTTCGTATGGCAGATATATGATATAATAGTCCGATGTAAATAAGATTTTGCAAGAATAAAGGGAGCATAGTGAAATCCTTAAATACCGTGATTAATCAAAATATCTTGAATGACAAAAAAGTTTTCTATACAACAACTTAAATTTCGACCGATCGTTTCTATGGCAGCTATATGATATAGTGGGCCAATGTTTATGGGATTTTGCATATATTTGAGGAGCCTAGTTAAACTAATAAAGATATCGTGAAAAACAAAAAAAGTTCCCATACAACTTAACTTTCGACCGATCCTTCCTATGCCAGCTATATGACATAGTTGTCCGATCCTTAAAGAATTTTGCATATATATGAGGAGCATAGTTAAACTAATAAATGCCAAGTTTGGTCAAGATATGTTGAGAAACAACATTTTTGCAATACAAAAACTTAATATTCGACCGGGCAGCGATATAATATAGTGGTCTGATCCAGCTGGTTTTGACATACATATGTGCTGCGTGCAACAGAAAGAGGAACCTTTGCAAAGTTTCATAAAGATAGCTTTAAAACTGAGAGACTGGTTCGCATAGAAACAGAAAGACGGAGAGACGGACATAGCTATATCGACTCGGCTGTTGATACTGATCAAGAATATATATACTTTATGGGGTCGGAGATGTCTCCTTCTATGCGTTACACATTTCACGACAAAATTATAAGGGTATTAAAATAAAATAAATTGTAAAAAAAGAATAAAAAGCAGTTATTAAAGTTAAGATAAGTATACTACATACATAGAGAGTTAAAAGGGTACAGAGATAATAATGAGAAATAACCGACCCGCGAAAAAGAGGAACTGAATTTTACATCAAGCTTTTGAATAGTATAAAGTGACATACTCACAACAACATAATTTTGAACCACTGTTATTCATAAGCTGCATTGATTGGTATAACCCACTGTATGCTTACAAATTAAATAATCATAATAGAAGCATACCTTCTGCAGCCGAATTTAAATATTCATATCTAATATGAACCTCCTTATTCCAGCACCAAGTGCAACTCGTTTGAATTAATAAGGATATATATTTAAAAAAAAGTTCCCTTAGCAGTGTTCAAGACCTAAAACAAGGAGAAGTCAACATAAATCAAACTTCAAATTAAGACATCAAACTAATATACAGAAAACAGCACTTACGACCCACTGTATGACAAGCAACCACCCACCCAATTTTGAAGCAACAATAATCCTACAACAAGAACTACAATACAATAAACGACACACATTGGAAATGCAACACATAATTAACATACCAGCCAACAAACGACTTAACTATAAGACAGACACAGAAAATTATGCTCACTTGTACAGACACCTATTGAACAGACAAACTGTTCAGTTTCAATCTCCACGACAAAAAGCGCAGACGTGTAAAATAATGTAGGTAAAATGTTCAAATTATTGTTTAACTTAATGTATTATAATGTTAAGTGTTTTTGTATCTTAGGGTAAGTGCCCAGACGGTCTGCCTTTGTGCAACCGAAATATATTCGTATAAATCAAAAGAAAGATTTCTAAGCTCAGAGTGATTAACGTGCTTCACTTGTGCTCCAAGATTTTTATATATTTTTGCGCTTTAATTCTGCTTTTTATTTCTAAATTGTGCATTTATTGTGTTTTATTTAAAAAGATTTATAATTGTGCAAGCGCTATTCTGTTTTTGCAGCGTTAGTCTGTTAATTATTGCATTTATTGAACGCGACTTCAGTTCCGTGTTGTTGTTATTATCTGTTTTGATTATTTTGTATTGGCGCTCCCCTGTGCATACACTTGTTTGAACGTGTGTTCGCTGGTGCATATTTCTGCTTGTGCATCGCGTTGTCGCAAATTTTAGCTGTTGCCTTTCGTTCCAAATAATATTTATTTGTGTACGAATAGTTATTTTGAGTGTTACTTGCTATTCTTTTGTGTAACGTGCTTCGTTTCGCTCTGCGCACTCGCAACTTCTGTTTACCTTTCAACGATTGAAATTATTTCGTGCTGTAAGAAACCTTGCACGTTCAAACCGGCTGATGATTCGCTATATGTTAGTTGCTGGCTGTGTGTGAATATGATGCATGCTAAATGTGCAGGTCTCACTGTGCGTGATTGCGACAAAATCTCTGCAATTGCCAAGAAAGGCTGCGGCGGCTTGCGTTGGTCGTGCTCAGAATGCGACAAGCAAATTTATTTCTCCAGAATGTATAATTCCGTAAGAAATCAATTCTGTAAACTGAATAACGTGGCTTAGCAGCGCTTGAGTAATTTTGACTCTAGTTTTGAGTTGCTAAGCAAATACAAAGTACAGTGTCCAACCAACGCCGGTTCGAGCCTCAATTTTTGCAGTGGCCCTCTCTGTCTGTTCAGACACCTACGCTTCTTTTGTCCCTGTCTAGCAACTTGGATTTATCTTCAATGTTATCTTGATGGCCTTCTCCGAGCGACAGCCCAATTATTACCCCTGTTTTATGCTCTGTAGTAGTCTTATTAGACCCCGTACCTGAACCTGTCCAAGTTAGCCAAGCTGTCGCAGCGCCGTCAGCTCATGGACGCAGAGGTAGACCTTCGCACTATCTATCCCACATTGCTAAAGACAATCATGGTGCCCCTTTGTCCCCACAGGATTCACCAAATCCTGTATTACCTATAGACCCATCAGCTCCTACCTTAACTGTTGTTGCCCCTCGTAGGTAAAGTTTTGTGTCTCGACTTCCATCTGACACCACTTCTGAGTCATTGGCAGCCTATATTGCTAGCAAATCTTCTGCTAGCGTATCAATTACCAAATTTAATTTCTCCACTCCTCGTAAAATATCATCATTCAAAATATATGTTTTACATGCTCTGTTCCCAATCATTTGTGATCCCAGCGAAACCAGTCTGTCACCATTCAAGTTCCTTCAATACAGGGTACTGTCTCTGCCCCAAAAAAACTAACATCATCTTCCGACCAAGTCCCCATTCATTACCGTAATATCAGATGTCCCATTTCCAAGCTTAAACATCTTTCTGACTTTCCATCTCTTTGGAAAGTCTGATATACAAAATTACAGGGGCAGTGCGAAACTGTCCGCTATCCCCAAATTATTTGAAAAAATAATCACTTTGAATTTGCAGTATTTCTGCAAATCAGTTGTCTACCCTGTTCAACGTGGATTCGTAAAGAATCGGTCAACTACGACCAATCTGGTAGAGTTTTCTTATTTGGTAAATGATACTTTTCTTTTCAAAATGCAAACAGAAACATTTACACTGACTTCAGTAAGGCGTTAGACTCTGCTATTTTACTCCTTAAACTTGACCGTGTAGGTTTCCCTCCATCTCTTTTGCTTTGGATTAGTTCTAATTAAAAAGGTAGGACCCAAAGAGTAATGCTGAGACAGACTACCTCAAAACAGATTCACGTTACTTCTGGTGTTCCTCAAGGTAGTCATCTTGGACCTTTACTCTTTACTCTCTTTATAAACGATCTCCCCTCTTTTACTTTACATGCCCTGGTACTTATGTATGCGGACGATGAGAAACTTATTCTATCATACACTAATCCCCAAAATCATTCTCGTCTACAAGACAATTTGAACGCTATGCAACTTTGGTGTTCGGCCAATCAATTGCTTCTGAATTGTTCAAAGTGTATGTTTATGACATTTTACCGCACTACACCTGATCTTGTCGGCTATGTAATTGACAATAGTCCATTGCAACGTATATTAACACTAACCTAAGGATTTAGGCATTCTTTTTGATTCTAAACTCAGCTTCAATCTGCATATAGATACCATCGTTAATGAGGCAAAAGGTGTACTTGGATTCATTAAACGATGGTCTAAAGAGTTTAACGATCCTTTTATAACTAAACTTCTGTACATATCTTTTGTTCGCCCTATCCTTGAATACTGCTCTTGCATCTGGTCTCCGCAGTATAACAATAGCCAGGATCGAAGTCACTGACCATGTGTATGTGTATGTGTATGTGTATGTGTATGTATATGTGTTTGTGTATGTGTATGTGTATGTGTATATGTGCATATGTATATGTATATTTATATGTATTTGTATATGTATATGTATATGTATATGATAATTATATGTATATGATGTATATGTATATGAATATATATATATGCATATATATATGTATATGAATATATATATATGCATATATATATGTATATGTATATGTATATGTATAAGTATATGTATATGTATATATATATGTATATGTATACGTATATGTATATGCATATGTATATGTATATGTATATGTATATGTATATGTATATGTATATGTATATGTATATGTATATGTATATGTATATGTATATGTATATGTATATGTATATGTATATGTATATGTATATGTATATGTATATGTATATGTATATGTATATGTATATGTATATGTATATGTATATGTATGTGTATATGTATATGTATATGTATATGTATATGTATATGTAAATGTAAATGTATATGAATATGTATATGTATATGTATATGTATATGTATATGTATATGTATATGTATATGTATATGTATATGTATATGTATATGTATATGTATATGTATATGTATATGTATATGTAAATGTATATGTATATGTATATGTATATGAATATGTATATGTATGTGTATATGTATATGTATATGTGTATGTTTATGTTAATGTATATGTATATGTTAATGTATTTGTATATGTATATGCATATGTATATGTATATGTATATGTATATGTATATGTATATTTATATGTATATGTATATGTATATGTATATGTTAATGTATATGTATATGTTAATGTATTTGGATATGTATATGTATATGTATATGTATTTGTATATGTATATGTATATGTATATATGTATGTATATGTATATGTATATATATATATATATGTATATGTATATGAATGTGTATATGTATATGTATAAGTATATGTATATGTATATGTTTATGAATCCAGCAGGTCGAGCCAGAGGAGGTGCTGCGGTGCTTGTCAAGCAGAACTTGGTGCACTACCAACTACCTCAGGTGACTTCCAGCGCAACACAAATGGCTGCTATTATGGTGGGGATTCCATTGGGCGAAATACCTGTAGCTGCAGTGTATCTACCACCAAATCTATCCTGGAGCCGAGCTGGATTCGATTCTCTCCTCGATCAATTTGGTCATAAATTCATCGTTGGAGGTGACGCGAAACACCGGCTCTGGGGAAGCTACAGAGCTGACAGCAGAGGCATTGCGCTACATGAAGCGCTCACCAGCTGCTCAGCCCAGGTCTTGGCCACCGGGAGACCTACCCACTTCCGTATAACAGGCAAAGTACTCCTTCGTGCATAGACTTCTTTATATACAAGGGTATTCCCGACAGTTTAATATCAGTTCGCGAAGAGTATGATCTTTCATCCGACCATCTACCACTTCTTGCAACGGTATATACGTCTGCTCAAAGGACTGTTAAATATCGAAGGCTTGTCACCCCCCAGTCGGACATACAACGCTTCAAAGCTGAACTGAATGGCATGATAGATAGCATGCCTATCTTGACAGCCGAGGATGCCGACGCTGCAGTTCAAACCCTGCTGTATCAAATACATACCGCGGCTGCCAACGCTGCGCCAGCACAAATGTATTTTACGCCTACAAGCCAACCTACGAGGACGCTTCCCCCCATCGTTGAAGGCATTCTTTGTCTGAAAAAGCGACTGAGGAGGGAGTACGTCCGTACCCATGACCCCAGAATCGATAGGATCTATCGCAGCATCGCCAACAGAGTCAGAAAAGAGTTGACTTTACTGAGAAGAAAAGCCACAGACAACATGCTGGAGGAAGCAACGGCAGACGAGAGCTCCGAATTCGCACTGTGGAAACTTACCAGTCGATACAAGCGGCAAGCTGCACCAAAGTTCCCCGTTCGACATCCCGATGGCACCTGGGCCAGGTCGCCAATGGAAAGAGCCGAAGCCTTCGCCTGCAACCTGGAGGAGCGTTTCAAGCCGTTTGAGACCGCATCGCATGGAAGGATACAGCGAGTCGCGCAAATCTTGGAGGCGCCGCTCCAAATGTCACTCCCTGTATCACCAATCACCTTCCAAGAAGTAAAACAGGAGATAAAGAGCCTAAAAAAAAAACAAAGCCCCTGGGGAAGATCGGTTGGACAACCAGACAATTAAGCTACTGCCATACAAGGCGGTGCTTTTTCTCGTCTCCATTTTTAATGCAAGTCTTCGACTAGGTCATTTTCCAGTGGCCTGGAAGAAAGCGCAAATCGTTATGCTGTACAAGAGCGGAAAGCCTGCCAACCATCTGGAATCCTATCGCCCCAGCAGCCTCCTGCCTGCCTTTGGAAAAATTCTGGAGAGATGCATCCTTAGGAGGATCCTTGAAAGTGCGGAGATAAGACATGCAATCCCGAAGTTCCAGTTTGGATTCCGACTCAGGCACGGTACACCTGACCAACTCCATCGGGTTGTTAACTTCATTCTAGATGGTTTCCACAGAAAAGAGAAATGCGGTGGCAGCATATCTCGACATCCAGCAAGCTTTCGACCGGGTGTGGCACGCAGGTCTTCTCTCCAAAATCAAGGACAAATTAAAACTACAGCTATTTAGCATCATTGCGAGCTTTCTAACTGTGAGAACCTTCCAAGTGGTGCAGGATGGCGTATCCATTCAAAGCAAACGCATAAAAGCGGGAGTTCCACAAGGCAGTGTCTTGGGTCCCACGTTACATAGCCTGTTTACACATGATATGCCCACTGCAAATGCAATCACACGAAATGGTCGGCAGGACCTTCTGGTGGCCACGTTTGCTGACGACACAGCAATCCTCGCAAGGAACAAATGTGTGTACGCGGCAACTGACCTCCTGCAGGAGTACCTCAAACGATTTGAAAATTGGGCTTGTAGGTGGAACATCGCAGTGAACCCTGCAAAATGCGCGACTGTTACTCACACTCTACGCAAGGACTCTTGCCCCGGACTTTTTCTTCATGGTGAACTCCTAGAGCAATATAGTCAACACAAATACCTAGGAGTCACTCTCGACAGACGACTTACATTTAGTAAGCACGTCTCTGCAGTAACAAGCAGCATCAACTCCAAGATAAGACGAATGAGCTGGCTCCTCAACAAACTCTCGCTCCGAAACAAAGTACTCATCTACAAGGTAATCCTTGCCCCAGTGTGGCGTTATGGTCTTCAAGTCTATGGTATAGCTGCAAAAACACACCTGAACAAAATTCGCATCATTCAGGCCAAAACTTTGCGCAAAATTACTGGAGCCGAATGGTTTATTCGCACACGCGACATCGCAAGGGACCTCAGGGTACCAATGGTGGGCGACGTTGTCAACAGACAAGCGGCGAGCTACTCAACAAAGCTCCACAACCATCCTAACGTCCTGGCAAGGAACCTGCTAAGGAGGCGAAGAAGAAGGCGACTGAAGAGGACCTACCCAACTGACCTAGTCGATCGATATATATAGGTCTCAAACTGTAAATATAAGTATATATGTATATCTAATTTGTTAAACTAATTGTAGATTCACAATTTTCGTTAAACTTAATAATTACGTCCCTCTGGTAAAAGTTGCTAACAAAGAGTAACAGGATACCAGATTTGGAAATAAAAACAAACCACATAATCAAAAAAAAAATAAATAAAAATAGTTACCCTTTATACCCATTTTCAATGGGTTCAGGGCATAACAAGTTGGAAATGTGCATATAAGTTCAAGGAACCAACGTTTTAAGATAAATTCAAGGTTCAAAATGATTCAGTTAAAATTTAAAAATCTGTCAACATTATATGTTTTTGCAATACAAGCACAATGCAGTTAGATTTTTCAATGCCCTTGTTGATCATCTGCAGCCTGCTTTAAATTTTCTTGTCACTTTTTTTAACCACTCAATGAAATTTCAAATAGTATAGAAAAGAGCACACAAATTGATTTAAAGCAGCTATCAATAATAAAACCCAAAAGAGTTGAAAAGCGTCGCCGATGGAGTCGTGAAACCATTTCATTAATCGCCAAGTCATCTTTGGGTCGAAGCTTAAGCCGTAGGGAATCAGATGGAACAACGGCTTGAGCAGGGCATCGTACGAAACTCGACCTTATATGTTGCTTGTAAATTGTAGTGGTTAAGAAAAAAATCCCATATTTTAGTGCGCGGCGATTATCCGATAAACAGCTAAGCTGTTTAGCTTCAAGATTATTTTCCCGTCCGCATGATTTAAGATGTCATTAAAAAACAAGCTGTTCTTTAGCTGAAGAATGCATAGAAACACACGAGAAGTCCTAGAAGCATAATAGCTTCCATTGTATTACCTGCAAATTTTTTTACAAAAATTATTAAACAAAAAACTCCAACCATGCCTGGAGTAAAAAGACATTAAGGGACGAGTCTGTGCAACATAGTTAAGTTTTAGATATAAATAAGTTTCGTGTCTATCTTCATGAAGTATGCTTCAAGTTGGTGACAAACTGTTTCGCGCTTAAGCAGACGACAAATAGGCAGAACGTTCGAAAAGAATGGTGCTATATTTTAAAGATATCGAATTCGACATGAAGCACCGAGCTAGAGAGAAGTTGAAAGATTTAGACCATCTAAGTCATTATCCAAAAGATGTTCTCATGTTGGCAACAAAATTGTCAGTACGATTAAGAAAAGCCTTCCAAAATTATGTTCACATAAAACGATTGTCCAAATTCTTTTAGAAGATGAACCAGAACTATCAGCTGAAAGGCGTGTTGCTGGTTAAGGAAGCTGGAAGCAAGGAACTGTTGGAACACGGACAAGAGCAAGAGGGTGCATAGAGTAATCGGTAGAGCAGACATCGCAGTCGACGCAGAGAAATTACGCACACTATGTCGAGGGAGAGCATGGAGAAAAAAGGGAGAGAACGGAAAGCAAGATTGAGAAATCGAGTGAGCTGCTAACTGTTCACATTTTCTTTGCACAGCATTATACACATTTGACACAGCAGAGTGAGTTTTCGCCCGGCGGCCAACATGCGCACATCATTTTCGACAACAAAGTAGTTGTGCAGTCCCATGGAAGTTTTAATACAAAAACATGTCTGAGGCAACACAACTGTTTGAAAACATAATAAGGGACCTATGTGACCCAGGGCAAGAAAAAAGAGACTCAAGATATCAGCCGGGCGCTCAGTCTGCCGATTTCGCTCGGCGGCTGGAATTGCATTGCACCGTGTCATCAAATCGAAGTAGATGTGTAGAAGCAACCACCTTGGAGCGGCTCTGTTGCTTCTGACCACTTTTGCAGGGTGTCTCTGGATTTCTTTCTACAGTGTGGAGGGTGCGAGGGATTCTAAGAATATATAGTTTTGATACGACACCGGTTACTCCGAAGAAGAAAACTTGAACCGGATTTAGGAGCACTTGCTAAATAAATACCAGCTCAAACGATTTCACCTCACTGATGCAATTGAGGAATTTTGCCATTAACTACGAGACTGTGCGAGAAAAGGAGGCAAGGCGACGGCAAGTCTTCACGAGGCAGCTCAGATCCGAAGTGCAGGGATATAATCTCTAGCAGCGTTGTCACCGCCCCGCAAGGCATCTAGACATATGAGACTTGTCGAAATCTAGCGGAGGTAGCAGCAGCTAAGCTCCAACTCTAAATATTGTTCTCCAACTCCTGAACAATCGCTTGATGGGCGCTGTCGCGGGGTCAAAGAAAACAAAATAAAAACCATTTAAAGAAGTTTTGGAATGTTTGAACCAGGATCACCCTACGGAAGGGCTTAAGAAAATTGTTACGCAGACCCTATTGCAGTCCGCCCTGTATTATTATTTGCCATTCTCGAACAATGCGATTTGGTTTCAACTGGACCACCCGGCACGAAGTGTAACATGACAAGAGTCTGCGAACCAGCCGGATATGGGAACCCTGTTAGAGCACGGAACGCCACACAGCAAAGCCGATTGCTAAAATAAGCCTGAAAGTCAATTCTACCATAGTGGAGCTTCGGGCACAACAACTCTAGAAAGAGGAGCCAGCTCTGTTCGGCAAGTTCATTGCATTGCCACGTTGGATCTGAAAAGCGGGTATTCACAGTCCCGGAACAAAGTCTTGTCCAGTGAAAGGTGATACCTTTTCGCGTCTTTTTTTAATGCACTCTAGCTACAATAACATTAAACAAAGCATATACATGGACGCGAATAAATATTTACTGTACGCAAGCTGCCAACGATCCCTAAGAAGTTAGAGCAATGCTTGTAGCATTCATATACCGCCGGCTCGTTGCTTACTTCTCAATTGTAGAATGAAAGTGGCAACGAGGATTCGAAATTTGCTTAAACAAAACCACCAATTTTTGTCACAAGACGTCACCAGCGAATATGGCCTGGAAGAAGTTCTTAAAGTTAACATTGGCCATTGCTATGTAGAATAGTCGAGCGATTGTGCCACATTTATCGATGACGACATGAACCACACATGAACATTTTTTTAGTTAAGGTTTTATAGGTCTAGACCTGCCTCAAACATCTCCTCAGAATATAATAATTATAGTTTGTTTCCAAATAGATTGTTTAATTTGACCTGTTTCACCCCTAGACAGAACAAATCCTGTGTATTCCAGGCTTTTTTTTTTTGGAAAAAACTTGACTTTTTCGGGCCGCCCTCATGGATGTACCATGTAGATACTTTAGAACCCCATTTATATGCTCGAAATGCTATTCCTTGTTTTCCGAGAAGTTTTTTTGAATCTTCAACGTAAACGTAGCTGGTTTTCTTGATTTGTTTTCTAAGGACATCATCTTTTTCCATTTAAAAGATAGTGGCAGCATATCCATTGATAACAGTAAAATGAGAGGTTCCCCAGACAGAAGTTCAAGCACGCACAATACACCGTTTGCAATACCGTATTCAAAGCTGCGCGTAGATATTGCTGATATGCTGCGCGTAGATATTGCCGGATTTTTACCTCTGTACAATCAGGGAAGCATTTCGATGCTGGTTTTCTTCGAAAAATATACCATCCCTTGTCTAGATCGACTAGGCAATTAAAGCTCGCCAAGAAAATATATATATATACATTATGAGGATGGAGATACTTCCTTCTTCCTAATGCATACCTTTTTACGAACCAAATTTGTTAATTTTCCCATGTTTTTAGCAACTGTTTTGAAACTAGAGCCAAGCCTGCTAAGGCTTCAACAGTTGCTAAAAAGCATTGGAAACTTAACAAATTTGTTTCGTAAAAAGGTATGCATTAGGCAGTAGGAAGCATCTCCATCCTCACAATGTATATATATATTTTTTCTTGTATATAATATGCTCCCACTATCGTTTAAATGGCAATAAACGATGTCCTTGTTTAAAAGATGTTTACGACCTCACAATGTTTGAGTTTGAATACTTGATAATGACATTGCTAATGCGATGCGACTCCAGAATCCAACATGAGGAGAATGTGCATGAGTACGACATTTAGGCCGCCGTTGCGGTGAGGCTAAGAGAGATCCCCACGCCACTAAACGCTAAACACCTGTTGTAGCTGTTCTAGACGCCGCCATTCACCCAAGCGATTATAGTTTAGTTTTGTTGGAGGACCACCAAACAGAAGATGACCATCGATGATAGCGAGACTAATGGGTCTGAGTTAACAATCAATGAAATTTTGCAAATAAGAGTACATTGCTCATCAAAATAAAGCAACGAACGGCCGATAGAGCGATATAAATGGTGCTTGGCCAGTTTCACTACCGCCTCCCATAGTTAACCAAATTGCGGAGAACGAGGGGGAATGACTTTCTGCTCTATATTATCTGCGAAACAGAACTGCTGAACTGCTTCCATGTGGGGTTCGCTAAGCAGGAGACGTTTTAAATCGACCAACTCGTTCTGCGCTCCAACGAAGCTAGTTGCATTGTCGAGCCAAGTCTGACTGGGTTTGTATTGGATGGCCACGAATCTTTTTAGTGCACCTAATGTTATCCCACACTTTCGCTCTCTGTACAAGCCAAAGAAGAAACCGAGAGACGTGGTGAATATCTGCAACAGTGAGGCCACAATGGCCTATACGCTTCTTAAATGTGTATACCTAGGCGAATGAACGCTGTATGAATGTTTTTAACGGCGCAACTCGAGCATATATACCACTTGTGGCTAAATGACTTCCTTCCACCACGTAGATTCAGGCTTCATATGCCTACACACTTTGAAGAGCACCACTCTAGGTAAAAGCGCCAGCAGGATTTAAGTCTAGTTTAATCTATGAGAGAAGCTTGAAATTGCCGCGAGAAAACATCTAAAAATATATAAAGCATCCGATCCAATTGGAAATATATTACGCTCATTAAGGGCCAACTGGTGTCTTGCGTGTATGGACTGAAATGATGCTGATTTAGTCCAATATGTCACAGTATCCAATTTGAATATTTCAATGTCTTTCTAAGGCGAGTCCCTATACAGGATGCACTGGAATTAGCTATTGGGGGAAGTCACTTGGGAACACCGATTAATTTAACAGCTGTCAGAGCAAAGGGATACGTGAGAAATTGTGAGAAGGATTCAGCACATCATTAAGGTAATATCCAGAATCAGCTGTTGTCGTCATTTAAGACGCAATGATGAGAAAATATTTACAACAGCCATTTAACTCGTGACCAACGACATGTGATTTAGATCCAGAAACTCCTTGATGAAGGCCGATTACTACTCCTTCAGTTGTGAATGCCGATCCAATTTTCGCTCATAACTGTAAACTCAACGATAATCCTGGCCAAAGGAATCTTCTGGCAGCTTTGCACTCTGCTTCAAAGGCAATCTCACTGAAAACCTACCGGTAAGTTAGCGGGAGAAGTTATTGAAAAGTGTGGCTCACAGTCCAACTCTTTCTTTAGCATGGGCTCATCCAAGCTTTCAATTTCACAAAATACGCCGAACCAAATCATCCAACTTACCAGCATCGCTATCCTGAGTGAGGTCAGCAGCCAATAACGAGGTATGCGCATGCTCAAGACCACCGGTCACGGCCCAGGCAAGGCGATTCTTTTGCAGAAGAGGTGGTCCTGGCAAAATCGTAATTTGCCCAACAGACAAAAAATTTTGGAGCGAGTCTTAGTAAATCGACCCGCTGTGGTTTGTTGAACGCAGGATGTAAGGTTGGCTCATGCTGCGTTCAGCAAACCACACACACAAAATCGAAGGGATTTTCCAGTCCGATTTTTCGATAATGAAGCTAGGCTGACTATCAGTAATTGTGGGAGCCACCAGAGCATCAAAGGTGGCTGAATAATCTGAGGCTTGTGACTTCATATTAATCCTAACAGCTGATCCTTGAGTAGAACCGCTTGTGTCGCCGAGCTCCCTGGTAATTGTCGAAGATCTGGGTTTCCTTTACTGATGCCTCTGTGTAAAACGGGATGTGACCATGTGGAATTGAGAACCTGAGTAAATAACAACGAACTAAACCTATTCTTTACCATAACACTAGTCTGAAGACTTTGGACAACAAGAGGTAGTGGACTGAGAGTGAGTCGAAGTGGCAGCTTTCGAAGCGGAAGATTTGATGATGTCGACGCTTTAGCTTCTGGTGCAGCAGGGAATAATGCTTTCCTCCACAAGTCCGACTACTTCTGCAAGACCACGTTTGATCTCCCTTCTTTTGACAGTTAATACAAAGGGCCAGTTTCTTAACTCCCTTAATGTACTGAATCCCACCTCCCGCACAATCGACCGAGGGGTTCAGCCGTGTATCGTACGACACGAGTCTCGAAGAGCAGAACGAATACAAGCTACACCTATATGCTAAGACTATGACTCTATTAGAAGAAGAGAATTCTTTGGAATGCTTGGTATAATAACCACAGGGAACCCTGAACGGTTCGTGCAAGGCATAGTTGTTGAGCAAAATTGAAGTGATAAAGGTGTATAAATACATGTTAGTCTAGTAGAGATAGGCGAGCTTAATTTGCTAGTCAACCCAGAAGATTCGATCGCATCCGTCATTAGCTTGTGGATAAATATTACACCAATCATGGTTCTACCATTGATAAAGCAAGGGAGATTAATTAGTCTATTGGAATATGACTGTTAATCCCAATTAAGACCACTAAGGGCAAACATCAAAAATTGTTTCTATACAGATTCAATTCTGTCTTAATAAAGAGAATATTGTGGTGACCCGATACATGGGGCATACTCTAGCATAGGTCGTACCAAAGATATATAAAGGGTCTTTATCGTGTACAGATCGTCGAACTCCCTTGACCATCACCTGATAAAGCCCAAAACCATTCTGGCCGTATTGACCACAGTCGTTATATGAGAGTCGAATTTAAATTCATGATCAAGACTGACCCCTATATCATAATTTCACATTATCTACGTACATTAATACTCAAGAGTGAGACAGTATCGAGGGATGATAAGAGTAATGACTAGAATTTAGTAGAAAACGAAATTCTGTCTGAGTCTGGGTGTCCAATTTCGTAGCACTTAACCCATTTTTATGCATTCTGAGATTAATTCCAAACTGCACAAAGTCTACAACGCACGAGCTGACCGTGTCGGTGAGCTCCCGCAGTTTTTGAACCGTCTCCAAATCCACCTTCTTCAGCCCAACACTCTAATTGACAGGTGCCCGAAAAACTAAGAGTTCGTTACTTAATCTTCCATTTATCCAAGGCTCACGATAATTGGCACCAAAAAACTCCAAAGATCGCACCGCAAAACTAAGAGTTCGTTACTTAATATTCCATTTATCCAAGGCACACGATAATTGGCACCAAAAAACTCCAAAGATCGCTCCGAATACAGGGCCAGCCAACACGAGCGGAGATGCTGTAGGTTTTCAATGTTCGACAGTTTGGTGTCCTTGTCGACGACCGACTCAAACATCGCACCGAATATTCGGTATAGCAACGGAAAGATAGGTAGATAAGTAGCTTGGGCAAGCGCCGTCTATTGGCTACGATCACACTTTGGTTTAACAAGTCCTCATGACGACCAAAAGTTGATAGATACGGGTCGATAGGTTGACGTCGCTGAATATTTACGCGGGCTTCAACCCTGGCTATAACCTCGTCGAAATATTCGCAAAATAAGGCAGCCACCTTGCGCTTAACCAAAAGCACTTTGCCTTAATATATTTTCATAAACACTAAATCAGCACACAAGACGGTTTTTCTGAAAAACTACACATACAACGCACAAAGGCAAGCGCGACGGATTGTGCAACAGCTGATGTACAAGCGTATGTACATAAATAAGGTAAGCCCTCGAATTACCGCACAAAAGGGAGAGTGCGAAAACTAGCTGCAGTGTCTATGAATATACGAATTTTGGGAGCTGTAAATTGTCAGTACACATTGTCAACGATGTATGTACATATATTATACACAATTTTAACTTATTGAGTGACTTCCTGAAGAGCAATATAATTAAGTAAAGCGGACTTAATTGGTTATGGTCATCGGATTGGTTTCAACACTCCGTTTCTTTTATTATACGAAATAGTGGTTCGATTATCGTTGGAGCGTCATATGCAATAAGCAAAGGGAAGCCAATAAATTTTCATAATGGGTTTGGAGGCATCTCTCTCTATGCTACAAGTCTATAACATGCAGAATTTGGGAATAAATAATTGCTTAAGCTCGAATAGGCCAAAAAGCGACGCGGGAAAGATTGGGTTACATCGCTAAGTAAACAAGTAAAACGTTCTCGTCGGGAGTTCCGACAAGAGGATACCCTGAACCCTCTTATTGGAACACCAATAGCAGCTCGCGCTACGCGCTCGTTTGTAGTAATAAAGATAAATTAAAAAAAAAATTTCCTTTGGCAAGGTTTGAACTTGCACTTCTTGACGCCGTCCCTACTCAACAGCCTCAGCAGGAAAAAAGAACAAGTAAGACGTTCTAGTCAGGAGCACCAGGAAATAAAAAACAAGTAAGAGACTCCAGTCGAGAGCTCCCGAATAGGGGATACCCTGAACCCTCTTTTTCCAACACCAAATGGAGATATATATAATATTCTAGAAGCTACAAGTCAAGTTTGCTGAATCTACTTCTTATTATTTACCAAAATTGCTCACAAACCAGGATTTTGATATCGATGTTATCGATAACTTGGAATATGGTATACTTGAAACGGGCCAAGTTATCGAATATCGGATACAAACTCAATATGTGCGGGCACTAGGAGGACCTACATCTAAACTTTCAAGTCTCTAGCTCCTATTGGTCCTGAGATCCTTGCGTTCATACAATCGGATAGACGGGTTCAGGGTATAAAAATAGTTTCCTCGGTAGGGCTCGAACTCGCGACAGAGCAGACCACTTGCCTACTCAACTCAACAGCCACACCAATAATTGAGTCTTATTGAGAAAAAAAAACAATACATTCGCAATTGGAATGCCGTTGATAGAATGCAAAGCAGAACCGCATAAATGTGTATGTACATGTATAGAGAAATTCTTGGAATTTGCGCTTGCTGACACCGAAACGCGGAAAGGCAAAGCACGTTTTCTTTAATAACGTTTGTGTTTCTTAAACGATCTTGATGAAATTTTCTACAGTACATCTTATTGTGCCATAGAATATTTGGGTATTCTCAAAAAATGAACTGCATTTAAATTGTGTCTTAAATTGTTGGGCAATACAAGTTGGGTAATGAACTTGCTCTATAGTTCTGCGGTAGTAGCGGGGAGGTGGCGATAGCTAAAAAATGAATGATACTTGATATTACATATAAACATATACTATTCTTGAAGCTACATGTCAAGTTTGGTGACTTCATCAATTATTATTATATACCCAATTTGCTCAAAAAACTGTATTTCAATATGGATTTTTATCGATAACTTGGAAACTTATCGAATATGGGAAACAAAATTGATCTGCGCGGGCACTTGGAGGACCTAGGGATAAAATTTTAAGTCTCTAGCTCTTATAAATTCAAATATCCTTGCGTTTATACATTCGGACACTAACCATACAACATATAGACTGGACAAGTGAGCTATTAGTTGGTGCCCGTTGATTTCTTAGCGGCTGGAAAGATAGGTAGATAGGTAGCTTGGGCAAGCGCCGTCTATTAGCTACGATCACACTTTGGTTTAACAAGTCCTCATGACGACCAAAAGTTGATAGGGACGGGCCGATAGGTTGACGGCGCTGAATATTTACGCGGGCTTCAACCCTGGCTATAACCTCGTCGAAATATTCGCAAAATAAGGCAGCTACCTCGCGCTTAACCAAAAGAACTTTGCCTTAATATATTTTCATAAGCACTAAATCAGCACACAAGACGGTTTTTCTGAAAAACTACACATACAACGCACAAAGGCAAGCGCGACGGATTGTGCAACAGCTGATGTACAAGCGTATGTACATAAATAAGGTAAGCCCTCGAATTACCGCACAAAAGGGATATTGCGAAAACTAGGTAGCAGTGTCTATGAATATACGAATTTTGGGAGCTGTAAATTGTCAGCACACATTGTCAACGATGTATGTACATATATTATACACAATTTTAACTTATTGACTGACTAATTAAGTAAAGCGGACTTAATTGGTTATGGTCATCGGATTGGTTTCAACACATCGTTTCTTTTATTATACGAAATAGTGGTTCAATTATCGTTGGAGCGTCATATGCAAGAAGCAAAGTGAAGCCAATAAATTTTCATAATGGGTTTGGAGGCATCTCTCTCTATGCTACACGTCTATAACATGCAGAATTTAGGAATAAATAATTGCTTAAGCTCGAATAGGCCAAAAAGCGACGCGGGAAAGATTGGGTTACATCGCTAAGTAAACAAGCAAAACGTTCTCGTCGGGAGTTCCGACAAGAGGATACCCTGAACCCTCTTATTGGAACACCAATAGCAGCTCGCGCTACGCGCTCGTTTGTAGTAATAAAGATAAATTAAAAAAAAAATTTCCTTTGGCAAGGTTTGAACTCGCACTTCTTGACGCCGTCCCTACTCAACAGCCTCAGCAGGAAAAAAGAACAAGTAAGACGTTCTAGTCAGGAGCACCAGGAAATAAAAAACAAGTAAGAGACTCCAGTCGAGAGCTCCCGAATAGGGGATACCCTGAACCCTCTTTTTCCAACACCAAATGGAGATATATATAATATTCTAGAAGCTACAAGTCAAGTTTGCTGAATCTACTTCTTATTATTTACCAAAATTGCTCAAAAACCAGGATTTTGATTTCGATGTTATCGATAACTTGGGATATGGTATACTTGAAACGGGCCAAGTTATCGAATATCGGAAACAAACTCAATATGTGCGGGCACTAGGAGGACCTACATCTAAACTTTCAAGTCTCTAGCTCCTATTGGTTCTGAGATCCTTGCGTTCATACAATCGGATAGACGGGTTCAGGGTATAAAAATAGTTTCCTCGGTAGGGCTCGAACTCGCGACAGAGCAGACCACTTGCCTACTCAACTCAACAGCCACACCAATAATTGAGTCTTATTGAGAAAAAAAAACAATACATTCGCAATTCGAATGCTGTTGATAGAATGCAAAGCAGAAGCGCATAAATGTGTATGTACATGTATAGAGAAATTCTTGGAAGTTGCGCTTGCTGACACCGATACGAGGAAAGGCAAAGCACGTTTTCTTTAATAACGTTTGTGTTTCTTAAACGATCTTGATGAAATTTTCTACAGTACATCTTATTGTGCCATAGAATATTTGGGTATTCTCAAAAAATGAACTGCATTTAAATTGTGTCTTAAATTGTTGGGCAATACAAGTTGGGTAATGAACTTGCTCTATAGTTCTGCGGTAGTAGCGGGGAGGTGGCGATAGCTAAAAAATGAATGATACTTGATATTACATATAAACATTATTCTTGAAGCTACATGTCAAGTTTGGTGACTTCAGCTGTTATTATATACCCAATTTGCTCAAAAAACTGTATTTCAATATGGATTTTTATCGATAACTTGGAAACTTATCGAATATGGGAAACAAAATTGATCTGCGCGGGCACTTGGAGGACCTAGAGATCAAATTTGAAGTCTCTAGCTCTTATAAATTCAAACATCCTTGCGTTTATACATTCGGACACTAACCATACAACATATAGACTGGACAAGTGAGCTATTAGTTGGTGCCCGTTGATTTCTTAGCGGCTGGTCCAAAGTCGCCTTCGTTTTTGTTCGGCTCCGAGAGCGGCCACACGCTCTAACAGAGAGCGTGTGTACGAAATACGTAAAACTTGTGTGAGGGAAGGGCATAGCTGCTCTTTTTTATTCCCTTTATTCGCTCACACTACAGGAAACTGCTTTCGCTTACTCTCAGTGCTCTTTCATATTGTCTATTTACCATTTAACGGTCTGTATGTGTATGTGTCCGATATATTTGTGATCATGAAATTTTCTTTTGCGCCCATGATCTGCCCATTCACACACATTTGAGTGTGTGTGTCTGTGTGTAGAAGCCGAATATCAAAAATCCAAAAATCTTGACAAATTTGCGACAGGGACAGGCAGGCTGGCAACCAACAGGCACACAAGCGCATAAATGCTTCTATTCATATACAAAATATGCAAGTGTGCGTGAATATGGCAAGTCCAACAAATGTAAATGCACACATGCCAACGCATGGGTACTCTTACCAACGATATCGAGCTAAAATGCAAGAATTTCGCATCGACGTGGCAAACCCTTTTATGATTTCATATTACCCGCCCCTTTGAAAGAGAAGAAATGCCTCCGAGATTTGAGAAATCTTAATTTTGTGGGTATTTTTGCTTGTCGGACACATACACATACAGACAGTTAAACGGTAAATAGACAATATGAAAGAGCACTGAGAGTAAGCAAAAGCAGTTTCCTGTAGTGTGAGCGAATAAAGGGAATAAAAAAGAGCAGCTTTGCCCTTCCCTCACACAAGTCTTATGTATTTCGTACACACGCTCTCTGTTAGAGCGTGCGGCCGCTCTTGGAGCTGAACAAAAACGAAGGCGACTTTGGACCAGCCGCTAAGAAATTAACGGGCACCAACTAATAGCTCACTTGTCCAGTCTATATGTTGTATAGGGACATAGGGAGATAGGTAGATCGACTCATACTTACATACATACATCATACCCTTATTACCCATTTTCAATGGAATCACGGTATAAATATAACTTCTATCAACGCAGACGCCTAAGCGGAGTAGTTAAGGGAATTCATCTGTCAGCTCCCTTGAAGAACATTATAGCCTATGTTAATGACATTTTTATTAGAGCGGTGGCAAAAGAAATGCATCGGCTGGCTTAAGTTTTTGGGTATCATGGCCGATCACACGCACAAATTTAAGGAGCGCATGGCACAGGTCGGATCCGCCCACTATACTGTGATTATTAGTCCCCCACGCCTCCTAAAACGGGCCGTGCAATAATATTAATTCTATTGGCTCTTAGTCCCATGTTCTCGCACCTTTTAAAGGCAGTGTAAATAAAATCAACATTCAGCTCCATCCCCTTTTTCAAAAGAGCATATATTAAGCTATAATTTCTTTGATTCTGTCCTTAAGGAAGTCAAATATATTAAGAGATCATAAAAATATTAATGGGGTCATACATCACTAACAAGGGTACTATATTTTGATAACCACTTCAAAACAGACAGGCCCCTATGACAGATTTGAACAACCGATTCCATGAAATGTTTGATAACCGCTTGCATAATATCTAAAACTTAAATTGCTGTTATATATTAATTTTAAAATATAGTGCTGACTTACCACCAGTAACAGAAAATGTATTTTTTTCATGACTTCTTTTTTTTACAGCCGATAAATTACCATAAATTGCGGATTTGGTTACTTAATCTTCCATTTATCCAAGGCACACGATAATTGGCACCAAAAAACTCCAAAGATCGCACCGAATACAGGGCCAGCCAACACGAGCGGAGATGCTGTAGCTTCTCAATGTTCGACAGTTTGGTGTCCTTGTCGACGACCGACTCAAACATCGCACCGAATATTCGGTATAGGAACGGAAAGATAGGTAGATAGGTAGCTTGGGCAAGCGCCGTCTATTAGCTACGATCACACGACGGATTGTGCAACAGCTGATGTACAAGCGTTTGTACATAAATAAGGTAAGCCCTCGAATTACCGCACAAAAGGGAGAGTGCGAAAACTAGCTAGCAGTGTCTATGAATATACGAATTTTGGGAGCTGTAAATTGTCAGCACACATTGTCAACGATGTATGTACATATATTATACACAATTTTAACTTATTGACTGACTTCCTGAAGAGCAATATAATTAAGTAAAGCGGACTTAATTGGTTATGGTCATCGGATTGGTTTCAACACATCGTTTCTTTTATTATACGAAATAGTGGTTCGATTATCGTTGGAGCGTCATATGCAAGAAGCAAAGTGAAGCCAATAAATTTTCATAATGGGTTTGGAGGCATCTCTCTCTATGCTACAAGTCTATAACATGCAGAATTTAGGAATAAATAATTGCTTAAGCTCGAATAGGCCAAAAAGCGACGCGGGAAAGATTGGGTTACATCGCTAAGTAAACAAGTAAAACGTTCTCGTCGGGAGTTCCGACAAGAGGATACCCTGAACCCTCTTATTGGAACACCAATAGCAGCTCGCGCTACGCGCTCGTTTGTAGTAATAAAGATAAATTAAAAAAAAAAATTTCCTTTGGCAAGGTTTGAACTCGCACTTCTTGACGCCATCCCTACTCAACAGCCACAGCAGGAAAAAAGAACAAGTAAGACGTTCTAGTCAGGAGCACCAGGAAATAAAAAACAAGTAAGAGACTCCAGTCGAGAGCTCCCGAATAGGGGATACCCTGAACCCTCTTTTTCCAACACCAAATTGAGATATATATAATATTCTAGAAGCTACAAGTCAAGTTTGCTGAATCTACTTCTTATTATTTACCAAAATTGCTCTAAAACCAGGATTTTGATATCGATGTTATCGATAACTTGGGATATGGTATACTTGAAACGGGCCAAGTTATCGAATATCGGAAACAAACTCGATATGTGCGGGCACTAGGAGGACCTACATCTAAACTTTCAAGTCTCTAGCTCCTATTGGTTCTGAGATCCTTGCGTTCATACAATCGGATAGACGGGTTCAGGGTATAAAAATAGTTTCCTCGGTAGGGCTCGAACTCGCGACAGAGCAGACCACTTGCCTACTCAACTCATCAGCCACACCAATAATTGAGTCTTATTGAGAAAAAAAACAATACATTCGCAATTGGAATGCTGTTGATAGAATGCAAAGCAGAAGCGCATAAATGAGTATATACATGTATAGAGAAATTCTTGGAATTTGCGCTTGCTGACACTGATACGAGGAAAGGCAAAGCACGTTTTCTTTAATAACGTTTGTGTTTCTTAAACGATCTTGATGAAATTTTCTACAGTACATCTTATTGTGCCATAGAATATTTGGGTATTCTCAAAAAATGAACTGCATTTAAATTGTGTCTTAAATTGTTGGGCAATACAAGTTGGGTAATGAACTTGATCTATAGTTCTGCGGTGGCAGCGGGGAGGTGGCGATAGCTAAAAAATGAATGATACTTGATATTACATATAAACATATACTATTCTTGAAGCTACATGTCAAGTTTGGTGACTTCAGCTGTTATTATATACCCAATTTGCTCAAAAAACTGTATTTCAATATAGATTTTTATCGATAACTTGGAAACTTATCGAATATGGGAAACAAAATTGATCTGCGCGGGCACTTGGAGGACCTAGAGATAACATTTTAAGTCTCTACCTCTTATAAATTCAAATATCCTTGCGTTTATGCATTCGGACACTAACCATACAACATATAGACTGGACTAGTGAGCTATTAGTTGGTGCCCGTTGATTTCTTAGCGGCTGGAAAGATAGGTAGATAGGTAGCTTGGGCAAGCGCCGTCTATTAGCTACGATCACACTTTGGTTTAACAAGTCCTCATGACGACCAAAAGTTGATAGGGACGGGTCGATAGGTTGACGTCGCTGAATATTTACGCGGGCTTCAACCCTGGCTATAACCTCGTCGAAATATTCGCAAAATAAGGCAGCTACCTCGCGCTTAACCAAAAGAACTTTGCCTTAATATATTTTCATAAGCACTAAACCAGCACGCAAGACGGTTTTACTGAAAAACTACATATACAACGCACAAAGGCAAGCGCGACGGATTGTGCAACAGCTGAGGTACAAACGTTTGTACATAAATAAGGTAAGCCCTCGAATTACTGCACAAAAGGGAGAGTGCGAAAACTAGCTAGCAGTGTCTATGAATATACGAATTTTGGGAGCTGTAAATTGTCAGCACACATTGTCAACGATGTATGTACATATATTATACACAATTTTAACTTATTGACTGACTAATTAAGTAAAGCGGACTTAATTGGTTATGGTCATCGGATTGGTTTCAACACATCGTTTCTTTTATTATACGAAATAGTGGTTCAATTATCGTTGGAGCGTCATATGCAAGAAGCAAAGTGAAGCCAATAAATTTTCATAATGGGTTTGGAGGCATCTCTCTCTATGCTACAAGTCTATAACATGCAGAATTTAAGAATAAATAATTGCTTAAGCTCCAATAGGCCAAAAAGCGACGCGGGAAAGATTGGGTTACATCGCTAAGTAAACAAGTAAAACGTTCTCGTCGGGAGTTCCGACAAGAGGATACCCTGAACCCTCTTATTGGAACACCAATAGCAGCTCGCGCTACGCGCTCGTTTGTAGTAATAAAGATAAATTAAAAAAAAAATTTCCTTTGGCAAGGTTTGAACTCGCACTTCTTGACGCCGTCCCTACTCAACAGCCTCAGCAGGAAAAAAGAACAAGTAAGACGTTCTAGTCAGGAGCACCAGGAAATAAAAAACAAGTAAGAGACTCCAGTCGAGAGCTCCCGAATAGGGGATACCCTGAACCCTCTTTTTCCAACACCAAATGGAGATAAATATAATATTCTAGAAGCTACAAGTCAAGTTTGCTGAATCTACTTCTTATTATTTACCAAAATTGCTCAAAAACCAGGATTTTGATTTCGATGTTATCGATAACTTGGGATATGGTATACTTGAAACGGGCCAAGTTATCGAATATCGGAAACAAATTCGATATGTGCGGGCACTAGGAAGACCTACATCTAAACTTTCAAGTCTCTAGCTCCTATTGGTTCTGAGATCCTTGCGTTCATACAATCGGATAGACGGGTTCAGGGTATAAAAATAGTTTCCTCGGTAGGGCTCGAACTCGCGACAGAGCAGACCACTTGCCTACTCAACTCAACAGCCACACCAATAATTGAGTCTTATTGAGAAAAAAAACAATACATTCGCAATTGGAATGCTGTTGATAGAATGCAAAACAGAAGCGCATAAATAAGTATGTACATGTATAGAGAAATTCTTGGAATTTGCGGTTGCTGACACTGATACGAGGAAAGGCAAAGCACGTTTTCATTAATAACGTTTGTGTTTCTTAAACGATCTTGATGAAATTTTCTACAGTACATCTTATTGTGCCATAGAATATTTGGGTATTCTCAAAAAATGAACTGCATTTAAATTGTGTCTTAAATTGTTGGGCAATACAAGTTGGGTAATGAACTTGATCTATAGTTCTGCGGTGGTAGCGGGGAGGTGGCGATAGCTAAAAAATGAATGATACTTGATATTACATATAAACATTATTCTTGAAGCTACATGTCAAGTTTGGTGACTTCAGCTGTTATTATATACCCAATTTGCTCAAAAAACTGTATTTCAATATAGATTTTTATCGATAACTTGGAAACTTATCGAATATGGGAAACAAAATTGATCTGCGCGGGCACTTGGAGGACCTAGAGATAACATTTTAAGTCTCTAGCTCTTATAAATTCAAATATCCTTGCGTTTATACATTCGGACACTAACCATACAACATATAGACTGGACAAGTGAGCTATTAGTTGGTGCCCGTTGATTTCTTAGCGGCTGGAAAGATAGATAGATAGGTAGCTTGGGCAAGCGCCGTCTATTAGCTTCGATCACACTTTGGTTTAACAAGTCCTCATGACGACCAAAAGTTGATAGGGACGGGTCGATAGGTTGACGTCGCTGAATTTTTACGCGGGCTTCAACCCTCGGTATAACCTCGACGAAATATTCGCAAAATAAGGCAGCTACCTCGCGCTTAACCAAAAGCACTTTGCCTTAATATATTTTCATAAACTCTAAATCAGCACACAAGACGGTTTTACTGAAAAACTACACATACAACGCACAAAGGCAAGCGCGACGGATTGTGCAACAGCTGATGTACAAGCGTTTGTACATAAATAAGGTAAGCCCTCGAATTACCGCACAAAAGGGAGAGTGCGAAAACTAGCTAGCAGTGTCTATGAATATACGAATTTTGGGAGCTGTAAATTGTCAGCACACATTGTCAACGATGTATGTACATATATTATACACAATTTTAACTTATTGACTGACTAATTAAGTAAAGCGGACTTAATTGGTTATGGTCATCGGACTGGTTTCAACACATCGTTTCTTTTATTATACGAAATAGTGGTTCAATTATCGTTGGAGCGTCATATGCAAGAAGCAAAGTGAAGCCAATAAATTTTCATAATGGGTTTGGAGGCATCTCTCTCTATGCTACAAGTCTATAACATGCAGAATTTAGGAATAAATAATTGCTTAAGCTCGAATAGGCCAAAAAGCGACGCGGGAAAGATTGGGTTACATCGCTAAGTAAACAAGTAAAACGTTCTCGTCGGGAGTTCCGACAAGAGGATACCCTGAACCCTCTTATTGGAACACCAATAGCAGCTCGCGCTACGCGCTCGTTTGTAGTAATAAAGATAAATTAAAAAAAAAATTTCCTTTGGCAAGGTTTGAACTCGCACTTCTTGACGCCGTCCCTACTCAACAGCCTCAGCAGGAAAAAAGAACAAGTAAGACGTTCTAGTCAGGAGCACCAGGAAATAAAAAACAAGTAAGAGACTCCAGTCGAGAGCTCCCGAATAGGGGATACCCTGAACCCTCTTTTTCCAACACCAAATGGAGATATGTATAATATTCTAGAAGCTACAAGTCAAGTTTGCTGAATCTACTTCTTATTATTTACCAAAATTGCTCAAAAACCAGGATTTTGATTTCGATGTTATCGATAACTTGGGATATGGTATACTTGAAACGGGCCAAGTTCTCGAATATCGGAAACAAACTCGATATGTGCGGGCACTAGGAGGACCTACATCTAAACTTTCAAGTCTCTAGCTCCTATTGCTTCTGAGATCCTTGCGTTCATACAATCGGATAGACGGGTTCAGGGTATAAAAATAGTTTCCTCGGTAGGGCTCGAACTCGCGACAGAGCAGACCACTTGCCTACTCAACTCAACAGCCACACCAATAATTGAGTCTTATTGAGAAAAAAAACAATACATTCGCAATTGGAATGCTGTTGATAGAATGCAAAACAGAAGCGCATAAATAAGTATGTACATGTATAGAGAAATTCTTGGAATTTGCGGTTGCTGACACTGATACGAGGAAAGGCAAAGCACGTTTTCTTTAATAACGTTTGTGTTTCTTAAACGATCTTGATGAAATTTTCTACAGTACATCTTATTGTGCCATAGAATATTTGGGTATTCTCAAAAAATGAACTGCATTTAAATTGTGTCTTTTTTTTTTTTTATTTTTTTTATTTTATTTTTTTTATTATTATTGGTTGACAAAACGAGTGTCTTCCTCATTATTCATCTTATACATACAGTAGATAATGAACTTATATGCTAAAAGCCTAGTTAGAAAACACAGTTCTCTAAATAGCATCACCGACCGATGGAGGTGTTTTATTTGGCAGCCCGGCCAGCTGTGCCTCTTTTCACAGCTAAATTTGTCAGTGACGCTATAAGAGCCTACATCAAAGCTGAAGGGTGTAAGTAGGAAAAAAGTGTTCTTATGTAAAATTAAAAATAATCTTAGTTTGGTATGTTAATTAATAAAATACAATAAATAGGAAAAAGGAAAGTAAGAAGATTGTTAATAAAGTAAAGACATGTAAGCTAGATAGATATATAGAGTGTTAAGTAGATAGGATAGAGAGAAAAGTAATGGAAAATCACCGACCCGGTGGGGGAAAATTTACAGCCTGTCCGGCAAGCTATGCCCCTGCTCATAGCTGGGAATGGTCGGTGACTTCCCGAAGGTATCCTGAAAGCAACGATTTTATTAGGGGTAGAGAAAGTTCGGTAGAGAAAACGTGATGTAAACTATTATAATTTTTACATAGCACGCGAAAAGGATTGTGCATAGCGTAGTCTGTTGTGCACGTAGACAGGAATAAGGGGCGGTAATTTCTGGTTGGTCTAGACGGAACAGAGAATTGAAGACGCCCTAGCAGAAAAGGAGAATCTATATCGCCAATAATCAACTTATGTAGAAGGACAACACCGAGAATTGTCCTACGGTTGGTTAACGACGGAAGGTTAAGAAGAAGCAGCCTGCTGGAGTAGGATGGCAACCGAAGATTAGGGTCCCAATTTAAACCTCGTAAGGCAAAAAGCAGAAATTGCTTCTGAACAGATTCAATACGATCCTGGCTATTGTTATACTGCGGAGACCAGATGCAAGAGCAGTATTCAAGGATAGGGCGAACAAGAGAGATGTACAGAAGTTTAGTTATAAAAGGATCGTTAAACTCTTTAGACCATCGTTTAATGAATCCAAGTACACCTTTTGCCTCATTAACGATGGTATCTATGTGAAGATTGAAACAGAGTTTAGAATCAAAAAGAACGCCTAGATCCTTAACTGTTAGTATACGTTGCAAAGGGGTATTGTCGATTGTATAACTGACAAGATAAGGTGTAGTACGATTAAATGTCATAAACATACACTTTGAACAATTCAGATGCAATTGATTGGTCGAACACCAAAGTTGCATCGCGTTCAGGTCGTCTTGTAGACGAGAATGGTGTAGGGGATTAGTGTATGATAGAATTAGTTTTACATCATCCGCATACATGAGTACACGGGCATGTGATATCACAGAGGGGAGATCATTTATAAAAAGAGTAAAGAGTAAAGGTCCAAGATGACTACCTTGAGGAACACCAGAAGTAACGTGAACTTGTTTAGAGGTAGTCAGCCTCAGCATTACTCGCTGGGTCCTACCTTTTAAATAAGAATTAATCCATAGCAAAAGAGACGGAGGGAAACCTATTCGGTCAAGTTTAAAAAGTAAAGTGTCATGGTGCACAGAGTCAAACGCCTTACTGAAGTCAGTATAAATGACATCAGTTTGCATTTTCGAAAGAAAAGCATCATTTACCAAGGAAGTAAACTCAAGCAGATTGGTCGTAGTTGACCGATTCTTTACGAATCCATGTTGAACAGGGGAAACAACTGATTTGCAGAAATGCTGCAAATTCGAAGTGATTATTTTTTCAAATAATTTAGGAATAGCGGACAGTTTTGCAATGCCCCTGTAATTTTGTATATCAGACTTTCCACCTTTCTTGTGGAGAGGAATGATATAAGATTCTTTCCAAAGAGATGGAAAGACAGAAGTTTCAAGAGATAGATTAAAAAGCTTTTGCAATGGATACAGAAGGGAAGAACTGCACTCCTTAAGTAGACAACTAGGAATATTGTCAGGCCCAGGAGAGTAAGAAGATTGTAAAGAGTTTATAGCTAAAAGGAGAGATGAGTGTGAAATAATAGGAGGAGGTATAGAACTAGAGGAAGAAATAGTATAAGGGTAAGAATTATTATTAGGACAGACAGAGGAGTAAGTTGATTGGAAAAAATTAGCAAAGAGGTTAGCAGAATCAGAGTCATTACTAGCTTTATCCATCCCGAAAGAAAAAGAAGTTGGCAAACTTGAAGATTTACGCTTCAAGTTTACAAAATTGTAAAACTGTCTCGGATTTTGGGCAAATTGCCTTTTACAACGAGTAAGATAATTCTCATAGCATTGAGAATTCAGAAGAAAGAAGTTCGACTTGACTATGGAATATTTAGCCAAGTCTGTACACGAACCAGACTTTTTAAACTTTTTAAAATATTTAGATTTTAAGTTTTTAAGCTGTGACAATCTGGGAGTAAACCAGGGTGGTTTTGAAAGAGTAGTCGAAGGAATTGACTTGGGAATACTCACATCTAAGAGGGAGTTTAGGGTGCTATAAAAAAAAGCAATAGCAGTATTCATATCAACCGAGTCATATAAGAAAGACCAATCGGTTGCATAAATAAGCTGATTTAGCAATGAATAATTCCCTTTGCGAAAGCAGCGGCGGGGTTTATTGGCTGATGAGCACGAAATGAGACGATTACAATTGAACATTGTAATCTCTAAAGTAGGATGATATACATCCTCAGGAAGAGATAAAGGGGCGGACCTAGACACATTAGAAATAAGGTAGTCGTTAGCAAATACAAGGTCAAGTGTTCTATTCAAATGATTAGAAATTGAATTGATTTGAAACAACGAAAGATCAAGCATGCAGTCTATAAAATCATGCTGTGCTGAGGGCACTAGATAATTTTCGGCAGTGAATAATGACCAAGAGATGTTCGGCAAATTAAAATCACCCAACACCATAAATAGGTCATTATCACGCACGTGTGAAGAAACTTCTTTAATACAAGTAATATGTTTCATATAAACTTGAATATCAGAAGAAGGAGGGACATAAGAGCATGTAATATAGATATTCCGTGTAGGAAAAGACACCTTAACTGATACAATCTCAGCGTCAGTAGGCGTACTAAAACAAAAAAGTTCTGACTGGAGAGTGGCTTTAACGGCAATTAACACCCCACCACCTCGAGTCGGCCGATCATTTCTATGCAAAATAAAACTATTCGAAAATATCTCAAAATCGGATATGGTTGAATTTAACCATGTTTCTGAAAAGGCTATTATATCCGAGTCGAAGGAAGTACTGGCCATGAAAAGATTTTTAAGCTTTGAAATAAGACCTCTGACATTCTGATAATGAATACAGATTTGGTCAGAAGTTGAAATTAGTTTTTTGGGGCAGAAATGGTACCCTGTATTGAAGGGACTGGAAGGGTGACAGGCTGGTTTCTCCTTTTTGGCTTGAACTCGTGAACAATCATGTGTGGAGGCCAAAATTTGGGATCACATATGATTGGAAACATATCATGTGAAACATTTATTTTGAATGATGATATTTCACGAGGGGTGGAGAAATTAAATTTGGTTATTGACACGCTAGCAGAAGATTTGCTAGCAATATAGGCAGCCAATGACTCAGAAGTGGTGTCCGACGAAAGTCGAGACACAAAAACTTGCCTACGAGGGGCAACAACAGTTAAAGTAGGTGCTGATGGGGCAGCGGGTAATACAGGAGTTGGAGGAGCTAAAGAGGCGCCATTATTGTGTTTAACAATCTGGGCAAGACTACGCGCAGGTCTATCTTTGCGGCCAGGAGCTGACGGGGCTGAGGCAGTTTGGATAACTGGGACAGTATTAGGTACGGGATCTACTGTAACTACTATAGGGGATGAAACGGGGGTAATTGGGCAGTCGCTTGGAGAAGGCGATAAAGACAACATTGGAGATAAATCCAAGTTGCTAGGTTGGGACATGAAAGGCGTAGGTGTCTGAACAGACGTAGAGGGTAATTGCAAAAGATGAGGCTCCAACCGGCGATTGATTGGAGACTCGAATTTATATTTGGCAAGCAACTCAAAACTGGAGTCAAAATTACTCGCCAGCTGCTTAGCAACATTATTCAATTTTAAGAATTGATTTCTCACAGAATTATACATTCTGGAGAAATCAATTTGCTTGTCGATGCAATCTGGGCACGACCAACGCAAGCCACCGCAGCCCTTCTTGGCAACTGCAGTGATCTTGTCGCAATCACGCCCAGTGAGACCTGCACATTTAGCATGCATCATACTCTCACACAGCCAGCAATTAACAAATTGAGGCTGTGCAGAATCATCAGCCTGCTTGAACGTGCAAGGTTTCTTACAGCACGACATAATTTCTATCAACGTTAAAAGAATAAGCAGAGGTTGCGAGAGCGCGAGCAAAACGAAAACGGTGCACAAAAATAGAGCAAGTAAACACTCAAAAAACAATTATCTTACACAAACAAAGTGTTTGGAAAGAAAAGCAATAGCAAAAATTTGCGAGAGAGCGATACACAAGCAGAAATATGCAGCAGCGAACACACGCACATACAAGTGTATGAACAGGGGAGCACCAAAGCAAAAGAATCAAAAACGGGCAATAACAACAACACGGAACTGATGCCGCGTTTTATAAATGCAATAATTAACAGACTTACGCTGCACAACAGATAGCACTTTGCACAATTTATAAGAGCTTTTTAAATAATGCACCATAAATGCAAAATTTAGAAATAAAAAGCAGGTTTAAAGCGCAAAAATATATAAAAATCTTGGAGCACAAGTAAAACACGTCAATCACTCTCAACTGAGAACTTTCTCTGTCTTAAATTGTTGGGCAATATAAGTTGGGTAATGAACTTGATCTATAGTTCTGCGGTGGTAGCGGGGAGGTGGCGATAGCTAAAAAATGAATGATACTTGATATTACATATAAACATTATTCTTGAAGCTACATGTCAAGTTTGGTGACTTCAGCTGTTATTATATACCCAATTTGCTCAAAAAACTGTATTTCAATATAGATTTTTATCGATAACTTGGAAACTTATCGAATATGGGAAACAAAATTGATCTGCGCGGGCACTTGGAGGACCTAGAGATAACATTTTAAGTCTCTAGCTCTTATAAATTCAAATATCCTTGCGTTTATACATTCGGACACTAACCATACAACATATAGACTGGACAAGTGAGCTATTAGTTGGTGCCCGTTGATTTCTTAGCGGCTGGAAAGATAGATAGATAGGTAGCTTGGGCAAGCGCCGTCTATTAGCTTCGATCACACTTTGGTTTAACAAGTCCTCATGACGACCAAAAGTTGATAGGGACGGGTCGATAGGTTGACGTCGCTGAATATTTACGCGGGCTTCAACCCTCGGTATAACCTCGTCGAAATATTCGCAAAATAAGGCAGCTACCTCGCGCTTAACCAAAAGCACTTTGCCTTAATATATTTTCATTAACTCTAAATCAGCACACAAGACGGTTTTACTGAAAAACTACACATACAACGCACAAAGGCAAGCGCGACGGATTGTGCAACAGCTGATGTACAAGCGTATGTACATAAATAAGGTAAGCCCTCGAATTACCGCACAAAAGGGATATTGCGAAAACTAGGTAGCAGTGTCTATGAATATACGAATTTTGGGAGCTGTAAATTGTCAGCACACATTGTCAACGATGTATGTACATATATTATACACAATTTTAACTTATTGACTGACTAATTAAGTAAAGCGGACTTAATTGGTTATGGTCATCGGATTGGTTTCAACACGTCGTTTCTTTTATTATACGAAATAGTGGTTCAATTATCGTTGGAGCGTCATATGCAAGAAGCAAAATGAAGCCAATAAATTTTCATAATGGGTTTGGAGGCATCTCTCTCTATGCTACAAGTCTATAACATGCAGAATTTAGGAATAAATAATTGCTTAAGCTCGAATAGGCCAAAAAGCGACGCGGGAAATATTGGGTTACTTCGCTAAGTAAACAAGTAAAACGTTCTCGTCGGGAGTTCCGACAAGAGGATACCCTGAACCCTCTTATTGGAACACCAATAGCAGCTCGCGCTACGCGCTCGTTTGTAGTAATAAAAATAAATTAAAAAAAAAATTTCCTTTGGCAAGGTTTGAACTCGCACTTCTTGACGCCGTCCCTACTCAACAGCCTCAGCAGGAAAAAAGAACAAATAAGACGTTCTAGTCAGGAGCACCAGGAAATAAAAAACAAGTAAGAGACTCCAGTCGAGAGCTCCCGAATAGGGGATACCCTGAACCCTCTTTTTCCAACACCAAATGGAGATATATATAATATTCTAGAAGCTACAAGTCAAGTTTGCTGAATCTACTTCTTATTATTTACCAAAATTGCTCAAAAACCAGGATTTTGATTTCGATGTTATCGATAACTTGGGATATGGTATACTTGAAACGGGCCAAGTTATCGAATATCGGAAACAAATTCGATATGTGCGGGCACTAGGAGGACCTACATCTAAACTTTCAAGTCTCTAGCTCCTATTGGTTCTGAGATCCTTGCGTTCATACAATCGGATAGACGGGTTCAGGGTATAAAAATAGTTTCCTCGGTAGGGCTCGAACTCGCGACAGAGCAGACCACTTGCCTACTCAACTCAACAGCCACACCAATAATTGAGTCTTATTGAGAAAAAAAAACAATACATTCGCAATTGGAATGCTGTTGATAGAATGCAAAACAGAAGCGCATAAATAAGTATGTACATGTATAGAGAAATTCTTGGAATTTGCGGTTGCTGACACTGATACGAGGAAAGGCAAAGCACGTTTTCTTTAATAACGTTTGTGTTTCTTAAACAATCTTGATGAAATTTTCTACAGTACATCTTATTGTGCCATAGAATATTTGGGTATTCTCAAAAAATGAACTGCATTTAAATTGTGTCTTAAATTGTTGGGCAATACAAGTTGGGTAATGAACTTGATCTATAGTTCTGCGGTGGTAGCGGGGAGGTGGCGATAGCTAAAAAATGAATGATACTTGATATTACATATAAACATTATTCTTGAAGCTACATGTCAAGTTTGGTGACTTCAGCTGTTATTATATACCCAATTTGCTCAAAAAACTGTATTTCAATATAGATTTTTATCGATAACTTGGAAACTTATCGAATATGGGAAACAAAATTGATCTGCGCGGGCACTTGGAGGACCTAGAGATAACATTTTAAGTCTCTAGCTCTTATAAATTCAAATATCCTAGCGTTTATACATTCGGACACTAACCATACAACATATAGACTGGACAAGTGAGCTATTAGTTGGTGCCCGTTGATTTCTTAGCGGCTGGAAAGATAGATAGATAGGTAGCTTGGGCAAGCGCCGTCTATTAGCTTCGATCACACTTTGGTTTAACAAGTCCTCATGACGACCAAAAGTTGATAGGGACGGGTCGATAGGTTGACGTCGCTGAATATTTACGCGGGCTTCAACCCTCGGCATAACCTCGTCGAAATATTCGCAAAATAAGGCAGCTACCTCGCGCTTAACCAAAAGCACTTTGCCTTAATATATTTTCATAAACTCTAAATCAGCACACAATACGGTTTTACTGAAAAACTACACATACAACGCACAAAGGCAAGCGCGACGGATTGTGCAACAGCTGATGTACAAGCGTTTGTACATAAATAAGGTAAGCCCTCGAATTACCGCACAAAAGGGAGAGTGCGAAAACTAGCTAGCAGTGTCTATGAATATACGAATTTTGGGAGCTGTAAATTGTCAGCACACATTGTCAACGATGTATGTACATATATTATACACAATTTTAACTTATTGACTGACTAATTAAGTAAAGCGGACTTAATTGGTTATGGTCATCGTATTGGTTTCAACACATCGTTTCTTTTATTATACGAAATAGTGGTTCAATTATCGTTGGAGCGTCATATGCAAGAAGCAAAATGAAGCCAATAAATTTTCATAATGGGTTTGGAGGCATCTCTCTCTATGCTACAAGTCTATAACATGCAGAATTTAGGAATAAATAATTGCTTAAGCTCGAATAGGCCAAAAAGCGACGCGGGAAATATTGGGTTACTTCGCTAAGTAAACAAGTAAAACGTTCTCGTCGGGAGTTCCGACAAGAGGATACCCTGAACCCTCTTATTGGAACACCAATATCAGCTCGCGCTACGCGCTCGTTTGTAGTAATAAAGATAAATTAAAAAAAAAAATTTCCTTTGGCAAGGTTTGAACTCGCACTTCTTGACGCCGTCCCTACTCAACAGCCTCAGCAGGAAAAAAGAACAAGTAAGACGTTCTAGTCGAGAGCACCAGGAAATAAAAAACAAGTAAGAGACTCCAGTCGAGAGCTCCCGAATAGGGGATACCCTGAACCCTCTTTTTCCAACACCAAATGGAGATATATATAATATTCTAGAAGCTACAAGTCAAGTTTGCTGAATCTACTTCTTATTATTTACCAAAATTGCTCAAAAACCAGGATTTTGATTTCGATGTAATCGATAACTTGGGATATGGTATACTTGAAACGGGCCAAGTTATCGAATATCGGAAACAAACTCGATATGTGCAGGCACTAGGAGGACCTACATCTAAACTTTCAAGTCTCTAGCTCCTATTGGTTCTGAGATCCTTGCGTTCATACAATCGGATAGACGGGTTCAGGGTATAAAAATAGTTTCCTCGGTAGGGCTCGAACTCGCGACAGAGCAGACCACTTGCCTACTCAACTCAACAGCCACACCAATAATTGAGTCTTATTGAGAAAAAAAAACAATACATTCGCAATTGGAATGCTGTTGATAGAATGCAAAACAGAAGCGCTTAAATGAGTATGTACATGTATAGAGAAATTCTTGGAATTTGCGCTTGCTGACACTGATACGAGGAAAGGCAAAGCACGTTTTCTTTAATAACGTTTGTGTTTCTTAAACAATCTTGATGAAATTTTCTACAGTACATCTTATTGTGCCATAGAATATTTGGGTATTCTCAAAAAATGAACTGCATTTAAATTGTGTCTTAAATTGTTGGGCAATACAAGTTGGGTAATGAACTTGATCTATAGTTCTGCGGTGGTAGCGGGGAGGTGGCGATAGCTAAAAAATGAATGATACTTGATATTACATATAAACATTATTCTTGAAGCTACATGTCAAGTTTGGTGACTTCAGCTGTTATTATATACCCAATTTGCTCAAAAAACTGTATTTCAATATGGATTTTTATCGATAACTTGGAAACTTATCGAATATGGGAAACAAAATTGATCTGCGCGGGCACTTGGAGGACCTAGAGATCAAATTTGAAGTCTCTAGCTCTTATAAATTCAAACATCCTTGCGTTTATACATTCGGACACTAACCATACAACATATAGACTGGACAAGTGAGCTATTAGTTGGTGCCCGTTGATTTCTTAGCGGCTGGAAAGATAGATAGATAGGTAGCTTGGGCAAGCGCCGTCTATTAGCTTCGATCACACTTTGGTTTAACAAGTCCTCATGACGACCAAAAGTTGATAGGGACGGGTCGATAGGTTGACGTCGCTGAATATTTACGCGGGCTTCAACCCTCGGCATAACCTCGTCGAAATATTCGCAAAATAAGGCAGCTACCTCGCGCTTAACCAAAAGCACTTTGCCTTAATATATTTTCATAAACTCTAAATCAGCACACAAGACGGTTTTACTGAAAAACTACACATACAACGCACAAAGGCAAGCGCGACGGATTGTGCAACAGCTGATGTACAAGCGTTTGTACATAAATAAGGTAAGCCCTCGAATTACCGCACAAAAGGGAGAGTGCGAAAACTAGCTAGCAGTGTCTATGAATATACGAATTTTGGGAGCTGTAAATTGTCAGCACACATTGTCAACGATGTATGTACATATATTATACACAATTTTAACTTATTGACTGACTAATTAAGTAAAGCGGACTTAATTGGTTATGGTCATCGTATTGGTTTCAACACATCGTTTCTTTTATTATACGAAATAGTGGTTCAATTATCGTTGGAGCGTCATATGCAAGAAGCAAAATGAAGCCAATAAATTTTCATAATGGGTTTGGAGGCATCTCTCTCTATGCTACAAGTCTATAACATTCAGAATTTAGGAATAAATAATTGCTTAAGCTCGAATAGGCCAAAAAGCGACGCGGGAAATATTGGGTTACTTCGCTAAGTAAACAAGTAAAACGTTCTCGTCGGGAGTTCCGACAAGAGGATACCCTGAACCCTCTTATTGGAACACCAATAGCAGCTCGCGCTACGCGCTCGTTTGTAGTAATAAAGATAAATTTAAAAAAAAAATTTCCTTTGGCAAGGTTTGAACTCGCACTTCTTGACGCCGTCCCTACTCAACAGCCACAGCAGGAAAAAAGAACAAGTAAGACGTTCTAGTCGAGAGCACCAGGAAATAAAAAACAAGTAAGAGACTCCAGTCGAGAGCTCCCGAATAGGGGATACCCTGAACCCTCTTTTTCCAACACCAAATGGAGATATATATAATATTCTAGAAGCTACAAGTCAAGTTTGCTGAATCTACTTCTTATTATTTACCAAAATTGCTCAAAAACCAGGATTTTGATTTCGATGTTATCGATAACTTGGGATATGGTATACTTGAAACGGGCCAAGTTATCGAATATCGGAAACAAACTCGATATGTGCGGGCACTAGGAGGACCTACATCTAAACTTTCAAGTCTCTAGCTCCTATTGGTTCTGAGATCCTTGCGTTCATACAATCGGATAGACGGGTTCAGGGTATAAAAATAGTTTCCTCGGTAGGGCTCGAACTCGCGACAGAGCAGACCACTTGCCTACTCAACTCAACAGCCACACCAATAATTGAGTCTTATTGAGAAAAAAAAACAATACATTCGCAATTGGAATGCTGTTGATAGAATGCAAAACAGAAGCGCATAAATGAGTATGTACATGTATAGAGAATTTCTTGGAATTTGCGCTTGCTGACACTGATACGAGGAAAGGCAAAGCACGTTTTCTTTAATAACGTTTGTGTTTCTTAAACAATCTTGATGAAATTTTCTACAGTACATCTTATTGTGCCATAGAATATTTGGGTATTCTCAAAAAATGAACTGCATTTAAATTGTGTCTTAAATTGTTGGGCAATACAAGTTGGGTAATGAACTTGATCTATAGTTCTGCGGTGGTAGCGGGGAGGTGGCGATAGCTAAAAAATGAATGATACTTGATATTACATATAAACATTATTCTTGAAGCTACATGTCAAGTTTGGTGACTTCAGCTGTTATTATATACCCAATTTGCTCAAAAAACTGTATTTCAATATGGATTTTTATCGATAACTTGGAAACTTATCGAATATGGGAAACAAAATTGATCTGCGCGGGCACTTGGAGGACCTAGAGATCAAATTTGAAGTCTCTAGCTCTTATAAATTCAAACATCCTTGCGTTTATACATTCGGACACTAACCATACAACATATAGACTGGACAAGTGAGCTATTAGTTGGTGCGCGTTGATTTCTTAGCGGCTGGTCCAAAGTCGCTTTTATTTTTGTTTGGCTCCGAGAGCGGCCGCACGCTCTAACAGAGAGCGTGTGTACAAAATACATAAGACTTGTGTGAGGGAAGGGCAAAGCTGCTCTTTTTCATTCCCTTTATTCGCTCACACTACAGGAAACTGCTTTTGCTTACTCTCAGTGCTCTTTCATATTGTCTATTTACCGTTTAACTGTCTGTATGTGTATGTGTCCGACAAGCAAAAATACCCACAAATTTAAGATTTCTCAAATCTCGGAGGCATTTCTTCTCTTTCAAAGGGGTGGGTAATATGAAATCATAAAAGGGTTTGCCACGTCGATGCGAAATTCTTGCATTTTAGCTCGATATCGTTGGTAAGGGTACCCATGCGTTGGCATGTGTGCATTTACATTTGTTTGACATGCCATATTCAGGCACACTTGCATATTTTGTATATGAATAAAGGCATTTATGCGCTTGTGTGCCTGTTGGTTGCCAGCCTGCCTATCCCTGTCGCAAATTTGTCAAGATTTTTTGATTTTTGATATTCGGCTTCTACACATAGACACTCACACACAAATGTGTGTGAATGGGCAGATCATGGGCGCAATAGAAAATTTCATGATCACAAATATAGCAAATTCAAAGAAGGAGCGACATACCTATATTCATAGTCTTAATAATTTTATTTATTTATTAAAGTCCTACATATGCAAGTGCAGGTGCTTGCCATCACCCTTTTAGGCCCTTTTGGCCTAACGGGCTGCTGCAGGTAGTAAGGGGTCTGTTAGATCAAAAGCGTTTTTTTTTACCTTTTAAGAATTTTATCTCAAGTGGGCGTGTGTAGATGGTATGAAGTTTTAATAAAGGTTTTACAAATTGATGAGCAACACGACTGATCTCTATGATGATGCTTACAGAACTGATTTCTTAACATAAATTAAGATTAAAGGGACCGAGCAAATACAGAGTTCGAAAGAGAGCGAGGTTTCGTACATGTGTATGAGTGCTTATGACATTCAAATAGAAGAGAATTAGCATATTCTTAACATAATCTGCTTTGACATTGCTATTGATACCCTGACTAATGTATATATGAGGTATATGACCGAACATCCCGGCCGCCTTGAAAGAATTATCTTTCAAGAGACAGGTAGAACAGCCAGCTTATGTACTGGCCGGCAACAGAGTCCAGAGGCAGTGCGAATATATGCGACACGAACCCGGTCATCTTTGCCACTCACAACAGACTCAACACGCCCTAATTTCCAGTGTAATGGCGGTGTGTTGTCCTTATGTATGATGACCGTAGAGTCAACTGTGAGATTTGGGGAAGCCAAAGTCCACTTTGTCCTGGCTCGAAGCTCGTTCACATACTCCGCAGACCAACGACGCCAGAATTGCTGTTTAACAGCTATGATCTGCTCGTAACGATCCAAGTTGGAGATGTTGTTGGTGATAATCTCACGCTCAGGCAAAGCGCGCGGTTCATCTCCATTTAGAAAGTGTCCTGCAGTGAGAGCAGTGAAGTCGTTGGGATCAGATGACAGCGGGCGAGAGTTGAGTACTGCTTCTATCACAACGACTGCGGTGTTCAGTTCCTCAAAGGTGAACCGGGTGTTAGCGAGGGTACGCACCAGCAGACTCTTTGCGCTCTTGACAGCGGCCTCCCAAAGTCCGCCAAAGTGTGGAGCCCTAGGTGGCATGAAATGAATGGTTATCTCTTCAGAGGAACAATATGATAGGATAGCATCTTGAGTGCTAGTGTTGAACATGAAATTCTTTAACTCGAGTAGCTTGTTGGATGCTCCGACAAAATTTGTGGCGTTGTCACAATAGATGTGCGATACTGGTCCACGACGGGCAACCATGCGTTTCAACGATTCCAAAAACTTATTCGTTGAAAAATCTGACACGATTTCAATGTGAACAGCCTTTACGGCCATGCAGACATATATGGCGATATAGGATTTTGTGGGACCCTTGCCACGTATTCGAAGATAGGTGTTCACTGGACCGCAGAAGTCGACTCCAATGTGGCGAAATGGCTTGTCTGTGGATAAGCGCTCAGGTGGCAGGGAACCCATGACTTGACGAAGTAGAACTGGATCATATCTGACACAGTGTACACAAGAACGAACAATGCTGCGTGCTAAAGCTCTTGCGTTTATGACCCAGAATTGAAGCCGCAGCAGTCCAACTAATGCCTTTGGTCCTGCATGGTAATTGCGCAAGTGAAGATGCCAAATATAATTGTGGACAAATTGCGATTCCTTGGGAACAAGTAAAGGATGCCTTTGACGAGAGGGGATATCAGCATGCTCGAGTCTGCCGCCAACCTTAATGAGCTAGTATCCAGAAGAGTCATCTATGAAGGGGCTGAGAAATTTCAGATTGCTTTTCAAATCTCTTTGTTTCCTTAGCAATTGCAAATCTTCCTTGAAATAGTGCTGTTGGATTATCCTGATGATGCAGTGCAACGCGTGGCAAAGTTCTGTGTTGTTGTGTTCCTTTTTGGCAATATGGTAAAACCGGAACATATATGCCATAACTCGAAGCGCCCGAATGTATGAACTAGTTCCGTTCAGCCAGTCCAGAATAGAATTACTTTCGATAATTGCAGCAAATGTAGACTTCCGTTTTTCAGCATCGATAATGTCCATGTCCAAATCATTGTCAAATTGTTGGCAGGGCTATTGAGTCTCGGAATCACGCAGAAATGCAGGTCCTGTAAACAAAATTGATTGCTGGAGCTCATTAGCTGGGCATCCACGTGACACGATGTCAGCAGGGTTCAATTTTGACGGTACATGTCTCCACTTTCCATCTGCTGCTTGATCTTGTATAATGGATACTCTATTTCCAACAAATGTCGACAAGATGATAGAGTATTGTTGCAGCCAGTGCAAGACAATCTGCGAATCAGACCAGAAATGCGCGCTGTACGGCTTGCCGATGAATATGTTTTTGACAGTTGTATATAACTTACTCAGAAGTTGAGCTCCGCTTAACTCTAATCGAGGAAGCGTCAGCTTCTTGACAGGAGCCACCCGAGATTTAGCAGTCAGAAGCTGAACCTGGACATTGCCATACGAGTCCGTGGAACGCACTTATACGCAACAGCCGTAAGCACGTATTGATGCGTCACAGAAAGCGTGCAGTTGTATGTCTGTGAGCTCAACTTGCAAGCAAAAACGGGGTACTGAAATCGACGACAATTCCTTGAGAGACGTTACGCAGTTTCTCCATGCTTGTAGAAGTGATTGCGGAACAGATTCATCCCAGGCGAGTTTTAGCAGCCATAGCTCCTGTATGATGATTTTCGAGACGATAATGATTGGTGCCAGCAATCCTAATGGATCGAACAGAGAAGACGCACTCGAGAGAATAGTCCTCTTTGTGACTGTTGAATACAATTTTTTGGGTTTAAATTCAAATAGTAGCACATCACGACGTTGATCCCAAGCTACGCCAAGTGCGCTAGTGACAGCGTTTTCATCCAAGTTTAAATCCTTTACCGATTCGTCGTTCCTGACGGCGGGATGATTGGAGTGCCACTTAACCAATGGGAAGTGTCCTCGGCGAAGTATCTCGGTGACCTCGTGTTTGATGTTCTGCAACTCGATGAGCTCGTTTGCTCCGCATAGCAGATCATCAACATAAAACGATGATTTTACAATGGATGCGCCAATGGGAAACTCGTTCACATGCAGATCTGCCAGATATTGCAAACTGCGAACTGCTAAGTATGGGGCCGAGGCCGTTCCATACGTCACTGTATTTAGCTCAAAGGTCTGCAAATCAACATCAGGGGATGCTCTCCAAAATATATATTGAAATTTCCGATCCACTGGGCTGACTAAAACTTGTCTATACATTTTCGTAATGTCCGAAAACGAAGGAGAAGTATATACAGATCTTCTTGGAGTGTTGGGCCAACGAGAAGCAAATCATTCAATGAGTGCTGGGATGATGAAGTGCAAGAGGCGTCAAACACGACTCGTAACTTCGTTGATGCACTGCTGGGTTTAAGAACACAATGGTGAGGTATACAAAAGTGTGGCTCACTTACTCTCGGATTCGTCACGAAAGTCATATGGCCAAGATCCTCATATTCTTTCATGAAGGTTACATATTGCGATTGAACAGTAGGCTGCTGACTGAGGCGCCTCTCGAGCGATAAAAAACGACGACGTGCAACATCGCTTGAGTTGCCAAGGCACATTGGATCTCCCTTGAAAGGTAGACGCACAACAATCCTGCCGTTATTCATCTGTGTTGTCCTTGAATACATATCTTCGCAGAGCCGATGTTCTGGATTGATTGACTTTGAAGAATTTTCTAGAGCATCAATGCTCCACAGTAATTGAAGATTTTTGTCAATTGACTCCTCCACAGAAAGCAAGCACGTTGATGACTGCTTAGCTGACTGATGACGATACTTACCAGACACAACCCATCCAAGCAACGTTTTCTGAAGGACTGGCAAATTGTCTCCGAGCTTAATCTGTCCAACAGCCAGGCATTCGAAAAATGCCTCGGTACCGAGAAGGAGATCAATCCGACCTGACCTGTGGAAAGTTTCGTCCGCAAGTGGTGTATTCGCGGGCAACCTCCAATCTGAGGTGTCGATTTCCGAATTCGGCTGGTAGGCAATGTGAGACGTTATGCAGAACTGTAGTGTTACTTCAAATGGTGACAAACGAGATTTAATTCCAGTAGTTGTACAGTTGTTAATTTTAGTCGAGGTCTCCCCTGTGCTGCGGATTTCGAAATGATGCTTATCACGGCGTAGATGCAGCCGTTGGGCGAATTGATCAGTTATGAAATTGACTTGGGAACATGAGTCAAGCAATGCTCTGCCTTGTTTATACGCCCCTGATGAATCTCGCACTAATACCTTTGCAGTAGCAAGAATTATTTGTCCGCCTGGCTATTGATTCATATGCGAGTGCGTTGCAGCAGGAGTCGTTGTTGAGGACATTTGCGCTTTGGATGATGGCGATGTAGACGATGATGATGCAAGCGGTTGGCCAAAATGCAGAAGCGTGTGATGGCGATGCTTGCAGCTTCGATAACGATTGTTAGACGAGCACTGAGCCATCTGATGTCCTAATTGAAGGCAATTAATGTAAAGTCCAGCATTTTTTACGACTCCGTACTTGAGTTTAGGACTCATGTCTTGAAACTGAGGACATTGTACAATTTTATGGTCGGAGCTGGAACAAACAATGCATGTTGGATTAGTAATAGCAAATGAAAATCCCTTGCTAGGCTTGTACACGTATTTTTGTTTCGAAGAATCAGCCATTCGATACGATGCAATGCCGCTTGATTGCAGAAACTGACAATGACGTTCCAAAATAGTTGTGCAGTGAGCCCAATTTGGCAATGTACGTAAGTCAAGAGACTCATTCCACTTGTAACGAGTTTGCTGGTCACATTTTCCGATGACGATGAATATCAACATGGCTTGGGCAATATCTGATCCGGTTCCCAATGACGATAATGATGAATACAGGGCTGACGCATTGTCCAGCAGACTGCGCAGCTGATTTCCGTCCGGTTTGTCGACTGGCTGTAGATTGAATAGCGATTCTATTGTGTCTAAAAATGTAAGTGTAGGATTGTCATAACGTTCACTTAAACGAGCAAGAGCCTTGGGATAATTTTCCTGAGTCACTTGGAATGCCTTAACTGCCTGGAGGGCAGGGCCCTTCAAGCAATTCAGCAGATGATTAAACTTTTCAATCTTCGAAAGAGAGTACTCACGACCGATAATCTGATTTTAATGATGTAATGAAGTTTTTAAACTCTGCTCGTTTCCCATCAAATACAGGCGGAGCCAATCGAGGAAGACTCGATGGTGGCGAAGAGCGAATTGGAGAAGGGTTAGAAAATGAGGTGCTGTGCAGTGCATCATCCAGTTGGGATTGGATGGACAATTTGATACTCACATATGTGTCTTCCACCTCTGCACGTTCATTGTCCTGAGGATCTTCCAATTCAATTTCAGATTGTACTTCCAAAACCTCCTTAATGTATATCTCCAACATGTCCAAGCGTAATTGTAGCTCACCGTGTGATAATCTTTTTTCGCTGCCATCGGCCTCAGTAGACACTCTTACAACATCCTCTAAGTGTGCGATATTGCGTTTTATGTTCGCTCGCTTACGTAAGTTTGCCTCAAGAGTTGACATTATATATCGAGAATGTTGTGATCACCGATGTGACCGAGCGACGATACTGCCAAATTTTCACAGCCTAACTTTAACCTGATAATGTAACTCTCACCGAAGTGAGCGAGCGACAGTTCACATGCTCCCACTGTTAACAGAGCAGCTAAGACTTGTAAATGTTGCGCTCACCGATGTGAGGGTCGCTTCCAGCGACGAAGCAAGGGTAACGAGAATGCAGCAGTAAAGCGAAGGTAGCGAGCTTCCAGCGACGAAGCAACTTAACGAGAAATGAGCTGTGAGGCAAAGGCAATGAGCAATCAAACTCGGAGTGTATCCAGCGCGAAGTAACGGCTACAAGAATGCAGTAGCGAAGCGAAGGTAGCGAGTTTCCAGCGACGAAGCAACGGCAACGAGAAAGGAGCTGTGAGGCAAAGGCAATGAGCAATCAAACTCAGAGCGTATCCAGCGCGAAGTAACGGCTACAAGAATGCAGTAGCGAAGCGAAGGTAGCGAGTTTCCAGCGACGAAGCAACGGCAACAAGAAGAAGAGCTGGCCAAATGTTGCTGTCGATGCTGTATTTTGCGAGGAGTTAGATAAAACCTTTCTCCAACGAAATGTTGTGTGGCAACGATATGCCGTCAATTTCCACACACTGGCCCCACGTTGGGCGCCAAAATGTTGGATCAAAAGCGTTTTTTTTGACCTTTTAAGAATCTTATCTCAAGTGGGCGTGTGTGGATGGTATGAAGTTTTAATAAAGGTTTTACAAATTGATGAGCAACACGACTGATCTCTATGATGATGCTTCCAGAACTGATTTCTTAACATAAATTAAGATTAAAGGGACCGAGCAAATACAGAGTTCGAAAGAGAGCGAGGTTTCGTACATGTGTATGAGTGCTTATGACATTCAAATATAAGAGAATTAGCATAATCTTAACATAATCTGCTTTGACATTGCTATTGATACCCTGACTAATGTATATATGAGGTATATGACCGAACAGGGTCAACATTCGTTCATCAATCAAAAACCCGAAATCATAAAAAAGAAGGGCGCGCGCCAGACGCGTGCCAATCTTGAAATTTTCTATTGCGCCCATGATCTGCCCATTCACACACATTTGTGTGTGAGTGTCTGTGTGTAGAAGCCGAATATCAAACATCAAAAAATCTTGACAAATTTGCGACAGAGACAGGCAGGCTGGCAACCAACAGGCACACAAGCGCATAAATGCCTCTATTCATATACAAAATATGCAAGTGTGCCTGAATATGGCAAGTCAAACAAATGTAAATGCACACATGCCAACGTATGGGGACCCTTACCAACGATATCGAGCTAAAATGCAAGAATTTCGCATCGACGTGGCAAACCCTTTTATGATTTCATATTACCCGCCCCTTTGAAAGAGAAGAAATGCCTCCGAGATTTGAGAAATCTTAAATTTGTGGGTATTTTTGCTTGTCAGACACATACACATACAGACAGTTAAACGGTAAATAGACAATATGAAAGAGCACTGAGAGTAAGCAAAAGCAGTTTCCTGTAGTGTGAGCGAATAAAGGGAATAAAAAAGAGCAGCTTTGCCCTTCCCTCACACAAGTCTTATGTATTTCGTACACACGCTCTCTGTTAGAGCGTGCGGCCGCTCTCGGAGCCGAACAAAAACGAAGGCGACTTTGGACCAGCCGCTAAGAAATCAACGGGCACCAACTAATAGCTCACTTGTCCAGCCTATATGTTGTATGGTTAGTGATTCGGACAAACGGACGGGCGGACGGACGGAGATAGGTAGATCGACTCATACTTACATACATACATACCCTTTCTACCCATTTTCAATGGAATCACGGTATAAATATAACTTCTATCAACGCAGACGCCTAAGCGGAGTAGTTAAGGGAATTCATCTGTCAGCTCCCTTGAAGAACATTATAGCCTATGTTAATGACATTTTTATTAGAGCGGTGGTAAAAGAAATGCATCGGCTGGCTTAAGTTTTTGGGTATCATGGCCGATCACACGCACAAATTTAAGGAGCGCATGGCACAGGTCGGATCCGCCCACTATACTGTGATTATTAGTCCCCCACGCCTCCTAAAACGGGCTGTGCAATAATATTAATTCTATTGGCTCTTAGTCCCATGTTCTCGCACCTTTTAAAGGCAGTGTAAATAAAATCAACATTCAGCTCCATCCCCTTTTTCAAAAGAGCATATATTAAGCTATAATTTCTTTGATTCTGTCCTTAAGGAAGTCAAATATATTAAGAGATCATAAAAATATTAATGGGGTCATACATCACTAACAAGGGTACTATATTTTGATAACCACTTCAAAACAGACAGGCCCCTATGACAGATTTGAACAACCGATTCCATGAAATGTTTGATAACCGCTTGCATAATATCTAAAACTTAAATTGCTGTTATATATTAATTTTAAAATATTGTGCTGACTTACCACCAGTAACAGAAAATGTATTTTTTTCATGACTTCTTTTTTTTACAGCCGATAAATTACCAGAGTTAACAATAGGAATATTAACCGAGCTGGGAGATTGCGATCGATATAGAGATCGAACTACATTGTTTATTACATGTGGAGATGTTCCACTGCATAAACTCTTGTCGCTTCCAGAAACATCCTACAGAAAAAAAATATTGCATGTATTTAGTGAGTATAAATAAGGTTAAATATCATTAAAATGCAATGAACAAAATTATGGATAGAGGGGTTTTATTCTTCATCACAATTGCGATAAAATGTTGTGATCTTTAACTATAACAATTTTTATGTAACAAATGCGGTTGGTATTCTCTACTGATTTATTTCGAATGTCAAATCAAAAACTACAAAGTATAGCAACAGGGCTATTTTTCTTAAGCTATATCTTGATTGCTTGGAAGCAGCGACAAAAATTGAACGTAGCGACCTTGTAGCCTACTCTGCGGCATGAACATCCCGCCCTTCTGCATTACTATTGCAAATGAAGATCCTGGGAAAGGAGGGAGATCAGGCGTCACGCCGGCTGGAGAATCCGAAGAGGGCCCATCCATACATGGTGTTCTACACCACCGGCAGACCGTCCTGGCTGGGTACCAGTCCCGGGCGGATAATTTGCGGATAAAGATCCGCACCGAGCAGCTGAGACACGGTGCCTGGCCGATGGAACCCAGAATCCGTCAAGACGATGCTCTTTGGTTTTATCTGTTTTGACTCTTCGCTTTGTTTTGTGTGTGTGTGTGTGTGTGTGGGGGGGGGGGGGGGGTGGTAAATAACTTCGATTCGTCGGACCCCTTTGCGCTCATGGTGGTACAAGCCTCTTCTGCACCGATGCGAGTGACGGAAAGACCGACAGGCGTTGCCAAAGATGCATCGATGCGACTCGTTTGAATGCATGGACTGATATGCGCTAGATCCTCGAAGGTTTTCGTGCGGATTCCTAGGGCACCAGTGGGCAGTGGGGGCAGTAGTAGGCAGTACACTAATGCTCCTGCGCTGGAGGAGCGACTACCGTTGTAGCTGGAATCGCCATATAATCGGAGCGCAGCGCCCATGATCTGTTGATCTGTAGGTGAATGACTCCGCGGTAAGTAAGAGCATCTACCTCGCGGACCATGTCATTCTTGCCTGAATGCGTAGCTAAGATTCGTCCAACCCACCAGTCGTTGGATGGAAGGTTATCTTCTATGACGATAACCATGTCACCGTTTTGAAGGTTTCTCGTTGAATGTTGCCATTTGTTCCATTTGTACAACTCCTAGAGGTATTCTTTCCAACGGAAAAAACTGCTGATTAAGGTCCTTGAGACGTTGTCAGCGGTTCAGGATGGGCACTGCACTCTCTATAATTTCAGAATCTGAAATCGATATAAGAGGATCGCACACTAGGAAATGGCCTGACTGAATCTGATCTACGATATGAGATTTTGAAGGCAACTTTGCTAGGTTCCATTTCACGGGACATAACTCTTCATGAGTGTCAAGGACTGGTTCGATAGAAATTGGCCATTAAGATTGTGGCAATTGTAGCCACCACAGGTCATTGCCCACGAAGTAGTTGAGGGAACACCTCTGCTTGCTGAGCCAGGCTAGCACTATGGTTGAGTTGTTTAAGCAGAAAAGCTTCTGTCTTTCGACAGACAGCTGTGGTAGGAGTACTGCGGACAGGGAGATGGACTTCACAGGAGCGACCCTACTTTTCGCTGTCATGCGTAGTGTTAATCGCATCTTAGTACGGATCACGAAAACAGCTAACCACCAGATTTTGCTTGGACGATCGCCACTTCCCGCGCTCTTGGAGCAACGACAAATACGATGTACTCCATTTCTTCCAAAATGATTGCTGCATGTGACGTATTGCATGTGACACTGCCAACGGCTGAGGCGACCTATGCTTAGGTGACTTATGTCTGGCTCGTCGATAGTGGCATTGGCTTTGCCCCAGATGAAATGCCCAGGCGTGAGTATCTCCAAGTCATTTGGGTTTTCTGTAATATTGCAAAGCGGTCTTGAGTTAAGCATTGCGGATATTTGACAGATGAGAGTTCGGAATTCGTGGAATGAGAGAAGAGAATTTCCAACGGTGCGGTAAAAATGATATTTTGCTGACTTGACAGCGGCCTGTCACAATCCTCCAAAATGTGTTGAACGGGGCGGAATGAATTTCCAGTTGATTCTCACAGCTAGGCAGTTGCGAACAATCTCATTGCGCTGGGGATCGCTTATAAACAGGTCGCGCAGTTCCTTCAGCTCATTTCGAGCACCCACGAAATTTGTGGCGTTGTCTGTCCATACTGTATGCGGTTTCCCTCGAAGGGTGATGAATCTCTTCAAGGCAGCGATAAACGATGACGTGGACAGGTCCTCTACCAACTCTAAATGCATTGCTTTCGTTGCAAAGCATATAAAAATTGAGATGTAGCATTTCGTTGGTGAGCGATTCCTGACCTCTGGTTTAACGTAGAAAGGACCGCAAAAGTCGATGCCAGTTACGTGAAACGTCGGACTTGGCTGCACACGCTCAGCTGGTAGCGGGGCCATGACTTGCTTCAGAAGTTTAGGTCGCATTCGAAAGCAGCGCACGCACCTGTTGATGATATTTGAGACAGCCTTGAGACCTCCGATGGGCCAGTATCGCTGGCGGAGTGTTGCTAGAAGGAATTGCGGACCAGCATGAAGAAATTCCAAATGATAATATGTGATCATAGCTGCGGTGACTGGGTGGCGTTTAGGCAACAATAACGGATGCTTTGCTTCATATTCCAAGTTTGAGTTCTGAAGGCAGCCGCCGATGCGCAGGAGTCCCTCAGCGTCCAACAGTGGGCACAATGAACGAAGTTTGCTTCTTGTTGGAAGCGGCCTTTTTAAGCTGAGTGCTTTGTACTCTTCGGCGAAGTGCGTAAGTTGAATGTTTTTAATGTTTTTAAAGACGATGCGTAAGGCTGGATCGTGGTTGCAGCCTGCAAGCTTGGTGTATACAGGGCAGATGATTGAGTTGTGATGGGGCTCATGTGCAGCAACGAATGATTTTTTTGTTGACAATGCCTGCAGTGACCTGAGCGACATTACTGCTAGCCATGGCCTTTGCGCAAGCAGTTTAGGCAAAGATGCAATCGCTTGGCCTCCTCGTGGCGCAAACTTGGGGACAGATTCAAAAACAACGGGCATTTAACAAGAAAATGCTCTTTTGAGTCGCAAAAATTACAATTTTGCTGGTAATTGTTAGATGAGGATGCAATGAATGTCTTACGATTCAATTTTTGTACATTTCTGGTAACCTGGTGCCTAGGCGTAGGTGCCGTAGCGCCTTTCAAGTTTTCCATCATGCGGCATCTCTTCTCTAAGAACGCCGACATATCCGTCCACCTGGGAAGCTTATCCGTTGCAAGCGCCTCCTGCCACTTTTTCTGGGTGTGGTGATCGAGATTGTGCGATATTGTGTGTATGAGTAATCCGTCAGCCAGCTCCTCAGTTGTTGACATGGTGCTAAGCGCCCGAAGATGCGAGTTAATTTTGTGACTCAACTCACGCAACGCCTCTGCTGATCCCTTTTCAACACCTGGCAGCCCGAGTATAGCCCGCACGTGGCCCTGAAAATGTAGCAACTTATTATCAAAACGCTTTATGAGTAACTCCAACGCCTTGTCGTAATTCACGTCGACAGGCTCTAACGATTTGATTGTGTTAAGAGCAGCACCATCCAAGCACGCACGTAATTGTTGTAATTTCTCAATCTTACTTAGGTCCTCATTGCTGCCAATGACAGTCTTGTACATGGCGTAAAAATCCGGCCAATCCTCGTAGGAGCCGCTGAACCTGGGCAGCTGCAATTCCGGTAGGCGAGACTTACGGTTGAACAAGTGGGCAAATGTGTGCGTACGTCATACGTCCCTTAGTGACTACATCCATTTGACGAGCGAGATTGGATTTGATCTTCCAGTAAACCTTCTCGAAGTCTGAGCGTGCGTCCGTTGAAAGCTCGAGCATATCTAATTTTTCTACCCTTGACTGGCTGATATCAAACTCGGCCTTCATACTCTCCGCAGATTCAATACGCACCATCAGATCGGCCTCGTCAAAGCTGATCATCTCACCAGCGCTAAAGAATACGTTCATTGCTAATAGTTGGAATTGAACAGAAGCGCATTTGGCTTTGCAAAAGTCTTTTTCACTTGTCGAATTTTCCATTCTGTTGTTGTAGCGGCACTTGCATTCACATTCATATGTATGTATGTAAGATGTAAGTATGTAGCTCGACGGCTTCTTTTCTAAGCAAACGGTTGTGCTTGGCACTGATATGCACCAAACAGCTTGGTTATAATGGCCGATCTGCTAAATAACGCGATAAGATCGTTAGAGGGAAGCGCGTACTCGAGCCGGTGTGCGAAATATGTACATACATATGTACATATGTCTGTACTTGAGCTTAGTGCCTATCCTGCAGTAGCAAAAGAGCGATGAACAACGAAAAAAAGATTTGCGGCAAGACGAGAAAAAAGAAAGAAAATCACGTCGGGGTCACCAATGTTTTGAGGAGATGCTAGTTTGCACCCCACTTCGTCCCCTTTTTATGTTTTATAAATTTTAATAAAAATCAAAGGAGCCTTTAGACTGCTTGTAATGCGTGATTTACTTCTCGAACTTTGAACAATAACTAACGATAGATTAGTGATGAGCAATTTACAATGGTATTTTATGGTGGTTTAAAAATAATAGTATGTGACTTCAATATCGTGATTTGAGAAGTAAAGATATATTGTAATTCAGATATAATATTATTCAGAGGGCGTTCTGCTGCGAACAATATATTAAATTAAATAATATATTGACACATTTAACATACATTATTTTACACGTCTGCGCTTTTTGACGTGGAGATTCAAACTGAGTCTGTTTGGCTGTTCAATAGGTGTCTGAGCGCAATATTCGGTGTCCGTCTTGTAGATTAGTCGTTTGTTCGTTGGTGTGTTAATTATGTGTAGCATTTCTAATGGGTGTCGTTTGTTGTAGTGTTGTTCTTGTTGTAAGATTATTGTTGCATCAAAATTTGGTGTGTTGTAGCTTCTCATCTCACAATGGTTCATTAGTGCTGTTTTCTGCATAATGTTTTGATGTCTTAATTTGAAGTCTGATTTATGTTGGGTAATCCTTGTTTTTAGTTTAGATTTTGTTATGCCTATGTACACACTATTGCATTTGTTGTTATTTTTCCCAGCACATGGTATTTGGTAAATTAAGTTACTTTTGTTGGTCATAGCAATTTTTGATTTTATCTATTGAAGAATTTTTGTAACGTGAGTCTGAGATAGGGAGGAGTTCTGACAGGGTTGGGTCCTTTTAAAGGGATTTGTATATATTGTTAGGTTCTGTAGGCTTTTCTGTAAATGGTCGATCGAACATCAATCAATTAAGATCAATTTCGACAACTATTTTAGACGCAGCCGGCGGCTCATTGCCAAGACTAAAAATGATGAATGGAAAGGAGGAGAAGTAATTTATATCCATAATGAATTAAAAAATAATGCAAGAAGCCGTTACATTAAGAGGCCGAAGTCAGGCAAGGAGCCATTAACGTTATAATTTAGTTATCTTTGTTAGTTTAAAAGCATTTATTATTCGAATAAAATCTTAGCTATAAGAGGAAAAGAGCCGTCAGTATTACAGTTGAGTTTAGTTTTAATTATTATCAGATGCGGTGCTGATCCGTTGCTCAAAACCTCCTGCGAGAGCGCAGTTTCGATTCGACAGCGAAGAGTCAAAGCTCCGTGACGAAAGTGATCGCTAGCGATCGAGCTGGCACCTTACGATCGAGCCTCAAGGTGAGTACTTGCGAGAAGCGAGAAAAGGGAGACTTAGTGTGTGCAGCGGAGCGCCAGGACTCCCAACAGTGCGGCAGAGCATGGAAGCCGTATTATGTAGTGAGTATTAAGTGGATATAAATAAAATGAAGTTAGTAGCGAAAGTTGTTTAACTTTCTTATCGAATATAACCTCTTCCCGTAACCTAGTGTGTCGTGGATGTGTGAATCGGGGTTTAGCCTGTCGACCGCATGAGCTATCGCGGTCGCGTGTGCGGTTGAAGTGGGGCTTAGCCTGCCGACCGCGTGAGCAATCCCGACTATGCATGTATGCAAAGAGGCTTAGCCTGCTGACCGCGTGAGCAATCCCGGCCAGGTGTGTGTGAATCGGGGCTTAGCCTGCCGATTGCGTGATTAGTCCCTGCCATATGTATGCATATCCTTCTTTACCGTCTAAAACAGTAGGAGTCACAGTTTGTTTGAAGCACTTTCTCCCCCCTCTAAACCCCTCCATCACAGTTAACTAACAAATGCCTTGTAAATTGCTGGTCGTGGTAAGATTAAGATATATACCCCGGCTAGTAGCTTCCTTACAAGTAGGGTGTGGCATGTTTGCGGATGCCCCGCAAGGATGCCAAAATAAGTATTTTCAAAGAAAATAAAAAGATAACTTGCATAAAGGATATTCTTAGTCGGGCATAGAGTGTACGTACCCTAGCAGGGGATTAGGAAAAATAAGACATAATATAGGGGTAGAATGCAAGTCTTGTGCATTAGGTAGTGAAACAAACCCTAGCATGTGCGTTTCATACCCTATATAAGGCGATAAAGTGAACACCTGCAAGATTTAGGCAACAAAAATGTGTGCAGAGAAAAGATAACGGTCGGTCGAACAGTACAGCGCGTGCGCTCCAAACGGGCGTATGGGCACACGTGTGCACAAGCGCGCTTCGCAGTCGACGTTGGCGTCGAAGGGCCAGTAAGGCGTCGCGACAGCGGCTGTACAGTGGGACGAAATCAATTCGCGCGCGGTGAAAACTGAATTCGGCAGTACAGCTGGCGAAACCAAAAGCGAAAACGGGTGTGCTTATTAAAACGGAGTGAACAATAAAAACAGACAAGTGCAAAACGCGTTAAATGGACAAGGATTAAAAATTAAAAAAACAATAATTAAATTAATTTTTTTAAATATTTTTTTGTGAAGTAAACGCAAGAAAAAAATATAAGAGGAAAAAATATATAAGCAAAAGAAAATAATATGGAACATAGGCAAAGACAGAGGCAAAGATCAAAGTGAGGGAGAATTCGAGCCAAGAGTGATTAATAAAAACTCAAAATGGAGTCAGTTGAGTACCAAAATCGGGGTGTAGGCGTGCGCTGGATCCACCGGCGACGCAAGGAAGAACTGGTGGCTATCGCCCATGAGCTCGGGCTGGACAGGATGTGCCAGGGTCAGTATTTAGGAGGGATTTCTTGAGTGCTTCTTGATGAGCCAAGAGGCCGGAACCGGGTATGATCCGCGGCGAGCATGTCGTGGGTGCGTACAGGAGGGGCACTTCTCCAAGGAATGTCCGAACGCGACCGTCTTGTTTTGTTGGGTATGTGGGAGCCGGGGCAGAAATAGCCAGGATTGTTGTCGCCGCACGGAGGCGGGAAACGGGCAACGCCGTCGCCCAGGCCAGGATTGAGTCGGCGCCGACACACACGGGACTCGGAAGTAGGACAACCAATTAAGGTGGATGGTGGCCGGATCGTCACTACGGTAGAGATTGGCGGGCGGGCGATGCCTTTCTTTATACCGGGGCCAATCGCAGCTTCATGAGTGACGATTGCGCAAGTGGGCGATATGGGGAAGTGCGGAGAACATACAGTCGCGCATTCGTCTGGCAGATGGGTTCACGCTCAAAGTAGGGAAGGCATTGAGGGTAGACGTCGGCCTAGCGCATTGTGGTACCCATTGCACCCAGGAAATCCATTCCCAGGTTGACGTGGTCTAAAGAGAAGAGCCGAAAGAAGGCCTCACGCGTTAAGAAGTAGAAGTGCCTGCTCGGCAACGAATGGAAAAAGATACAAGCAAGGAGTCGAATGAAGGCCTCCCAGGTCATGAAAGGGGAGCACCTGCTCAGCAGCAGAGGGAGGATACCAAGAGGGAACCGAAGGAAGACCTCCCTGGCTTGCTCGGCTGCAGAGAGAGGGTACCAAGAGGGAACCGAAGGCCAGGCCAGGAAAAGGGAGCACCTGCTCGGCAACCGATGGAAAAAGACATGAATTAGGAAGTGAGTGGTGCCTCACTCTGGATTTGACCGAGAGCTTACGGAGCCCGAAAGGCGACGCGTTGAGGTAACAAGCCGCTGAAGCACAGGTATTATCCGAATAATCCGCCCATACAGAGGGTGATTTACGAACATGTGGATGAGCCGTCGCGTAGTCCGCACTGCGCCCCAATCGTCTTAGTCGAGAAGAAGACTGGTAAATGGCGCATGTGCATCGACTACCGGCAACTCAACGTCTATTCCATCGAAAATGCTCATCCTGTTCCTCGGATTAATCTCATCCTTGAGCGGTTACTGGCAGATACCAATGGCAGCCGATAGCAGGGAATGCACGGCATTTACAGTCCCAGGAAGATATCTTTTCCAATGGCGGGTGATGCCATTTGGGTTTTCTTCAGCGTGTGCGACCTTCCAACGAGCCTTGGACAAGGTGATAGGGCTGGAGATGGAGCCCCATACATTCGCCTACCTAGACGATATCGTGGTAATAGGGGTAAGGAAAGAGCAAGATGTAGAGAATTTGAGGGAGGTATTTCGCCGGCTAAAGGTTGCTAATCTCTAATCAATAAGAAGAAGTGCAGCTTCTTTATGGAGAGGTTGGTCGGTCTGGGACACGTAATTTGCGGAGAAGGAATATGTACCGATCCAGAGAAGGTGGAGGCGATACATAACCTGAGGGCCTCGACAAATTGTAAGGAGTTGCTGCAATGTCTCGGATGGCGTCATGGTACAGGCGCTTCGTTCCCAACTCAGGTACAGCCGCTCACAACGCTCTTAAAGAAGGAATGGAAATGGGCATGGGATCAAGAACAGGAGGAGGCATTGCGTCAATTGAAGGATAGCTTGACGATTTCCCCTGTATTGGCTTTTCCGGACTTTTCCGCCAAATTCGTCTTGCAGACTGACGCGAGTGAATGTGGCCTCGCAGTGCTATGCAGACGATTGAGGGACAGCAGCGGATAATAACGTACGCGAGCCGGAAGTTTCTGATAGCTGAGGTGAGCTATTCCGACACCGAGAAAGAGTGCCTGGCAATCGTATTGTCGATCCGAAAGTTGCGTTACTACTTAGAGGGGTACCGGTTCGACGTGATAAAGGATCATCTGGCACTTAAGTGGCCCAATTCGATCGAGAGCCCTTCAGAAAGGATCGCGCGATAGGAACTAGAAATGCAACAGTTCCAATTTGACGTTTACTACCGTCGAGGGAAGCTCAATGTCGTGGCGACGCACTATCAAGACATCCTCTAGAGACCAGTGGTGGCCGAGTCACCCCGCAAGTATGCGAGTATGCGTACTACACAGAAAAAAATGGGCAGCCACATAGGCATTTGGGCCATCGGAAGGACGACGAGGACCACATTCCCTGGAAGCTATGTGTAACAAGTGGTCAACGGCAGAGGGTGGTCAAGAGTTCAAGAGCGGTCAACTCAGATCGACGAGTCGCATGCTTACGAGACAGGTAGCAGAGCCGATGGCGATACTCTGCGCGGATTTCGTCGGGCCACTTCCATGTTCGAAACATGGCAACAAAATGCTACTGGTGTTCCATGATGCTTTCTCGAAGTTGGTAGAGCTGGTTCCTCTTAGGAGGGCTACGGCGGCACACCTGCGAACTGCGATCCGAGAGAGGATTTTGAACAGGTTCGGTGTGCCTAAAAAGTTCGTGTGCGGCAATGGCTTTGCAAGGCTTTTCTGGAGTCCCTGGATGTAGAGGTCCAATACACCGTCCGTACTGTCCGCAACAGAATCCTACCCAAAGGACAAACCGTAAAGACCATGATAGAGCACCTTATCGAAAGCTATCAGAGTTCGTGGGATGAGCTCTTGCCGGAGATATCGCTAGCGGTCAATACAAGTGACTCGGCGGGATTCAGTCCTGCTTTCTTGATGCAAGAAGGGAGCCGCGGCTGCCAGCCACTTTTTACAATCAGGTGACTCCGGGGTCCGCAACTTGTGCGTTCGACCCTAGGACCAAGGTGGATAGGTTAAAAGAAATCGTTTATACCGCCCACAGCAATCTCCAGCGCCCATCAATGGACCAGTGCAATATTTCGCAGCTGAAGCCATTCCACCAAGAGATGATTGATGACGAGGCAGAGGAACCAGGACCCATAGACGCCCACGAGCTGGCCGAGAGTGAGGGCGACACCCATCGCCCAAGGTAATCATTGTACTAAATTTAGTTTTAGCAACTAGTTAATAACGTAATCAGAATAGGCTTATAGAATGTAAGCCAGGCTGTGAGGATGGGGTACTAACAACTAAGTAATGGTAACTAAGTAATGGTAAGTTAACGAATAAGCTAAAATTACACATGGGCACCGAAGTTTTATCAATATCGTCGGGCAAAGACGCCAGGAGCGGGAGTACTGAGCCTTTCGCTGGACCTGGCGCCGGACGCCGTCAGCGCGACCCCCGACAAGGGCGTGAGTTTTACAGAAGGAGACAGCAGGAGAAGCCGCCTCACCAGTTCCGTCACACGCTGTACTCCCGACGGGCCATGCTGATGGCCGCTCGCCCTCAACGCAGGAAGCCGGAACACCGGAATCGGCGGGAATAGGAGTTTCGCCGGACCCTGTGGCTACTTACGAGCCAGTGACGGAGGACGAATCGGAGGAACCGTCATTAGATCCGAGCAGCCGATTGCCTCGGATAGCCCTCCGCTACATGCCAATGGTCTCCGGGGAGGGTAGTGAACACCGACCTGGCCACTCGAAACGTGAAGGAGCGAGCTCGGTAGAAGGCCTTGGCGAAAAACGCCGGCGGAGCCGCCACCATCGACAAACGGCCACCTGGGGCAAGTGCCGCCGAAGCGGAAGTCAAAGACAACCCAGCGTCGAGGGAACGCCGATACCGGGTCCCAAGAACCCTCGTACAGGACCCGAGATTTCTAAAAACTGCAGGTACGCGTGCCGCGTAGCTCCCCCGAGCCTTGGGCAGTACCGATTGACGTCTTCCAGATGGTGATGGAAGACCATCAGATCGGAGACGAGGACCTGATGCCCCCACTCTTGCCCATCACATGCACGGAGGCACTTGGCACTAAATCCCGGGTGGAGCTGGAGGATGCGTGGTTCGGCCATGAAGTTGCGATGCCACCGTAGGTGCCCGCTAGCCCAGGACTCCCAACAGTGCGGAAGGGCATGGAAGTCGTATTATGTAGTGAGAATTAAGTGGATATAAATAAAATGAAGTAAGTAGCGAAAATTGTTTAACTTTCTTATTGATTCCCCAAAGCTAACTAGTGTTCAAATAAAATCTCTTCCCGTAACCTAGTGTGTCGTGGATGTGTGAATCGGGGCTTTGCCTGTCGACCGCGTGAGCAATCTCGGCTGTGTTTGTGAGAAACAAGGCCTATCCTGTCGACCGCGTGAGCAATCGCGGTATGTATGCATCGAGGCTTAGCCTGCTGTCCGCGGGAGCAATCCCGGCCAGGCGTGTGTGAATCGAGGATTAGCCTGCGAGAGCAATCTCGGCTGAGCATGTATGCAACGAGGCTTAGCCTGCTGACCACGTGAGTAATCCGGGCCATAGGTATGCATTTCCGTTTTTATCCTATAAAATAGTTGGAGTCATAGTTTGTTCGAAGCACTTACTGCACTAATGCCACTCTTGTCAGTATTTTTCATTCTGTCATGTCGAATTTCGCATGACGTGGCCTAGTACACATTTCTGTTACAACAGGAAATATGAGTGAGGACTTCAAAATGACAAGAGCATTGAAATAGACTTTCAGCCTTGTCTATCTTTTCTGTAAGAAGCTTTACTGCAGCTCAGAAATCAAGTAGCTTTTTTACTATATGTAAATGACCGTGACTGTCCTTTACCTAGATTCATGTTGTTTGCATTACACTCCTAGCGTTGGCATGAGCATCTTGAGTTGGATTGGCAGTTTTTTATCCCTTTTGATTTAGTATATGTGTCGCTGCAGAGGTATGTCAAAGAATGTCTTGCCATTCCTTAAGAAAAACTTGATGATTTGGAGTGTACCCTTTAGGAACTGGCAGCGTCTATTAACGATGCCCCGAAATTCCTCCCATGTTGAGAGTTTTTTAAAACTGTGCTTCTCGTCGTACTATGTTTTCGGCTCAGCATATACCATCGTATGATTAAGCCCCAATGAAATAAATGACCTACCTTTAGTTGATGCGAAGTCAATTAGTATTTGGAACGCTAAAGCTTACAATAAAATCTGCAAATAATAATACGTGGTGAGCTTCTAAGCTTTTCAATGCTTTTGTACATATATATTCTTTAACCTGAAACAACCGTTTCACTTCTATTTATGAAACGTGTGGTTAAATTGGCAAGCCACGTCGTATGCACAGATTTGTTAATATCAACTTATTTTTATACCTTGAACCCATTAAAAATGGGTAAAAAGGGTATAATGTGTTTGTGCAAATGTATGTCAAAGGCAGAAGGAAGCATCTCCAACCCCTTAAAGTGTATATATTCTTGATCAGCATCAGTAGCCAAGTCGATCTAGCCATGTCCGTCTGTCTGTCCGTCCGCCTGCCGTCCGTCTGTCCGTATGTATGAACGCACGGATCTCAGAACCTATAAGACAGTTGAAATTTTGAACGTAGGTCCTCCTAGTGCCCGCGCAGTACGAGTTTGTTTCTAATGGTCTTAAAATAACTCGCCCGTTTACAAGAAAACAAAACAAATATATCAAAATCCTGTTTTATTTTTGAAAAATTTCGTAAGTTACAAGAACTAGAGTAAGCACACTTGATATGTGGCTAATTGAGTAGTATATATAAAGAAAGTAGATGTTATTGTAAAGCTATCACCACCTCCCCGCTACCTCAACATAGCTATAAATCAAGGTAATAAACCAATTAGTAATGGCTACCAATTCAAGCAACGATTTGAATTCAATTGACTTTTTGAGCATATATAAACATTTTAAGTACAATAAGATCTACTATTGAAAGTTTCGCCAAGGTCGGTTAAGAAACACAAAAGTTGTTAAAGATAACATGTTTTGGCTGGCCTCGTGTTTGCGGCAGCTCGCAAATTACAATAATTTCTGAATACATTCCCGCACACACACATTCATACACCTCTTTATTGCATGTTTTCCACAGCATTGTAATTGCGATTGTATTGTTTTCTGCGCCGTAATTTGAATTCGTTATTTTTCTCATTAAGAATTAATAATTGATGTGACTGTTCGCTTCGAATTCTATCTGCTTCGAATTCTATCAACAGCGATCGAATTGTATTCTGTGCTGCTATTTTAACTCGTTTTTTCTCAACAAGACTTAATTATGGGTGTGGCTGTTAAGTGTGATATGTCGCGAGTTCGAGCCCTACCGAAGAAACTATTTTATTTTTTTTTGACTGGTGTGGCTGTTGAGTAGAGACGGGGGGGTATCCCCTAGTCGGGAGCTCCCGACTAGAACCTCTTACCTGTTTAATTTATCTTTTTACCACTAAAGCAAAAGAGCGCGTAGCACGAGCTGCATTTGTTGTTGGAATAAGAGGGTTTAGGCAAAGACAATAAAAACACTAAGATGAGTAACGCCATATAACAAATAAATACTATGAAGCTTGATTTTTTTATAATTAAGATCGATAACTAAATCTGTATCGTTGCGCTGCCATAAAAATAGAAGTTTTCTACGGCTGATCATAAAATATCCCAAAAATGTGTTGACGTGTATGACAATGAATGTTGTGTACTAAGGTTGGCTTCGCCGGAAATATTTATTTTTAAGTCGATGCAAATATTAATATAATTTTTTTAAATTAAATTAATATTATTTTTATTTCCCCATCAAGAAATAAAAGAGTGCTAGAAAATACAATTCAAATATTTATTTGTATTAATAAATGTGAATTTGGACCCAATATTTATTTCGCGACGACTTTGTTCTTTATAATTCGAATAAAAAATAATTAAATAAAATAATAAATAATTAATAAAAATTAAAAATAATTAATTAAATGTATCTTTAAAACAAAAAATTTGCATATATTTTTATTACTTACAAATAATAATAATTTAATTTAAAGAAGTTAAATAAATATTTGCATCGATTTAAAAATATATATTTTCTATGGACCCATCATCAGTACACAACATGCATTCATATGTGAATACAAATTTAGGGTAGGTCATAATCAGCGCTAGAAAACTTACAAAATTAATTTCTTACCAGCTAAAGCCAGAGTAGTGAATAAGAACACATATATATATATTTTTTTTTTATGCATTCATAGTTCACGCATATAAGAAAAGGTGCTTTCGCGCCATTGGCTGAGAAAAGAACCTCTCTCGAGCATACACTGTCCCAAATCAAAAGTAAAATCAATCTATGTATGCTATTTTCTTAACATAGTGATTGCACAATTTGCGTCTTGTGTAAAATGATTTAACTCTTAAATTTTCCAGTACAATTTATCGTTAGTATCTAGGGTAATATATCATTTAAATAAAGGATGCATTTCATGGATAAAGCAAAAGCTCTTTGCGTCGATAGTCAGCTCAAAACTTTTTTGCTCAATGTACTCCGAAAACGAAGCTACGCAAAGCATCATCTACCAGCTCGGCTGAATGCAGGCTGGCGACAAACTTCGTTGCTCGTGTCAGCAACAGCAGGCCGCGACTTCGGCATTCGTTCGTCTAAACGAACAGCAATCGGCTGCCATGTCTTAGAAATCGTAAAAAAGTAAATAAAAGGCGTTACTCATCTTAGTGTTTATATTGTTTTTGGTTCAGGGTATTGTTGTGTGCACATATCGAGAGCTCACTGTGCTCAGCACTATGTCCAGTATATACATCATATATACCAATAAACATAAATGCTAGTGTCCAATGCTAGTGCATTAACATATGTCATTTTAAAGTGTAGTACATATTCATACACAGTACCTCGACTACAGACAAGCCGCGTCAGTGACCGCTTGCATAAAATATATATGTGCACAACACGCTCTATCCCACCAGCGACGTTTTCGCCGCTTACATATAAGCTACATACATATATTCGTTTTACATGTTATATATAAAACGACTTATATACTAAGGGAAGTCCAAAAAGGCCGAATTGTTGAAGATGTTAAACAACAAAAATGTCATAAATTGGGAAAACACGGTCAAAATATATGCCGAAGTTCAACAAATCAAATATTTACTATCAACACGAAAAGTCAAACACGAGCCGCGCACACATCCATCTACCATGGTATTAAAAATATTTCAAAGGAAATTGTCGCGTGCCAACCGAAGGTGGAGTTGCAATTTGAACACTGCAAGGTTTACGTCTGGCCCCTGGCCATGTTACTCCGATGTTGAAAGAGGCAGCGTAATGCAAAACGTGCTAGTGCAAGTGTTTTATTCTGAACGGATTACAGAGGTTAGAACTTAGATATATATTCCTTCAGAATCTTACCGCAGTCTTTCCTCCTACGGCCTTCGAACTCACGTCAATAATGAGCATAACATTTAAGTAATGGCGGTAACAAGCCAAATACAGTGTGCCCGTACATTCAGAGGGCACAAATACATACTTTCAGAATATACTTAATACTAAACAATCGATAACTTAATTCGTCCCGCAACATCCCCGCCCCCGTGAAGGCCCTGCTTCACTCACATCCAGTATGGCTAGTTTAGCCACGGGACGAGTTATCAGTCGCACTCGATTGTTGTCCGCCACGCGCACGCTGGCGCGTCGAGGCACTCCATCTGGTCCAGGGTAGAGTTCCTCCACTATGCCCCTTCGCCACTCTCTGCGTGGCACGGCCGGGTCGCATATAAACACCATATCACCATGGCGTATCGGCTCAACGCGTGCACACCATTTCACGCGTCGCACAAGTGTAGGCAGGTACTCTAAGACCCACCGCTTACAAAAACAGTCTCGTAACAGCCGCGCCATGCGCCACTGCTTCCTCGTGGCGCATCTCTCGTTCGGCTGCTCGTATATAGCGGGCGTGTCAGGCAGATTAGCCACTCCTTTGAGTAGATCGTTTGGTGTTAGGGGGGCTTCCTGGCCCACAGACACCGGTAAGTGGGTAAGCGGTCGAGAATTCACAACATTTTCGGCCTCAATCAGGAAACTCTCCAGTACGTGTGGCTTTGGTGCCACTTCCTTTACTGTGTGGCGTAGCACTCTCTTGACACACTGCACCATCCTTTCCCAGGCTCCCCCTTAGCTGGGTTCGCTGGGCAGTTGAACATCCATTCAATGCCTCTAGAAGATAGCTCACCCTGAATCTTCTCCGGCTCGAATACATCTATCAGCCTTTTGGCTTATCTGTTGGCCCCAACAAAGTTCTTTCCGTTGTCACTGCGCAACCTCAGTACAGGTCCGCGACGGCAAAGAAAGTTCCTGATCACGATTATGCAGGAATCAGATGACAGGTCATGTGCCAGCTCCAAATGTATGGCCCTTGTTGTCAGACACGTAAACAAGGCGACCCATCTCTTTTCCTTTCGACTTCCGATCGTCACAAGGAGTGGTCCAAAATAGTCCAGACCCGTAAACTTAAATGGCCATCCATTGGCCTCCAATCTGTCCTCTGGCAAAGGACCTATTATAGGTGGCGCTGGCTGCGCTCTATGTAGCTTGCACACACTACATCCAGTAACAGTCGACGCAGCTTTGTTATCCAAAATCTGGTCCTGATGTCGCCTATCGTTGCATCCACGTTTTGATGCTTCATTTTCACATGGTAGTGATACACAATCAGTTCCGTCAGTGCGTGCCGGTGTGACAAGATTATTGGCCTTTTCGCACTATGCGGTATACACAGTGCGGCATCGATGCTGCCATAAGCACGCAAGTCTAAATTGTCATCCGAGTAGGGCGTCAGCCCTCTTATGTCGCTTCGATGACCGACTGATTCTTCATTGTATGAGGCTCGAACCTCGTCAGGGAATGCTTCGCATTGCGCTCGCCGTATCAGCAAGTTCTCAGCGTTCTCACACTCCGTAGCGGTGAGGCCGAATCTCTCGAGCTCTGTCCTCTGTCCACGGCACCAGCGCGTGAACCTTAAGCCCCAAGCCGTCGTCCTCACCAGCCGACTGTAGCTAGAGAATCTCTGAAATGAAATGAAAAAGTTATTTGCTGCAACTAATGCAAATTCACTCGGCATCTCTTCTTCATCGTAGGATGAGTGTTCCGTGCCCGGTTCGGACTGCGGACAGCTGCTTTCCGGCTGCCGCAAAAATGTTGGCCCGTCTAACCATCGTGACCGTTGGCTGAGGTCTACGTGGCAATGCGGCCTCGTTGCGTCGTCTGCTGCATTTTCAGCAGTAGGTACCCATCTCCATTGGGAAACCTTTGTTGACTCCAAAATTTCTCCCACTCGATTTCCGACGAACTGCTTATATCGACGATGGGTGCTGCCTATCCAACGCAGCACTGTTTTGGAGTCAGTCCATAGTATAGCATCGCTGATCGCTATACTGTGCTCCTTTTTGACAGTGTCCATCAGCCTCGTTCCTAACACGGCTGCTTGCAATTCCAGTCGTGGAATTGACATCGTCTTCATTGGGGCACACTTCGTCTTGGCACATACGAAGCATACTCGCACGTCGTTGTTGTCGTAGGTGACCCTCAAGTAAGTCACAGCTACGAATGCTGACTGGCTAGCATCGACAAAAACGTGCAGCTGTATTGCCCGCACAGGTGTTGGGCCGAAGTAATGGCGCGAGCTCCGAAATCCTTCCACGTTGTTCATATCCTGAAGCCATTTGCTAAAGGCCCGGGCGATCTCATCTGGTAAGGGTTCATCCCATTGCACATTTCGTCGCCAAATCTCACGCATTAGTAACTTTCCAGTTATTATGAGGCAGCTTAGAAATCCCAGAGGATCGAATGTTGACATGATCAAGCTCAAGCATTCCCTCTTCGTAGGAACTCGCTCCAAATTTAGCACACATCGGGGTACTTTGTGGTACTTCATGTTGAATTTGAAATCGTCCGTGGCTGGTTGCCAGTACATGCCTAAAATCCTTTCTTCAGCTTCGCCCCATCCGATGCTCCTAACAGCCCAATGTTGGCCCAGCGTGTCAGCTACAGTTGGCGAACTGGAAGTAAACTGGCACAATTCAAATCCAGCGTTTGCATGTATTTCTCTTATTCTTGTTGATATGGTGATGGCGTCGTCTTCACTATCAAAACTATCCACATAGTCGTCCACATAGTGGCATTCAAGAATAGCTTTAACCGCGCGAGGATCTGAATCCTGAAACTGCAGGGCATTCAAGGTCTTCACATTGTGCGCGGCGCTTGGCGAACATGCTGCTCCAAACGTCATCACCCTCATCTCATAAACATCAGGCTCCCGGCGATCATCGCCGTTTCGCCACAGGAATCGCTGGGCGCATCTATCCTGCGGTCGAATCAACACTTGATGGAACATCTCTCGGATGTCTCCACAAACGCCAACGGCACCTTCCCGAAAATGGAGAAGAACAGCCGGCAGCGACTTGTAGTGCTGCGGTCCCTTGGATAGTGCCGAATTCAATGAAATATCACCAACCTCTGCTGCCGCGTCAAACACCAGTCTTATCTTACCGGGCTTATTTGGGCTTTCAACTCCAAAGTGCGGAAGATACTAAAGTTTGTCGCTGTTGGCTAAAGCGACCTCATGCTGCTTCAATCGTCGAGCATATCCTTTATGAACATAATCGTCCATAATTTTCATATAGGCTTGTTTAAACTGATCGTTACGCCTCATCTTTCTCATAATGTTGACCAATCTTTTGTATGCCATATCATAGCTTCGTGGCAACTCAACATTATCACGGTTCCATAATAAACCCGTCTGGTAACGTTCTCCTATTTTCACCGTGGTGTCTTCGAGTATCTTCTGTGCTCGTGCATCGTCGCTGGCTGCGACTGGTGGCGTAAGCTTCACACCAAAGTTTTCGATGTCAAAATAGTCGTTTACCATCTTTTGGATTGCATCCTCCTGCGACACTGCCAGGAGGCATGACTTTGATGACGTTGCCGTCGGTTGACCTCTTACCGGCCCAAAAACTACCCATCCAAGCTCGGTGGCTGCGGCATATGGTCCCTGTGGTGCAAATCTTTTTGTTTGCATTGGCAGTCCAAGATGCGCATGGTCAAGTCCAATCAGAAGTTTTGGTACCGCCCCGCGATACGGTTTCATTGGAAGTCGTGCGCCGTTGCCCCACATTTGGACGTTACGTCGATGCAGGCTTTGCATTGGTAAGCTCAGGTTGGACACGGCGTACACATTTCGCAACACATGACGTTTGCGCTTGTCTGCTCCACTAACTTCCATGCTTACCACTGTGGTCGGCTCTCTGGTTGCTCTTCCACCAAATCACTGTATATTTAGTTGCCTGCGTTCCCCTTTGATATCTAGATCACGCAGTAGCTCGTCTTCGATCATCGTTACAGACGAGCCCTCGTCGAGGAGCGCGTACGTATCGATCCGCTTATTGGCCCCGTGCAATGTCACTGACAATATGCGGAATAGTAGGCGTTCTCCATCCGAATCGACACAACTTAAGTTCCTTTGTTGCGTCAATTGAGCATCCACTGGCTGCGGTGCCCTTGTGTGAGGATCCGCTGGCTGCGGCATCCGTCCAGTTTTCATCACGCTATCGCCTGCTGGCTGCGGTGCATTGTGACTCGTGGCATCATGATCATGTAAAAGTCGATGATGTCTCTTCCGGCATCCATTAACTTGGCATTCGTTGGCCCTTTTGCAGACTCTTGCCATATGGCCAACTCTTAAACACGAGAAACAAAGCCGGTGCCTTTTTACGAATGTCCACCTTTTTAGCGAAGAGGCTAAGTTAAACTCGTTGCAGTCCCTGACTGCGTGTTGTCCATTACAGATTGGACACTGTTTGGTGCGACCTCGGTGACGCCCTTCATTATTCTGTTCAATGCTGGCATGCAGCACTCTACGCCTTTGCTCCTTACTATCGACGTCCACAATCGTACATACCACATTGGCGTAGTCCGTTAACCACGTGTAAAATGTACGACTGTCGGGTGGTAGTTTAGCGACCAAATCCTCCATCAGTGTAGGATTCGCTAAATGCTGTTCCCTGAATGCTAATTAGCTGGCTGCGTATTAGCTGTTCTGGGCGGCCATATCTGAAACGTAATTGTTACATTACGTTGTTCACATTCCCGGGATGTATGAGCAACGACTTCACGGTATCACGTGCTTCTCCTTTGAGTGCCTTTAACAATCGCTGGTTATTCTCCAGATTCGTGTAGTTGTACGCCAAAGTTGTCTCCGTAAACGCGCAGAAGAATATAGGCCAATCCTCAGGTTGGCCTCCAAACTCGGGTAGATCTGGTAGTTTGCGTAGCAGGCATACATCGTTCCTGGGAGTCGTCCATGCGAAGTTCCCAGTTGCCTGCGTTGGCACCAAAATTATCGCTTGTTGGTTCTCCTGTGCCGGAGTGAAGCTGAGCGTTGGCTGTGCAATGCCTGCAGAGCAATATGGCGTCGAGCTGCTTGATGTTGTAGAGCAGTTATCCGTAACTGTAGCCCGTTCTACCATTTGCAACTGTGTTCCCAAATTTCCACTCAATGACGTAGGCAGTGCCTCACTCAAAGATGGCGATCTGCTCAAAATGGCAGTTCCACTCAAAATTGCAGTTTCACTCAAACTTACTTTTGAATTTGGGACTACACTCATAGTTGCAATTTCACTCGAAAACCCACTCGACGATGGCTTTACGCTCAAAGCTCCGATCAAAGATGGCGACAGGTTAGCTGTACCACTCACGCCAGCATAACTCGACCTAACGGGATCAGTAACTGTACTCACATGTGCTTGACCAGTTTTTGACCTCTGCAACTCGTGCTCTAGCGCAGCGACTCTCTTTATCAAATCCATGACTTGCGTACTTGAGAGTTGCGTGCTTGGGCTTGGCGCTCCTGTCAATGTGCTGGCTCGTGCACTCACTCCCGCGGCCACAGTGCCGGCAGGTTGTACACGTGTGCCCACATCCACGGTGCTGGGGCTTTGTGGTGCGCTAACAGGGACCTTGCATCTGTGATGCAGTGCTCACCATTCTACTTGTCCTCTTTGGCTGCGTCCCACTCGCCGTGGAAGCTATCTCCTGGCCATCGTTTAAACGTGGGCTTTTCCTGGGTGACCGTTGTGTCATCCTATTCAGCTTGGAGATGGTTTCTACTATATTTTACGCTGGCTGCGTACCAATGGTGACTCTATAACTGGGTGGAGGCCCTGCCTGTGCTGTGTCTATGTACACACACTGTAACTCCAAAGTTACACCACGTCTTGTCTCTAGCGCAAGTCGCCCTTGCAGTTTCTTACAATAAGAACTGCGAATAAAAGATCATGTCGCGTGCCAAACGAAGGTGGAGTTGCAATTTGAACACTGCAAGGTTTACGCCTGGCCTCTGGCCATGTTACTCCGATGTTGAAAGAGGCAGCGTAATGCAGTGCAAGTGTTTTATTCTGAACGGATTACAGAGGTTAGAACTTAGATATATATTCCTTCAGAATCTTACCGCAGTCTTTCCTCCTACGGCCTTCGAACTCACGACAATAATGAGCCTAACATTTTAGTAATGGCGGTAACAAGCCAAATACAGTGTGCCCGTACATTCAGAGGGCAAAAATACATACTTTCAGAATATACTTAATACTAAGCAATCGATAACTTAATTCGTCCCGCAACAGAAATATTAATACAATTAAAACAATCTTCGCCCAAATTAAGTTAGCACTGGCGCCCCAACATAGAAGAAGCCGCCTGTGCAGCACCGACGCATCAACCCAGACCACGGATAAGAGAGCGCTTCCAAGAGAGCACAGCATAATTATTTTTTTATTGCACTCAATGTACAATTGAGTGACATTAAAGTTGCCCGATTAGAGTGTGGCCTGAAAACCATTCACAAACATAGACAAGACAAAATGTAAACAAAAGTAGAAGTAAATTGAAACAATCTTTACATTTAAACTAACATATTAAAAGCAATTTAAATTTCATTATTCATTTTTTTTTTTGCATTTTCATCATACATTAATGAACGAATAAGAACAGAATTACCAAATCTTTTGAAAATTTTGAATCGTTTGAAAATACTAAATATATAATAAATATATCACACCTAAAAATGGGTTTAGTATATACAAAAACAGTGGAGTTCACTGTCAATATTATCAATAAGGTAGCAGTAGAGAATCAAGACCTAACTATTATAAAAACGTTATTGATCATAATAGTCGTAATAATTACCGCCAATATATTTTAGTCCAAATTTACAAAGTACACAATAAGTGTCTTAAAAATAAATATTTGAGTAAGGCCAATGATTTAGATAAGATCTAAATAATAACTATAATCAGTAACGAGTGACAAAAAAAAAAAAAAAAAAATTGTACACAATGTTATAAGAAAATTTTTAAAACATATTACAATCTGAAAGAACAAAAGCAAAATTTGTCACTGCGCAACCTCAGTACAGGTCCGCGACGGCAAAGAAAGTTCCTGATCACGATTATGCAGGAATCAGTTGACAGGTCATGTGCCAGCTCCAAATGTATGGCCCTTGTTGTCAGACACGTAAACAAGGCGACCCATCTCTTTTCCTTTCGACTTCCGATCGTCACAAGGAGTGGTCCAAAATAGTCCAGACCCGTAAACTTAAATGGCCATCCATTGGCCTCCAATCTGTCCTCTGGCAAAGGACCCATTATAGGTGGCGCTGGCTGCGCTCTATGTAGCTTGCACACACTACATCCAGTAACAGTCGACGCAGCTTTGTTATCCAAAATCTGGTCCTGATGTCGCCTATCGTTGCATCCACGTTTTGATGCTTCATTTTCACATGGTAGTGATACACAATCAGTTCCGTCAGTGCGTGCCGGTGTGACAAGATTATTGGCCTTTTCGCACTATGCGGTATACACAGTGCGGCATCGATGCTGCCATATGCACGCAAGTCTCCATTGTCATCCAAGTAGGGCGTCAGCCCTCTTATGTCGCTCCGATGACCGACTGATTCTTCATTGTATGAGGCTCGAACCTCGTCAGGGAATGCTTCGCATTGCGCTCGCCGTATCAGCAAGTTCTCAGCGTTCTCACACTCCGTAGCGGTGAGGCCGAATCTCTCGAGCTCTGTCCTCTGTCCACGGCACCAGCGCGTGAACCTTAAGCCCCAAGCCGTCGTCCTCACCAGCCGACTGTAGCTAGAGAATCTCTGAAATGAAATGAAAAAGTTATTTGCTGCAACTAATGCAAATTCACTCGGCATCTCTTCTTCATCGTAGGATGAGTGTTCCGTGCCCGGTTCGGACTGCGGCCAGCTGCTTTCCGGCTGCCGCAAAAATGTTGGCCCGTCTAACCATCGTGACCGTTGGCTGAGGTCTACGTGGCAATGCGGCCTCGTTGCGTCGTCTGCTGCATTTTCAGCAGTAGGTACCCATCTCCATTGGGAAACCTTTGTTGACTCCAAAATTTCTCCCACTCGATTTCCGACGAACTGCTTATATCGACGATGGGTGCTGCCTATCCAACGCAGCACTGTTTTGGAGTCAGTCCATAGTATAGCATCGCTGATCGCTATACTGTGCTCCTTTTTGACAGTGTCCATCAGCCTCGTTCCTAACACGGCTGCTTGCAATTCCAGTCGTGGAATTGACATCGTCTTCATTGGGGCACACTTCGTCTTGGCACATACGAAGCATACTCGCACGTCGTTGTTGTCGTAGGTGACCCTCAAGTAAGTCACAGCTACGAATGCTGACTGGCTAGCATCGACAAAAACGTGCAGCTGTATTGCCCGCACAGGTGTTGGGCCGAAGTAATGGCGCGAGCTCCGAAATCCTTCCACGTTGTTCATATCCTGAAGCCATTTGCTAAAGGCCCGGGCGATCTCATCTGGTAAGGGTTCATCCCATTGCACATTTCGTCGCCAAATCTCACGCATTAGTAACTTTCCAGTTATTATGAGGCAGCTTAGAAATCCCAGAGGATCGAATGTTGACATGATCAAGCTCAAGCATTCCCTCTTCGTAGGAACTCGCTCCAAATTTAGCACACATCGGGGTACTTTGTGGTACTTCATGTTGAATTTGAAATCGTCCGTGGCTGGTTGCCAGTACATGCCTAAAATCCTTTCTTCAGCTTCGCCCCATCCGATGCTCCTAACAGCCCAATGTTGGCCCAGCGTGTCAGCTACAGTTGGCGAACTGGAAGTAAACTGGCACAATTCAAATCCAGCGTTTGCATGTATTTCTCTTATTCTTGTTGATATGGTGATGGCGTCGTCTTCACTATCAAAACTATCCACATAGTCGTCCACATAGTGGCATTCAAGAATAGCTTTAACCGCGCGAGGATCTGAATCTTAAACTGATCGTTACGCCTCATCTTTCTCTTAATGTTGACCAATCTTTTGTATGCCATATCATAGCTTCGTGGCAACTCAACATTATCACGGTTCCATAATAAATCCGTCTGGTAACGTTCTCCTATTTTCACCGTGGTGTCTTCGAGTATCTTCTGTGCTCGTGCATCGTCGCTGGCTGCGACTGGTGGCGTAAGCTTCACACCAAAGTTTTCGATGTCAAAATAGTCGTTTACCATCTTTTGGATTGCATCCTCCTGCGACACTGCCAGGAGGCATGACTTTGATGACGTTGCCGTCGGTTGACCTCTTACCGGCCCAAAAACTACCCATCCAAGCTCGGTGGCTGCGGCATATGGTCCCTGTTGTGCAAATCTTTTTGTTTGCATTGGCAGTCCAAGATGCGCATGGTCAAGTCCAATCAGAAGTTTTGGTACCGCCCCGCGATACGGTTTCATTGGAAGTCGTGCGCCGTTGCCCCACATTTGGACGTTACGTCGATGCAGGCTTTGCATTGGTAAGCTCAGGTTGGACACGGCGTACACATTTCGCAACACATGACGTTTGCGCTTGTCTGCTCCACTAACTTCCATGCTTACCACTGTGGTCGGCTCTCTGGTTGCTCTTCCACCAAATCACTGTATATTTAGTTGCCTGCGTTCCCCTTTGATATCTAGATCACGCAGTAGCTCGTCTTCGATCATCGTTACAGACGAGCCCTCGTCGAGGAGCGCGTACGTATCGATCCGCTTATTGGCCCCGTGCAATGTCACTGACAATATGCGGAATAGTAGGCGTTCTCCATCCGAATCGACACAACTTAAGTTCCTTTGTTGCGTCAATTGAGCATCCACTGGCTGCGGTGCCCTTGTGTGAGGATCCGCTGGCTGCGGCATCCGTCCAGTTTTCATCACGCTATCGCCTGCTGGCTGCGGTGCATTGTGACTCGTGGCATCATGATCATGTAAAAGTCGATGATGTCTCTTCCGGCATCCATTAACTTGGCATTCGTTGGCCCTTTTGCAGACTCTTGCCATATGGCCAACTCTTAAACACGAGAAACAAAGCCGGTGCCTTTTTACGAATGTCCACCTTTTTAGCGAAGAGGCTAAGTTAAACTCGTTGCAGTCCCTGACTGCGTGTTGTCCATTACAGATTGGACACTGTTTGGTGCGACCTCGGTGACGCCCTTCATTATTCTGTTCAATGCTGGCATGCAGCACTCTACACCTTTGCTCCTTACTATCGACGTCCACAATCGTACATACCACATTGGCGTAGTCCGTTAACCACGTGTAAAATGTACGACTGTCGGGTGGTAGTTTAGCGACCAAATCCTCCATCAGTGTAGGATTCGCTAAATGCTGTTCCCTGAATGCTAATTAGCTGGCTGCGTATTAGCTGTTCTGGGCGGCCATATCTGAAACGTAATTGTTACATTACGTTGTTCACATTCCCGGGATGTATGAGCAACGACTTCACGGTATCACGTGCTTCTCCTTTGAGTGCCTTTAACAATCGCTGGTTATTCTCCAGATTCGTACAGATGTACGCCAAAGTTGTCTCCGTAAACGCGCAGAAGAATATAGGCCAATCCTCAGGTTGGCCTCCAAACTCGGGTAGATCTGGTAGTTTGCGTAGCAGGCATACATCGTTCCTGGGAGTCGTCCACGCGAAGTTCCCAGTTGCCTGCGTTGGCTCCAAAATTATCGCTTGTTGGTTCTCCTGTGCCGGAGTGAAGCTGAGCGTTGGCTGTGCAATGCCTGCAGAGCAATATGGCGTCGAGCGGCTTGATGTTGTAGAGCAGTTATCCATAACTGTAGCCCGTTCTACCATTTGCAACTGTGTTCCCAAATATCCACTCAATGACGTAGGCAGTGCCTCACTCAAAGATGGCGATCTGCTCAAAATGGCAGTTCCACTCAAAATTGCAGTTTCACTCAAACTTACTTTTGAATTTGGGACTACACTCATAGTTGCAATTTCACTCGAAAACCCACTCGACGATGGCTCTACGCTCAAAGCTCCGATCAAAGATGGCGACAGGTTAGCTGTACCACTCACGCCAGCATAACTCGACCTAACGGGATCAGTAACTGTACTCACATGTGCTTGACCAGTTTTTGACCTCTGCAACTCGTGCTCTAGCGCAGCGACTCTCTTTATCAAACCCATGACTTGCGTACTTGAGAGTTGCGTGCTTGGGCTTGGCGCTCCTGTCAATGTGCTGGGGCTTTGTGGTGCGCTAACAGCGGAACCTTGCATCTGTGATACAGTGTTTACCATTCTACTTGTCCTCTTTGGCTGCGTCCCACTCGCCGTGGAAGCTATCTCCTGGCCATCGTTTAAGCGTGGGCTTTTCCTGGGTGACCGTTGTGTCATCCTACTCAGCTTGGAGATGGCTTCTACTATATTTTACGCTGGCTGCGTACCAATGGTGACTCTATAACTGGGTGGAGGCCCTGCCTGTGCTGTGTCTATGTACACACACTGTAACTCCAAAGTTACACCACGTCTTGTCTCTAGCGCAAGTCGCCCTTGCAGTTTCTTACAATAAGAACTGCGAATAAAAGATCATGTCGCGTGCCAAACGAAGGTGGAGTTGCAATTTGAACAATGCAAGGCTTACGCCTGGCCCTTGGCCATGTTACTCCGATGTTGAAAAAGGCAGCGTAATGCAGTGCAAGTGTTTTATTCTGAACGGATTACAGAGGTTAGAACTTAGATATATATTCCTTCAGAATCTTACCGCAGTCTTTCCTCCTACGGCCTTCGAACTCACGACAATAATGAGCCTAACATTTTAGTAATGGCGGTAACAAGCCAAATACAGTGTGCCCGTACATTCAGAGGGCAAAAATACATTCTTTCAGAATATACTTAATACTAAACAATCGATAACTTAATTCGTCCCGCAACAGAAATATTAATACAATTAAAACAATCTTCGCCCAAATTAAATTAGCACTGGCGCCCCAACATAGAAGAAGCCGCCTGTGCAGCACCGACGCATCAACCCAGACCACGGATAAGAGAGCGCTTCCAAGAGAGCACAGCATAATAATTTTTTTATTGCACTGTGATGCATAAATTATATTAATTTAAAAACTAATGTACAATTGAGTGACATTAAAGTTGCCCGATTAGAGTGTGGCCTGAAAACCATTCACAAACATAGACAAGACAAAATGTAAACAAAAGTAGAAGTAAATTGAAACAATCTTTACATTTAAACTAACATATTAAAAGCAATTTAAATTTCATTATTCATTTTTTTTTTTTGCATTTTCATCATACATTAATGAACGAATAAGAACAGAATTACCAAATCTTTTGAAAATTTTGAATCGTTTGAAAATACTAAATATATAATAAATATATCACACCTAAAAATGGGTTTAGTATATACAAAAACAGTGGACTTCACTGTCAATATTATCAATAAGGTAGCAGTAGAGAATCAAGACCTAACTATTATAAAAACGTTATTGATCATAATAGTCGTAATAATTACCGCCAATATATTTTGGTCGAAATTTACAAAGTACACAATAAGTGTCTTAAAAATAAATATTTGAGTAAGGCCAATGATTTAGATAAGATCTAAATAATAACTAAAATCAGTAACGAGTGACAAAAAAAAAAAACAAATTGTACACAATGTTATAAGAAAATTTTTAAAACATATTACAATCTGAAAGAACAAAAGCAAAATTACAAAAATTTGTAATTTAATGAAAAAAAAAGCAAAAAACTGAAGAATAACTAAAACAATATGAGATCATGAAACAACCTATCAGGCAGTTAAATTTTAGATATGGAATGGCAACAGATACATGCCATATTGCACGACATTAAGAAAAATTTCGATAAATCTTATAAATGTCTCTCATAAAATAGAAATATTCTTACTGAAACTATCAGTATATATTCAAAGATATTAGTAGAGTGTTTTAATGAAGTACGAACACTAGTACAAAACAACAGGGAAAAGCTAAATCAATCACACTGGTAATAAGTATCTAAATTATTGGTCAAATTTCGATTAGTATTAGTCCAAAGGAGGTATAATCTAGATATATCGATACCTACAATCTTAAATACCCCTTTGACAGTTAGAACTAGTGAGGAACAAAATAAAGAACAGGAAGATACGGATTCAACGGAGGAATACGAATATATATTGAAAAGAATATACCCTAGAACAAGCTAAATTATTAAGTACCAAACAGGTTGTATCAGCAATGAAGAAAAATTGCCTAAATAAAGATGTTAAGACAGTTGTGCGTTCTCGTCTATTCAACAATATGGACGAAGCAAAAGCTGCATTCATTGAAACACCCAACGATATAGCCGTAGAAACTAAAACTATTATGTATTACCAAAATTACTCACACTGCGGTAGAAATCGCGGTCGTGGTAAGTATATAGCCGTAACTATAACAGAGGCGGCCAACGGAATAATAATAATAAGTATAACAATACCAACTCTAGAGGTTCGAGAAGAGGCGGATCAAATAGAGGCAATAGAACTAACAATCAAGTACGAGTTACACAAGGTAACTCGGAAAATGTCAAGCCCCCTTGAGCAACTAAATCTTAAAGTTTTTAATGTAAGCCTTAGCCTCAGCAGCACAAAAAAATACATAACCAAAATAAATAATAAACCATTAACATTACTAGTTAGATAATAGCTTATGTTCTGAAATCAATCAAGACTTTAAAAAAAATTGAACTGGAATTGGTCAGGAAACAATACGACTTCCAAATAGTTCATAATGAATTTCCCGTACCATGTGACAGAATTCTGGGACTAGACTTCATTCGAAAATACAATTGCATAGTAAATTATCACAACGATGAATTAATACTAAAACCGCAATCATTTAAATACCAAATACATGTTCCACTATTACACAATGACATTGAAAATTCAATATTATTACCAGCAAGGTCGGAAGGAATGAGAAAAGTCACACTTCAGACAAATGAAGGTACTGTATTAATATCAAGTCAGTAAAATCATCCTGGGGTATTAGTAGCTAACATCATCGTAGCAAGTGATAGTGCAATAGTTTGTATTTTGAATACAAGTGAAAATATAAATATTAAAAATCCAAACATTAAATTCGAATCAATAGAAAATTATGAAGTTAAATAATTTATTATAAATAAATTAAAGTTTCCAGACCATGTAAAAACAGAACTTACTGAATAATGTTCCAAATACAGTGACATATTTGGTCTAGAATCAGAAGCAATTTCAAGTAATAACTTTTACAAGCAAAAATTAAGGTTAGAAGACAAAACTCCAGTATACATAAAAACCTATAGAAAAGCAGAAACAGAAAAACCAGAAATTAATAGACAGGTAGAAAAATTAATAAAAGATGGTAAAGTCGAACCATCTATATCTGAATATAATAGCCCACTTCTCATAGTTCCTAAGAAATCACTTCCAAATTTTTCGTGTCTGGACCTTATGTCTGGATTCCATCAAAGAAAACTTGAAAATAAATCTAGAAAGATACCATAATTTTCTACGAGTACTGGCTCATATCGCTTCACGCGATTACCCTATGGTCTAAAAGTAGCCCCAAACTCATTTATGAGAATGATGCAACCAGCTTTTTCTGGTCTAGAACCGTAGCAAGCATTTCTTGTCATGGATGATTTACTAGTTATCGGTTGCTCCTAACAGCACATGTTTAAAAATCTTACGAGTATATCTGAACTTTGTAGAAAACACAAACTTAAACTAAACCCAGAGAAATGTTCATTCTTTATGCCCGAGGTAAGATTCCTTGGCCATAAATGTACAGACCATGGCATTTTTCCGGATGATAAAAAGTATGATTTAATTAAAAACCATCCAACTCCAACAGACACGGATAGTGCACGACGATTCGTCACTTTTTGTAACTATTTTAAAAGATTCATTAATAAATTCGCACAATACTCACGACATTTGGCAAAACTGTGCAAGAATAATGTCCAATTTAAACGGACTAAAGAATGTGAAGAATCATTAAAATATCTTAAAACGCATTAATGAAGACAATATTATTGCAATACCCTGATTTTAGCAAATAATTTTGCATAACCACAGATGCAAGTAAACATGCATGTGGTGCAGTACTATCACAAGACTTTAACGGTGCGCAACTACCAATTGCTTATGCATCGAGATCTTTCACACAGGGAGAAAGTAATAAATCGACTACAGAACAGGAATTAGCAGCAATACACCGGGCAATAAAACATTTCAGACCCTTATCTATGGAAGGCATTTCTTAGTAAGAACAGATCATAGACCACTAGTATATTTATTCTCAATGAAGAATCATTCTTCAAAGCTGACAAGAATGAGATTAGACTTGGAAGAGTATCAATTTGCCGTTGAATACTTTAAGGGGAAGGACAACCACGTTACGGATGCATTTTCTCGCATAAACGTAGAAGACTTAATACAAATAAACAGAAATATATTGATGGTCCAAAGAAGATCATCAAAAAGAAAGGAAAATATATGAGCCCAATGTCTACGAAGTCGTTAGTAATAGCGACGTAAAGAAATTTATAAAAATAAAAATGAATAATTTCAAATGTTTATTCAAAAGAGGAATCCAAATTATTTCACAATTTTCAGCTAAAGATTTATATTCTAATAAAAAATTCGATTTAGGTCAATTTTTTCAAAGGCTTATTTACTTACAGACGTCACCAAGTAAACAAATATGACGAAAGTCAAACTAATAATAGAAGGAGGCCATACAGGGATTACGCGTACCCTATCAAAACTAAAGAAGCTATACTATTGGCCCAAAATGACACAAAATATAAAAAACTATGTTAAAACAACAACACATACGAAAGCCCCAACGATTATAACCAACACCCCAAACACAGCTTTCGACACTGTTTTAATTAATACCATCGGCCCATTACCTCGAACAGAGAATGGCAATGAGTATGCAATAACTATAATATGCGACCTTACAAAATATCTAGTTGCAATATCAGTAGCAGATAAAAACACAAAAACAGTAGCCAAACCAATATTTGTATCATTTGTCCTAAAGTACGGTCCTATGAAGATGTTCATAACAGACAAGTGTACTGAGTATAAAAATTCACTTATTAATGACCTGTGCAAATATGTGAAAATCAGTAATATATTATCCACCACCACCAGACTTTAGGAACAGTAGAAAGAAGTCATCAAACATTCAACGAATACTTTCGTTCATACATCTTGATTGAAAAATATGATTGGGATGAATTGTTGAATTACTTCACATATTGTTTTAACACCACTCCATTAACGGAACATGACAACTGTCCGCATGAACTTCTTTACGGTAGAACACCAAGACAATTTTAAGAATTTAATATTTTATCAAAAATTGATTCCATATACAATTTAGTGAGCATGCAAAAGAGTTTAAATTTAAATTACAGATAGCATATAAAAGACCAATTTCCATGATAGAAATAGAAAAACAGAAACGTAAAATAGAATATGATAAAAAGTTAATGACTTAAAGTTAGAAATAGGAAATTTAGTACTACTTAAAAACGACTCAGGTTATAAACTGGATAATCAATATGTTATTAAAAATATATTTATTATATAAATGTAAATTAAAAATAATTTCATATAATTACGTTATTTTTGAAAAGGAGGGAGATATGGTATGCCCATATCGAGAGCTCACTGTGCTCTGCACTGTGTCCAGTAAATACTTCATATATACATACATACCAATAAACATAAATGCTAGCTTGCAACGACACTTAGTCTTTGTTGCATAAACATATGTCATATTAAAGTGCAGTACATATTCATATACAGTACCGAAATATGATCGGCCTGCGAGCGCCTCGACTACAGACAAGCCGCGTCAGCATATGTCCCGTGCAGTGACCGCTTGCATAAAATATATATTTGCACAACACGCTCTATCCTACCAGCGACGTTTTCGCTGCTTACATATAAGCTACATATATTCGTTTTATATGTTATATATAAAACGACTTATATACTAAGGGCAGCGCTGCCACAGCGGACTGCGCAGCCTTAGGCTTAGTAATACTTAATAACAAAGTGTAAAATCAGGTCAATAAAAGTATCCGGAGCGACATGATCAGTCGCTCCTTCCAAAGGAAGGAGCTGAGTATGTTGTGTGTAGAAGAAGGTTCGAAATATCCCCTCTTCGAAAGCTTCCGAATAGCGCCTCTTACTTGTTTTAAAATTTAGTTTCACCTTATTTGTATTGCTGGTAAAACAAACGACCGCTAGCGCGAGCTGTAGAAGAAGGTGATGGTATCCCATAGTTGGGAGCTCCCGACTAGAGCCTCTTACTTGTTATTTTTATTGTGTGATTGTGAGGCATGAGACGATGCTGAGTGGATAGGTCGGTTGAATGTAGTTGCGAGTTCGATACAGGCAGAGGGAACTTACTTTTACAAATAATTTTAACAATAAGTTAGCAATCTTACTTATTTATAATGATGTATCGGCACCTGTATCAACTAATAATCTTAAGATTGTGGTCAGTTGCGAGTTCGGACCCTGCCAACGGAATCTTTTTTTTATACACTTAACCCATTGAAAATGTATGTAACAGGCAGAACGAAGCATCTCCGACCCCATAAAGCATACATATTTTTGATGACCATCAACAGCCGAGTGGATCTCTGTCCGTATGTATGAACGCAAGAATCTTAAAAACTATAAGAGCTAGAGACTTGAAATTTTTAGCTGTAGGTCGTTCTAGTCCATGCGCAGATCGAGATCGATAATCGATAACTTACTCCGCTTCCAAGCAATCTATAGAATTGGGTAAATAATAAGAGCTAGAGTCACCAAAAGTGATATGTTTACTATCTATATATCTATATATATATATATATTTATTTCTATATATATATATTCTTTATATTCTTTATTTCACTTAATAAAACACGTAACCTTAGAAACGCACCTTATATATATATATATATATAGTGAAATAAAGAACTATTGATTCTTGTGCATAGTGTTATTTGTTGCGCAGCGTAAGTTTGTTAATTATTATAAATGGCAACCCTGACGTAATTTCCGTGTTAGTAGATTTTTTTTGAACATTTTTCTGTTCTTCAGCTCCTCTGTGCATACAATTCTTTGTTCGTGTTTTTGCTTGAGCATATTCATCTTGTTCAACAAGCTCTCACAAATTATTCGTGTTGCTTATTGCTGCGTTTGAAGTCTGAATTTTTAAGTTTGCCCTTAACTTCTACTCAAACACCTTCGCCACTTTCACATGTTTCACGCATCTTGCCTTTTTTGGCGCAAATCCCGAAGCATACCACCTCCCGCATAATCGACCGAAGGGCGCAGTCGTGTAACGTCGCGAAGTATTAAACGAATACAAACCATGACTATATACCAAGACTATCTTCTTGCTTAATAGCTTAGACTAGCAGACTTTTAAGAAGAAAAGAAGACTGCAAGCAGAATACTATAATATAAATAAATTAAATATGTATCGATACCAGCAATGTCAACTTGCAGAGTACAGCAACGTTGTGTGACACACACACACTCACAAGTAAATTAACAGTAGCTCTTAATTTATCTTAAAAGCCCTCATAGTCGTTTCTCTTATCGTTTGCGCATATTTAACAGCGACAATTTGAGAAAGCCTCGCCTGTAATGATTTTTAAACATTAATTGTTTTTGAGGTCTGGCAGTAATCGGAAGTAATAAATTAAACAAGTATGAAGTTCTTGTCGATAGCTCCCGGCAAGGAAATACCCTGAACGCTCTTATTTCAACTGACCGCATTACCTGTTGCCGACTCTACTCAGCAGCCATACCCGCCACAAAAAAAAAAAAAATATATATATATAAATCGTTCCCCGGTAGGGCTCGAACTCACGACAGACCGCACCACTTGCCACTGCCTCTATTCAAAATCCACACTTATTATTGAGTCTTATTGAGAAAAAACGAATAAAAATAGCAGCACAGAAAACAATATAATCGCAATTGCACTGCTGTTGAAAGAATTCGAAGCAGACGCAGAAATTCTAGGAATTTGCGCTAGCTGCCCCATCCAATTGCGCAGTAAATCTTACAACTTTTTGATTTTTAATAACCGATCCAAATGAAATTTTTAACAGTATATCTTATTGTACCATAGAATATTTGTGTATTCTCAAAAGGTAAATTGAATTTAAATTGTGGCTTTAACTGTTGGGCAATAAAAGTTGGGTTATTAACTTAATTTCCAGCTATGAGGTAGTAGCGAGAAGGTATGCGATAGGTATAAAATGAAAGATACTTTATATATATATACTATTCTTGAAGCAACTTATCAAGTTTGGTGACTCTATTATTTACCCAATTCGCTCAAAAAAACAGGATGCCGATATCGATTCTTATCGATTACTTGGAAACGGAGTATCTGTGCAGGCACTAGGAGGACCTACAATTAAAATTTCAAGTCTCTAGCTCTAATAGGTTCTGATATCCTTGCGTTCATGCATAAAGACGGCTGTTAAATCTGATTAAGAATACATATACTTTATAGGGCCGGAGATACTTTCTTCTGCCTGTTACATACATTTACATTTTGCACAAAAACATTACACCATTTTTAACCATTTTCAATGGGTTCAGAGTTTAAAAATAAAAAGGTGTTTTTCGTTCTCATAGCTATCAAAGACGGGTCAATGAGAAAACCCTAAGTGGCGTCCAATAATTGAAATTGATAAAATAAATAGTTGGCATTTGGATATTTTTCGTGAAAAATCTCAAAAAGTGCATTATTGGCTCGGCACAAGCTCAAGAGCTGCAATTCAATTGTTCTGCTGTCGAGATGTGTGTATGATATTTAAAGTAGGTCTGGACATGGCTTGGATTTCGGACATTTTCAACGAAAGTTTACAAATCTAAATAATAAAATACAAGTAAGAGGTTCTAGTCGGGAGCTTCCGACTAGGGGACACCCTGAACCTTCTTATTCCAACACCAACTGCAGCTCGCGCTACTTGCTTGTTTGTATTAATAAAGATAAATTTAAAAAGGTTCCCTTTCCCAATCGCAATCGCACTGCTGTTGATAAATGTGTGTGTGTATACAGAAATTCTTGGAATTTATGCTAACTGCACATTTCATTTATTAACTCTTGTGTTTCTTAACCGAATTTGATGAAATTTTCAACAATAGATCTTATTATGCTACAGACTATTCGCATATTCTCAGAACCTTACACTAGCGGACGACAACAATAAAAGAGAGTGGATCATAAACAAAACGAAAATAGAATTCCCCGCCTAACATAGAAGCATTACTCGCAAAAGGGCCGAAGTTCGCTCTTCCGATCAATAAAAGAGAGTTTCCTCTCTAAATATACATTGCAGACGGTGAAGAGTTAGTTCAAACAATAAAAGAAAAAGAAACACAAGAGGCGGCGCGCACCAAATTCTCTTTATTGGTTAAAGAGCATAAAACGAAGAATAACCAAACCACTAGTGATCGAGCAATATTGGACTCAGTGGAACAGACACGTAAATTCTTAAAAGAGCATAATAATATAAAAATCTTATCATCAGATAAATGTAACAAAACGGTAGCAATGAATGTGGACGATTACAAAAATAAAATGACAAATATTTTAGACGACTTATGCGCGTATAGAACACTAAGACAGGATCCGACATCAAGACTACAGACAAAGAATAACAACTTTGTGGCAAAATTATTTAAGATGGGTCTTATTTCAAAGGACGAAAGAAATAAAATGACTACGACAACATCGGTACCTACGACAAAATATGGACTGCCGAAGATACATAAAGAAGGAACACCACTGAGGCCAATGGAGGAGCATCCATCGGATCTTCTTCTTACGGGCTGTGCAAATATATTATTAAAATATTAAGGAATCTGACAGTGGACTCAAAATACAACATAAAGAACGCGGTAGATTTTAAAGACAGAGTATACAATTCCCACATTAGTAAAGACGAAACATTGGTATCTTTTGACGTAGTATCCTTGTTTCCCAGCATACCAATGGAATAAGCACTTGACACAATAAGACGAAAATGGACAAAGTTAGAAGAACACACAAGTATACCTAAACAACTATTTATGGACATAGTTAAATTTTGTATACAAGAAAACAGATATTTCAAATACGAAGACAAGATATACACACAACTAAAAGGAATGCCAATGGGATCACCAGCCTCCCCAGTAATCGCAGATATAGTAATGGAGGAAGTATTAGACAACGTGACGGAAAATTGACAATAAAACAAAGACTTTTGACCAAATATGTAGTTGACCTGTTTGCCATAACAGGCAAAACAGATGCACAGAAGGTTCTGAAAGAATTGAACTTCTTCCATAGACACATCAAATTCACAATTGAATTAGAAAAAGACGGGAAACTACTATTTTTAGACTCTTTAGTAATTAGATTGGACAACACACTCAAAATTAAGTGGTATAAGAAACCCATAGCCTCCGGACGAATACTCAACTTTAATTCAAACCACCCCAAGAGTATGATAATCAATACAGCAATAAGCTGTATGAAAAGAATGCTTAACATATCGGACACAATATACCACGAAGAAACTACACATGAAATTAAAAAACTCTTAACGAAAAATGACTTCCCAAAAAAGGTAATTAACACATTATTAGAAAGACGACATATCAGAACAGAAAAGCCTACAGAACCTAACAAAATATACAAATCCCTAATATATGTCCCACGACTATCAGAACGCCTCACGAACTCAGATTGCTACAACAAACAAGAAATAAAAGTAGCACATAAACCTACGAACACGTTACAAAAATTCATCAACAAAATTAAAGCAAAAATTCCTATGGCCGACAAAAGTAATCTGATTTACCAAATACCATGTGCTGGGGAAAATAACAACAAATGCAATAGTGTGTACATAGGCACAACAAAATCAAAACTAAAAACAAGGATTACCCAACATAAATCAGACTTCAAATTAAGACATCAAAATAATATGCAAAAAACAGCAGTAATGACCCATTGTATGAGAAGCAACCACACGCCAAATTTTGACGCAACAACAATCTTACAACAAGAACAACACTACAACAAACGACACACATTAGAAATGCTACACATAATTAACACACCAACGACCATACGACTAAACTACAAGACGGACACCGAAAATTGCGCTCACTTGTACAGACACCTATTGAACAGCCAAACAGACTCAGTTTAAATCTCCACGTCATAAAGCGCAGACGTGTAAAATAATGTATGTTAAATGTGTCAATTTATTGTTTAATTTAATATATTTTAATGTTAATTGTTTTTTATACCTGGTGTTAGTGCCCTGAAGACGGTTTGCCGATGCGCAACCGAAATATATCGGAATCAAAATATCAATAAAATTGTTTTAATTTTTTATTAAAACAAACCCGGACCTCGAGCCAGCTAACTAAACTATTACTAAAAAAAAAAACAATTGCATTAAAATTGTGGTTTAATTTGGTGGTTAGTTCAGATTGGTTTATTTATTTGGTTTGTAGCTATGGTGAGTTGGCAGGTGGTGGCAATTGTTATAAAATGAACGATATTTGATATATATATACTAGTCAAGAAGCTAATTATAATTATAATACACGAGATTTGCTCAAATTACGATTGCGTGGAAACGGGTATAGTTATAAAATATCGGAAACAAACTCGTACTGTGGATGGACTAGGAGGACCTACGTTCCAAATTTTAAGTCTCTAGCTCTAATAGTATCTTAGATCCTTGCGTTCATTCATACGGACAGACGGATTGGCAGACAGACGCACATGGCTAGATCGACTCCGCTATTGATGGTGTAAGATATACTCCGTCGTTCGCTTAGTAATTTCGAACAGCTGATATAGTAAGATTTTTTTGTAATATATTTTATTAATTTTTTTTGTAATAGTTTTTGTTTGGGGAAGATCGGAAACAGCTATTTCGTCATATCTAACTGTTTTACTATCAAAAAGGTAAAAGTGCAGTTCGTGCAAGGCGAAAGTTATGTGCTGTGTACGGAGAAGATGTGTTGACCGAATGCTAATGCCAAAAATGGTTTGCACAATTTCTTTCCGGGAATTTCGAATTACGGCCCCTTAAAGCCGATGTGGGTAAAATAAAGTCGTCAGTCGATGCAAATCGTCGAATAACAACTCGAGAGATTGCTGAAGAATTAAATTTGTCTAATGCGATTATTCACAAGCATATAAAACGCCTAGGATTAATATCGAAGTTAGACATATGAGTTCCTCATGTTCTTACAGAACGAAACTTGCTTCGTCGCATTAACGAATGTGATTTACATATCAAACGTCAAAGAAATGATCCATATTTGAAACGCATTGCTTCGGGCGACGAAAAATCGCTTGTTTTCAAGAATGTAAGGTGCAAGAGATCATGGTCTAAAAAGGATGAACCAGCTCAAACCACTTCGAAGGCCTATAGTCTGTTGCCTATAGTATAGGTAATGTTGTCTGTTTGGCGGGATTTCAAGGGAATCGTTTATTTTGAGCTTTTGCCCGACAAAACCACGATTAATTCTGAAGTTTAGTGTGATTAGGTGTACAAATTGAGTGATGCACTCTATCAGAAGAGGCCAGAATTGATCAGCATTGAAGAGGTGTAGTGTTCCACCAGGGTAATGCGTTGACCTCATCCAAGTTTGATGACTCGCCAAAAGCTTTTGGAGCTTGAATAGGATGTGCTTGCACACTCTCCATATTCTTCAGACTTGGCACCTTTAGACTATTACTTGTTTCGGTCTTTGCAACATTTTTTGAATGGAAGAACCTTCACCTCAAATCAGGACGTCAAAAACTCCTTTGACCAGTTTTTTGCCTGCAAGGATCAACAATTTTATGAGCGTGAAATCAATCTCTTGTCCGAAAGATGGCAAAAGGCAATAAAAACGTATTGTTTAAATTACACTAAAAAAAAACCAATTACTTAGTGAACGACCAATTTATGGAGTGGAATTTACTTCCTTCTGCCCATTACATGCATTTGCACAAATACATTATATCTGTAGGTCCTACTAGTGCCCGCTCAGATCGAGTTAGTTTCCGATATTTGATAATTTGCTCCATTTCCATGTAATCGATGCAATTGACTTTTTAAGAATGTACAAATATAGTATAGCACAATAAGTGATTGTGAGATTGTGTATTGGAATGTGCTTGTTTTTATTCTGAGTTGTGTGTATGTTTTGCTAGGAGTCTATTGGTGGTATGGCTGTTGAGTAGAGGCGGTGGTAATTAGTGCGGTCGGTTGAAGGCAGTTGCGAGTTCGACTCCGTGCTGAGCAGGTACATTTTTTTTGTCCTGAACCCATTAAGAATGTGAAGAAAATGCATAGCAGATCTGTGGAAATGTGTGTAGCTGGCAGAAGGAATCATAAACTACATGTATTCGCGGGGAGGAACGAGTTCAAACCATAAATGTGGAAGAATTTTTTGTTTTAATGCTAGCTTGATTCTTTTAGCTGGGCCTATGTGCATATGTATAAGTTCAGTACATACATATGTTTATTTTCTCACCACAAGTGAGTAGAAGTCCAGGCAGTGGACATTTTTATACCCTGAACACATTGAAAATAGGTAAAAAGGGTATAATGTTTTTGTGCAAATGTAAATGTATGTAACAGGCAGAAAGAAGCATCTCCGATCCCATAACGTCAATATATTCTTGAACAGCATTATTAGCCGAGTCGATCTAGCCATGTCCGTCTGTCTGCCCGCATGTATGAACGCAAGGATATCAGAAACTATAAGAGCTAGAGAATCGAAATTTAAGTTGAAGTTCTTCTTAATGTCTACGCAGTTCATAACCCAACTTGTATTGCCCACCAACTTACGCCTCAATTTTAATGCAATTTACCTTTGGAGAATACACAAATGTTCTAAGGTCTTCTATGTGTTTTAATTGCCCACGTGTTAGCAGCTGCATTCGCAATTTCCAAGAATTTTTGTATACATGTACACACAGCCATTCACGCTCGTCTGCTTCGAATTCTATCAACAGCATTGTAATTGCGATTGTATTGTTTTCTGTGCTGCCATTTGAATTCGTTTTTTTTTTCTCATTGAGACTTAAATATTGGTGTGGCTGTTGAGTAGAGGCGGTGGCATGTGGTGTGGTCGGCCATGAGTTCGAGCCCTGCCGAGGAGACTATTTTTTTAGATGCTGTGGCTGTTGAGTGAAGACGGCGGCAAGTAGCGCGGCTAGTTGCGAGTTCGAGCCCTGCCAAGGAAAGCGCGAGGTGCATTTGGTGTTGGAATAGGAGGGTTGAGGGTATCTCCTAGTCGGGAGCTTCCGACTAGAACCTCTTAATTGTTTCATTTATTTTACTACAAACAAGGGAGCAGCGCTAGCTGCTTCTGTTGGAATAAGAGGGTACTGGGTATCCCGTAGGCGGGAGCTCGCGACTAGAACCTCTTACTTGTTTACTTATTTTTAGCAAACGAACTACATTTGGTGTTGGAAAAACGAATAAATATATAAGTTTTCGAAAAGGTATGTTTGGTAACAGGTACAAAAAGGAATTGTGTTATGTAGTGGTAACAATTACTTTATAAACGAGTATAACAAATTACGCAGCGGCTGTGATTTTTGAGATCCGCAGAAAATATTTCAATAAAATTTTGCTTTCCAATCGTTAAAAAAAAAACATTTTCAGGACATGAAGATATTATGCATATATTGTGATGATCTGTTTTAGGGCGCCAAAATAGTAATGGTAAAACACTTATATTAAGTTTGTTGGCTCAAGGTCAACAGAAAATTAATATTAAAAGTTTTAAACGTGAACTAATATCACTAACCATACAATGCATAGATACACCAAACAGCCTTTTTATCGAAACACGATTATTCGCAACGAGGGAACCCCAAGGGTCTCTGAGACCATTTTAGTGTGCCCAGATTGAGTAAGACTGCTGAGAGTGACAGCCGAACGGCGGCCTCAAAAGCCGAACGTTCAGTATGAAGCCGCATCTCGCTCAGCGCACGTCGCTGCGGCTGATGCATTTTCTTAATATATGTATGTTAGTTTAAAATCCAACAGCACAAATACATACATATGTGTATACGCATGTGCCTCGCACTCACTCATTCCTTTGCGCACATGTGTCCATCTCTTTCTCCCTGCATAGCTTCTCACAAAACCCCGAGATCTACACACATACATACATATGTTTGTGTTGTGTTGATGTGCACAAAAGTAGATCAGAGCGTTTGTCGCGAGCCAGAGGATTTTCTTCAATTGTGTGCCCTTTTTGCCTGTGGTAGTGAAAGGCACACACATTCAAATGCTCTATCATTTATTTCTTCGTCCAGTTAGGCAAAATGAGAAGAATTTTATCTATATTTATTTAATAAACAATTAATTGACCTAAATTAAATATTTATATTTATTCTTCGTTTACTGTGGGGACCTATTTTGATTAAAATAATACAATATCTAAGTCGTATTTCTACAAGGGTAATTGTTCGTCGGCTTGTCAGGGAATTCTAAGAGAACACCAAAAATTGAAAAGGTTCAATTTTTTCGACTTGCTGCTTGTGCACACGCACACTCTTTCGAGTAAGCAGTTGTATAAAATTTGTAGAGCGCTTGGCCCGTTTATGTGCAAAATTGCTGTTTTCCATGCTTGTTGTAAGGGTAAGGGTACCTGAACGTTGACATGTGTACATTATAACTTTTTGGGCCGGCCAAGCACGGACACTTACACTTATGGATGGAAGCATTTATGAGTTTGTGTGCGTGTTGGTTCCCTGCCTGCCTGTCCGATGCAAATTTGACAAGATTTGAAGTTTTTGGCATTTCTAAATTTCGAGCTCTACACACACATACACACCCACAAATGAGTGTGAATGAGGCGATCAAGTGCTTGTAGTGAGCCAGAGATATTTTTATCAATGGGTGCGTAAATTTGGGCGACGGGCACGGTCCTTGTTTTCTTTGGCATGCCTGCGGTGGGCTTGCGGCCGCAAAACACACAAATGTGCGAACAGTCAATGAAAATGTGATTTACATATCAAACGTCAAAGAAATGATCCATATTTGAAACGCATTGCTTCGGGCGACGAAAAATCGCTTGTTTTCAAGAATGTAAGGTGCAAGAGATCATGGTCTAAAAAGGATGAACCAGCTCAAACCACTTCGAAGGCCTATAGTCTGTTGCCCATAGTATAGGTAATGTTGTCTGTTTGGCGGGATTTCAAGGGAATCGTTTATTTTGAGCTTTTGCCCGACAAAACCACGATTAATTCTGAAGTTTAGTGTGATTAGGTGTACAAATTGAGTGATGCACTCAATCAGAAGAGGCCAGAATTGATCAGCATTGAAGAGGTGTAGTGTTCCACCAGGGTAATGCGTTGACCTCATCCAAGTTTGATGACTCGCCAAAAGCTTTTGGAGCTTGAATAGGATGTGCTTGCACACTCTCCATATTCTTCAGACTTGGCACCTTTAGACTATTACTTGTTTCGGTCTTTGCAACATTTTTTGAATGGAAGAACCTTCACCTCAAATCAGGACGTCAAAAACCCCTTTGACCAGTTTTTTGCCTGCAAGGATCAACAATTTTATGAGCGTGAAATCAATCTCTTGTCCGAAAGATGGCAAAAGGCAATAAAAACGTATTGTTTAAATTACACTAAAAAAAAACCAATTACTTAGTGAACGACCAATTTATGGAGTGGAATTTACTTCCTTCTGCCCATTACATGCATTTGCACAAATACATTATATCTGTAGGTCCTACTAGTGCCCGCTCAGATCGAGTTAGTTTCCGATATTTGATAATTTGCTCCATTTCCATGTAATCGATGCAATTGACTTTTTAAGAATGTACAAATATAGTATAGCACAATAAGTGATTGTGAGATTGTGTATTGGAATGTGCTTGTTTTTATTCTGAGTTGTGTGTATGTTTTGCTAGGAGTCTATTGGTGGTATGGCTGTTGAGTAGAGGCGGTGGTAATTAGTGCGGTCGGTTGAAGGCAGTTGCGAGTTCGACTCCGTGCTGAGCAGGTACATTTTTTTTGTCCTGAACCCATTAAGAATGTGAAGAAAATGCATAGCAGATCTGTGGAAATGTGTGTAGCTGGCAGAAGGAATCATAAACTACATGTATTCGCGGGGAGGAACCAGTTCAAACCATAAATGTGGAAGAATTTTTTGTTTTAATGCTAGCTTGATTCTTTTAGCTGGGCCTATGTGCATATGTATATAAGTTCAGTACATACATATGTTTATTTTCTCACCACAAGTGAGTAGAAGTCCAGGCAGTGGACATTTTTATACCCTGAACACATTGAAAATAGGTAAAAAGGGTATAATGTTTTTGTGCGAATGTAAATGTATGTAACAGGCAGAAAGAAGCATCTCCGATCCCATAACGTCAATATATTCTTGAACAGCATTATTAGCCGAGTCGATCTAGCCATGTCCGTCTGTCTGCCCGCATGTATGAACGCAAGGATATCAGAAACTATAAGAGCTAGAGAATCGAAATTTAAGTTGAAGTTCTTCTTAATGTCTACGCAGTTCATAACCCAACTTGTATTGCCCACCAACTTACGCCTCAATTTTAATGCAATTTACCTTTTGAGAATACACAAATGTTCTAAGGTCTTCTATGTGTTTTAATTGCCCACGTGTTAGCAGCTGCATTCGCAATTTCCAAGAATTTTTGTATACATGTACACACAGCCATTCACGCTCGTCTGCTTCGAATTCTATCAACAGCATTGTAATTGCGATTGTATTGTTTTCTGTGCTGCCATTTGAATTCGTTTTTTTTTCTCATTGAGACTTAATTATTGGTGTGGCTGTTGAGTAGAGGCGGTGGCATGTGGTGTGGTCGGCCATGAGTTCGAGCCCTGCCGAGGAGACTATTTTTTTAGATGCTGTGGCTGTTGAGTGAAGACGGCGGCAAGTAGCGCGGCTAGTTGCGAGTTCGAGCCCTGCCAAGGAAAGCGCGAGGTGCATTTGGTGTTGGAATAGGAGGGTTGAGGGTATCTCCTAGTCGGGAGCTTCCGACTAGAACCTCTTAATTGTTTCATTTATTTTACTACAAACAAGGGAGCAGCGCTAGCTGCTTCTGTTGGAATAAGAGGGTACTGGGTATCCCGTAGGCGGGAGCTCGCGACTAGAACCTCTTACTTGTTTACTTATTTTTAGCAAACGAACTACATTTGGTGTTGGAAAAACGAATAAATATATAAGTTTTCGAAAAGGTATGTTTGGTAACAGGTACAAAAAGGAATTGTGTTATGTAGTGGTAACAATTACTTTATAAACGAGTATAACAAATTACGCAGCGGCTGTGATTTTTGAGATCCGCAGAAAATATTTCAATAAAATTTTGCTTTCCAATCGTTAAAAAAAAAAACATTTTCAGGACATGAAGATATTATGCATATATTGTGATGATCTGTTTTAGGGCGCCAAAATAGTAATGGTAAAACACTTATATTAAGTTTGTTGGCTCAAGGTCAACAGAAAATTAATATTAAAAGTTTTAAACGTGAACTAATATCACTAACCATACAATGCATAGATACACCAAACAGCCTTTTTATCGAAACACGATTATTCGCAACGAGGGAACCCCAAGGGTCTCTGAGACCATTTTAGTGTGCCCAGATTGAGTAAGACTGCTGAGAGTGACAGCCGAACGGCGGCCTCAAAAGCCGAACGTTCAGTATGAAGCCGCATCTCGCTAAGCGCACGTCGCTGCGGCTGATGCATTTTCTTAATATATGTATGTTAGTTTAAAATCCAACAGCACAAATACATACATATGTGTATACGCATGTGCCTCGCACTCACTCATTCCTTTGCGCACATGTGTCCATCTCTTTCTCCCTGCATAGCTTCTCACAAAACCCCGAGATCTACACACATACATACATATGTTTGTGTTGTGTTGATGTGCACAAAAGTAGATCAGAGCGTTTGTCGCGAGCCAGAGGATTTTCTTCAATTGTGTGCCCTTTTTGCCTGTGGTAGTGAAAGGCACACACATTCAAATGCTCTATCATTTATTTCTTCGTCCAGTTAGGCAAAATGAGAAGAATTTTATCTATATTTATTTAATAAACAATTAATTGACCTAAATTAAATATTTATATTTATTCTTTGTTTACTGTGGGGACCTATTTTGATTAAAATAATACAATATCTAAGTCGTATTTCTACAAGGGTAATTGTTCGTCGACTTGTCAGGGAATTCTAAGAGAACACCAAAAATTGAAAAGGTTCAATTTTTTCGACTTGCTGCTTGTGCACACGCACACTCTTTCGAGTAAGCAGTTGTATAAAATTTGTAGAGCGCTTGGCCCGTTTATGTGCAAAATTGCTGTTTTCCATGCTTGTTGTAAGGGTAAGGGTACCTGAACGTTGACATGTGTACATTATAACTTTTTGGGCCGGCCAAGCACGGACACTTACACTTATGGATGGAAGCATTTATGAGTTTGTGTGCGTGTTGGTTCCCTGCCTGCCTGTCCGATGCAAATTTGACAAGATTTGAAGTTTTTGGCATTTCTAAATTTCGAGCTCTACACACACATACACACCCACAAATGAGTGTGAATGAGGCGATCAAGTGCTTGTAGTGAGCCAGAGATATTTTTATCAATGGGTGCGTAAATTTGGGCGACGGGCACGGTCCTTGTTTTCTTTGGCATGCCTGCGGTGGGCTTGCGGCCGCAAAACACACAAATGTGCGAACAGTCAATGAAAACAGGTGGATTCAGACGCATGCTAGACATTCTGATTGTCAATTCCCTGTCATAAATATGCAAGTGATCTTTAACCTGAAATAATTAAAATTATAATTATTTTAGGTTAAAAGATCACTATGACAGGGAATTGCACGAGTGCAGAACGTCGAGACATGCGTCTGAATCCACCTGTTTTCATTGACTGTTCGCACATTTGTGTGTTTTGCGGCCGCAAGCCCACCGCAGGCATGCCAAAGAAAACAAGGACCGTGCCCGTCGCCCAAATTTACGCACCCATTGATAAAAATATCTCTGGCTCACTACAAGCACTTGATCGCCTCATTCACACTCATTTGTGGGTGTGTATGTGTGTGTAGAGCTCGAAATTTAGAAATGCCAAAAACTTCAAATCTTGTCAAATTTGCATCGGACAGGCAGGCAGGGAACCAACACGCACACAAACTCATAAATGCTTCCATCCATAAGTGTAAGTGTCCGTGCTTGGCCGGCCCAAAAAGTTATAATGTACACATGTCAACGTTCAGGTACCCTTACCCTTACAACAAGCATGGAAAACAGCAATTTTGCACATAAACGGGCCAAGCGCTCTACAAATTTTATAAAACTGCTTACTCGAAAGAGTGTGCGTGTGCACAAGCAGCAAGTCGAAAAAATTGAACCTTTTCAATTTTTGGTGTTCTCTTAGAATTCCCTGACAAGCCGACGAACAATTACCCTTGTAGAAATACGACTTAGATATTGTATTATTTTAATCAAAATAGGTCCCCACAGTAAACAAAGAATAAATATAAATATTTAATTTAGGTCAATTAATTGTTTATTAAATAAATATAGATAAAATTCTTCTCATTTTGCCTAACTGGACGAAGAAATAAATGATAGAGCATTTGAATGTGTGTGCCTTTCACTACCACAGGCAAAAAGGGCACACAATTGAAGAAAATCCTCTGGCTCGCGACAAACGCTCTGATCTACTTTTGTGCACATCAACACAACACAAACATATGTATGTATGTGTGTAGATCTCGGGGTTTTGTGAGAAGCTATGCAGGGAGAAAGAGATGGACACATGTGCGCAAAGGAATGAGTGAGTGCGAGGCACATGCGTATACACATATGTATGTATTTGTGCTGTTGGATTTTAAACTAACATACATATATTAAGAAAATGCATCAGCCGCAGCGACGTGCGCTGAGCGAGATGCGGCTTCATACTGAACGTTCGGCTTTTGAGGCCGCCGTTCGGCTGTCACTCTCAGCAGTCTTACTCAATCTGGGCACACTAAAATGGTCTCAGAGACCCTTGGGGTTCCCTCGTTGCGAATAATCGTGTTTCGATAAAAAGGCTGTTTGGTGTATCTATGCATTGTATGGTTAGTGCTAATATATTGGAATTGTGCAATGTCTTTCCTACCATCCGATTTATTTTATTAATAATGATAAATGTAGCTGATAGTTTTAATACTCGAAAAATTAATATAAATACCTTTCGATCAATTTTCGATGGCGATAATAGCTGTTTTGATAAGTATAAATGATGCATCATAGCTTGCAAGCGATCTCTTTCCTTTTGCAGGTGAGATTCCAGTTGGGAAACAACTTGCATTTGTACTCGAGCCTGGGCTGTCGATCGATCATCTAAAGCATGTTCCAAGTTTAGATGCCTGTTAATAAGACAATCGTTAAAAAAAAATACATATAAACGATTTTTGGATTTTGACCAGCTCATTGAAATGGATAATTTCACAAACTCTGTAGTGCACAAGGCTGACACTGCGTTCTTCTTGGATCACGATTTCAAGAAACTATAAATATATTATGGACTATTAAGATCGATTGCGTTATAGATTAAGCACATAAAATCCAGGAGCTAGAGTAAGCCAAACCCTTAATTAAAAAATAAATAAGAAACGAGGAAGAAAGGCTATCTTCGGCACGCCGAAGATCTAATACCCTTGCAACCTTTTAATGCCGAGAAAATGGTTAATGCCGAGCTTGGTGAAGGTATCTTGATAAACAAAAAAGGCTTTTAATTAAAAACCTAGTTTTCGACCGATAGTTCCTATGGCAGCTATATGATATAGTGGTCCGATCTTTAAAGGATTTTGCATATATATGAGGAGCTTAGTAAAACTAATAAATGCCGAGTTTGGTCCAGATATCTTGAAAACAAAATGTTTTTTCATACAAAATCTTAATTTTCGACCGATCGTTCCTATGGCAGCTATATGATATAGTGATAATAAATGCCGCGTTTGGCCAAGATATCTTGAAAAACAAAATGTTTTTTCTTACAAAAACTTAGTTTTCGACCGATCTTTCCTATGGCAGCTATATGATATAGTGGTCCGATCCAGCTGGTTTTGACATATGTGCTGCGTGCAACAGAAAAAGGGACTTCTGCAAAATTTCATTAAGATAGCTTTAAAACTGAGAGACTAGTTCGCATAGAAACAGAAGCCGGACAGACGGATATACGGACATGCCCATATGCTGATCAAGAATATATATACTTTATGGGGTCGGAGATGTCTCCTTCTATGCGTTACACATTTCACGACAAAATTATAATACCCTCTGCAAGGGTATAATAACGGAATAGCTTACCAAAGCCAAACAACTTATACAGTCGAATCCTGATGATACGCTCCCCGCTTAATCGCAAAAATTTGTAAAGATTCCATACATTTTAGTCCCCTTGTTAATTCGAAGTATTTTTCGCAACGCATAGAATATTGAACCTCTTAAAAATTGAAATTTGTTTTCGTAACGTCTTATAATTTGTAATGCAATGCGAAATTTTTTTTCGTTAAATTATTGTAGACAGCTATGCCGCCTTTATGTTCCGCGAAAATGGCACTAAAACGTACGCATAAGACGGAATCAATCGCGTAAAAACATTATTTCATTTATTGATAATGGAACAAAAAAAATTGAGGTGGCAAAACAATTTAATATCGCTCCATCAACAATAACATCAATTTTACTTAAAAAAGAGTTTATTCAGCAAACGCCCTCTTATAGTAAACTGAAACGTCAGAAACATGCTTCTTATTTAGGTTTGTGCCAAAGCTATGAACATAACATAACACAATATCGCATTAAAAACCAGTAAGAGGTTCTAGTTGAGCTCCCGACTAGGGAATAACCTAAACCCTCTTATTCCAACACCAAATGAAACTAATTTGAATAAATAAAGATAAATAAAACAGATAAAAAGGTCCATTGACAGGGTTCGAGCTCGCAACTGACCGCATTACTTGCTGCTGACTCTACTCAACAGCCACACCAGCCAAAAAATAAAGAAAACTTTTTCACGGTAGGGCTCGTACTCGCGACAGACCGCACCACTTGCCACTACCTCTACTCAAAAGCTACACTAATAACTGAGTTTTATTGAAAAAAAAAACAAATTAAAATATCAGCACGGGAAACAATCGCAATTGCAATTCTGTTGTCGGAATTCGAAGCAGACGCTCATGAATGTGTGTGTACATGTATACAGAAGTTCTTGAAATTTGCGTCGCAAGTACGTGCCCAGTCAAAATACCGAAAAACAAAATAAAAAACGATCTTATTGACACTTTCTACAGTATATCTTATTGTATCATAAAATGTTTGTGTATTTTCAAAAAGTCAATTGCATTTAAATTGTGGCTTATATTGGTTGGCAATAAAAGTTTGGTTATTTACTTGATTGATAGCTATGCGGTGGTAGCGAGAAGGTGGCTATAGGTATTAAATGAAAGATACTTGATAAATATATATATATATTCTAGAAGCAACATATCAAGTTTGCTGACCTGTTAATATTTACATCATTTGCTCAAAAAACAGGATGTCGATATCGATTTGTATCGATTGCTTGGAAACGGTGTGAGTTATTGATTATCGGAATCAAACTCGATCTTGGCAGGCACTAGGTTTAATGTTTTTGTGCAAATGTAAATGTATGTGACAGGCAGAAGGAAGCATCTCCGACCCCATATGTATGAACGCAAGGATATCAGAAACTATACAAGCTAGAGACTTGAAATTTTAGCTGTAGGTCCTCCCAGTGCACGCGCAGATCAATATTTGATAACTTCCCCTTTTCCAAATAACTCATAAAAATCGGAAATCCTGTTTGATCAATTTTGATAAATAATAAGAGCTAGAGTCACCAAACTTGACATATAGCTTCTGGAATATTATATATATAAATCAGGTATCTTTCATTTTATGGCTATCACCACCCCCGCTTCTACCATATAACTATAAATCAAGTTAATAAACCAATTTATGCTGCCCACCAATGTAAGCCACAATTTAAATGCAAACGTCATTATAACAATACACGGTTTATGGTACAATAAGATCTACTGCTGAAAATTTAATCAAAATCGTTTAAAAAACAAAAGGAAATGTGGTTTTCCTGCCCACTTGTTTGCGGCAGCTAGCGGAAATTCCAAGAGTTTCTGTATACATGTACACACACCCATTTATGCGCGTCTGCTTCGAATTCCATCAGCAGCATTGCAATTGCGATTGTATTGTTTTCTGTGCTGCTATTTTAATTCATTTTCTTCTCATTAAGACTCAATAATTGGTGTGTCTGTTGAGTAGAGGTGATGGCAAGTAGTACGGTTTGTTGCGAGTTCGAGTACGGAGGAAACTATATTTTGTTTATTTTTTTTGCTGGTGTGGCTGTTGAGTAGAGGCGGCGGCAAGTAGCGCGGTTAATTGCGAGTTGGTACCCTGCCAACGGAACTTTTTTTTTACTTTATCTGAATTACTACATAAGCGGACGAGCGCATAGCGCGAGCTGCTGTGGGTGTTGAAATAAGAGGGTCCAGGGTATCCCCTAGTCGGTAGCTTCGACTACAACGTCTTACTTGCTTGTTATTAATAATTTTATGCTTCTATTTAATTTTTTTTTTCTTTAATTTGTAAAGCATACAAACGAATGTTAAAATCAAATAAAGTTTAATATGCTAACATGATGTGAGATATAAAGGCATCGTTTATTCACATTTTGATTTTTTTCAACCTTGTTAAATGGAAATCTCTATAACTCAAGATCCCCTTGCCTTGAATTTATTGGTAGTCGACTGTAATAAATAAGAATATTGCACATCACAATGAGTCAAACAGTACAATATTATAACAATTTAAGTTTTAACATAAGACATATGCACAACCATATAGAAACTTCTTATCATAAGAACAAACACATAACAAAACACATATATTCATGTCTAAATTAGGAAAAGTAAAGCAAACTTTAACAACAATTAGAACCAGAATGATAACCTACAGGTATTAATGAGAGCCATCAGAAATAAAATAGAAGGAAAAGCCAAAGCCGTCATATTTTCAGCAGGAACTTCACTCAATTGGGACCAGATAAAAAAGACCCTTGTAACCAATTTTGCAGATAAACTCGAAGAATCAGCTCTTCTATACGATATGCGCTTGCTAACAGAAAGACCCGTTACGAACAAATAAATTAAATAAAACAAGCCTTATTCAATCTGATAGAAAATACAGAATCAGAATATGGTATTATAAAAGCAAAAAAGATTCGGTTATGAAAATATGTTTGAACACTTTTGTAACAGGAGTTACGGGAGCCTTTGAAGTATTTCTGAGGGCAGTGAGACCTACATCTCTTAATCATCTTATGACACAGCAACTCAAGAAAAATATATTTATTATCAAGAATGCAGATGTAATGTGTACGTAACACGTCGGAAAGGGCAAGACCGTCAGGAAAAAGAAACCAAACAGACCAAAAAGGCAAACCAATAGAATATAAGTAACAAATCCCGGGTTTCGATATAAAATACAATTATTTATTAAGCTTAACTGAGCGTTTGAGTTTCCAATTTAGAACTGACTTAAACATAATTCAGCTCCCGACAACATAACCCATGGCTCGCAGCAGCGCTTGAGCATAGCCAATGGCTCGAGGCAGAGCCGGCAACAGAACGCTGACTTGGCGCCTCGTGACCGTTTTTGCGGCGATCACTCGACGCAGGCATGAGGGTGTCAGGTTCCGTTGGCAACTTAGTTGCACATGCGTCCGGTTCAATGACTTGATCAGCACAATTTGTCTTGCGCGTGTTAACTCCTCCCGGGGTTAAGTGGGAGCCGTCCTCGGATTTCCCCAAATGTGCCGTTTGTTCTATTCGGCGTTTAAGGGCCAGGTGTCGACGAACTATCCAAATGCCGAGATAGCAGAACAAGACAAGGGAGAGTAAGACAGCAGCTCAACAGCGGCTTTGACATCAGTTCAGATTATAGATCGCCGATTCGTTGAAGACTTCTCAGACTAAGGTCATGGAGGAGAGGCAAACTCAGGTGTTCTCGATGGCTGGTCACCTTGACTTGTGACGTGACGGACACCGCAGGTTTTTTCACCAGGACGCCTCGACGGTTTACATATCGTGTGCCATTCAGGGTAATGTAGTCGTCGTAGGTTGCAAGGTGTGTGCCAGAAACCACCTGACTGATGCCATTATTATCTTCGCCCTTGATGGTCGCGTCATTGATAATAATAAGGCTCTTGTCAACCACTGTTATCGGTTCTAGATGCCCAGGGCGAGTGGCACAGTGTGCAATGGATCCGGACACCAGTTGTTGGGCGCAAGTTGTGTTCTGCAACATCTTGCAGAAAGTGGAGCTTGTAGCGGCCTTGCACCCAGAGACGGGGAAGATTTGCACACCGCAAGAATGAGGGGGCTTATTATATTTACTTTTGCTAGTGTTATGGATAATATTAGGTCTTCCAAGTTAGTAATAATTATTCCATTTTTGGCTAAAATGGTTGAATATAAATGTTCATAGTCCGCGTATCATTTTTATGAATTGAGTTCAGTATTTATTTCAACTTGTCTGTTTTCATTTTCTATTAACTGTCCTTGCCGAAACTTAATCTGTTCCCAGTGGTCAAAATCCGGTGTTCCGGCCACTACCTTCAGTGCAGTTCCCAGCAAGTTTATGCTGCGCGCGTGTCTGTGGTGAACCTTCAGTGTGTCTTAGTGATTCTATATGTCCGAGGTCCGTGTTGAGTAGGTTTTTCATATGATCCTTTGTGAATTATTCCGGTGTCTTTCTAGTCTCGTCGGTGTAGGTTTCGTATGACGTAATGTTCGTTGTATGTCCTATGTAGCCGTACTCGTCCCAAATAGTCACGTCTCCATCCGTTACGGGTATGTTGTCAGCGTGAGAGTAGTCAGTAAGTCTTGATGTTGCAGTCGGTAAAGTCTTTAACGTCAGTTTCAGCCCGAGCAAATATCCCAAGCTGTAACGAAATTAAAGTGCGATATATTTAAGTTTTAAACCAGGAAAGAATAAAATTTAAAATACAAAAAAAGTATTAGGTAGTCAAAAATAAAGGTACAACAATAAAAATAAAGTAATTCAAAATAAAATGTAAAGTTAAAAAAAATATTAAGTAAGGGGCTTATTTTAGGCTGTCCTTATGGACCACCCTCTCTTTTATAAGAGCCGTTGTGCCCAGATCTGCTTCCATTATTTCTTCTGAGCACAAGGATGATAACTTATTTCCTAATCTTTTATTTGATTTCAACAATACCTTCTCCCCTACTTGATAGGTTTTGTGGGCTCTGTTTTTGTTCGTTTGTTAAAGACATTTTTCCTGTGTTAATTTAATTTTGTTTTCAATGTGAGTTGTGAGTTCTTTGGGAGTTGAGTGAATATGTAAGGGTGGCGCATTTGAAATCTGAATGTCAAAATTATTTGTTAGGACTGATCTAAGGGTTTCCGAGTTCAGCGATTTTTCATTATCGCAATATATTGTTTTTGTCTTCGAAAACAGGTTTACTAGTTGTAAAATCGGGACTTTAATATCAACGATTGCGCGTGATTGAATAGCTTGCACCACTGCAAACTTAGAAAATTTGTCAACACAAGTCAAAAAGTATTTTCTATCTAATTAAACATCAACATGCAGTATTCGCCTACATATGACGGTATTGGGGCTTTAATCGCCCCATTTTTGGGAAAAAATAATCAAGAAGTATCTGTTTCACATTTTCTTGAGCTGCGCGATGAGCTTTATTATGTTCTACAGTGCAGATTTCTCTTTGTTCTGTGTTGTTGGTTATATCTGTGACAATATTCTTGCAATATCTGAACACGGTGGAGGGAAACATTTCGACTTGCCTGTGGTGAATAAAAGCGAGGATAGGCAATTCACAAAGTATTGCATTGACGACATCTGCTTTTATTACGTCATGCAAAGTTTGCAAGAGAATGTTTCGGTCAGAGAAATTAACAATGTGCCTAACCTTTTCCTTGAAAAGAATAACCGTTTTTACTGAGGGTATGTTACTCTCTTCAATGATTATCTGATTCCGAAAGCAATTAACCGGTTTATCAGTTGCCTCGATAGTGTATGTCAGAGATTGTTCGCTGTGAATTGTGGCAGCGTCTGAATCTATAGAGTATTCAAGGGAATTTACATTCTGGCGGGAAATTGCCTGGCTTGTAAATAATGTTGGCGTTATGATCGTCAACAAAGGCTTTCCAGCGTATTATTTTTTGGGTCTTTGTCTGACACTGCGAATGTCAGGGGTTGGTGAAGATATTCAAGTTTCTGACTCCGTACAAATAATTTCAGGGTTCTTTAAAGCCCATAAAATGGCTAGAAGTTCTCTTTCATTTATGGCAAAGTTTAGTTCATTATCGCAACCATGGCCTGACGCATCAGTCGTTAGGTCGAATGGCTTTTTGAAGTCAGGATACGTTAGTATCACATCTTCGGAAGCGACTGCTTCTTTCAGCTTGTTAAAAGCTTCGAGTTGGTTTGGTGCCAATTCAAGGTTAACTTTTCTTAAATGGTTGGCACTAATTTTGCCGTTTTCGCTTTTTAGGGCGTCCGCTAGGGGTCTCGCGATAGAGGAAAGCCCTGCTCTAAAGCACCTATAATAATTAGCCAGTCCCAAAAATTATCTGAGACCGAACAGTGTTTTTGGGGGCTGAAAATCTTTAGTGGCCTGAACCTTTGCAGGTGATGTTTGTATTCCACCTCTGCTCACAATGAATCCCAAATACTCTTCGCTCTTTTTGGAAAACTTAGACTTTTCTTGGGAGACCCTCATGCCTGCGTCACGAAGGTTTTTCAAGACCCACTCAATGTGTTTTATGTGGTCTTCCTTATTTTTGGAGAAAATTATTACGTCATCTACATAGCCGTAACAAGTTTTCAGAATTTGATCCCGGAGAACATCATCTATTGGTCTCTGGAATATGCTTGGAGCATTTTTTAACCCTGCAAAATTCATACTTCCCATTGTTGACAGAAAGTGATGTCTTTTCTCTGTCCTTTTCCGCCAATTCTATTCGGTGGAAACCCGATTTGAGGTCCAATGTTGTGAAATATTGGGCGTCACCCATTTTAGACACTATTGTCGATATGGTTGGGATAGGGTTCCCTATCGTCTGTGGTCTTTTGGTTCAATTTACGGAAATTGATTACCACTCGCTTGAGTTTATGGCCTGTTTCATCGACACCTTTTTTGTTGACAACCCACAGAGGTTTGTTGTAAAGCGATTTGGACGGTCTTATAATGCCATTCGCTAGGAGTTGTTTTAATTCTGCATTGACAAATTCAGATACGCCCATTGGGTACGGATAACGGCGACAGTGTTTATGATGTTGGGTAGGGATTAATTAACGTCTGTAAATGACTTAATCGTCTGGTCTATCATTTTATTAAAAGATTCCCTGACTGCGGTGGGAACGTCCGGATCATCGATTTGTATAAAATTTACATTTTGGCATTTAGAGAAATTTATCGGTTCCGAACCGTGATCGTACATTAAAATATTTTTTGTAAGGTCGATATTTGCATTTACCTGTTTTAATAAATCGTGGCCAATTATGCCTTCGAATTCCTTAAGGTCTTTCAAAATAAAGAAATATGTCTTTACGTTAAATAAATTAATGGGGAATTTCTGCTCAATTTTTGTGTGTCCCTGTAAGGACTTTACTTGATATGGTGTGTCAACGGGTACAAAATGTGATAATATGTTAAGCGGTTTTATATAATTTTTACTGTACGTGTGATGTACGGAAGCAGGGAGCTACCCTTAAAAAATTACAAGTTTCGGCCTCAGACAAATCATCGTCAACTGCTGTTGCTTCCGATTGTGAATGATTTTCGTAATCATCGTTACTTCTCTCTTGAGGCAAATGGTTTAATTTTTTGTGACTTCGCATTGATTGGTCACCATACTTTTGGGATATTTTGCCATTCTGCGCCTGAGTTGGCTGCCTAAAACGCGATGATGAGTTTACCTCCATCCGCTCAGGACCTTGTCCCTGTGCTTTCTTATTGTGAAAGCTTTGCTTTGAACTACCTGCTTTCTGTTGTCCCTGGTTATATTCTTGCCCTTTTTGGAAAACTGCACTAATCGTTTTCCTGCTGACGTGAGCCCTGGAAACGTTGACCAATTGATTTCTGAGATTTTTCCTCAGTGTGTTTTGCATAATTTGCATCAAAATGCCTCGTCCGTTACTTGATTCTGCCTCCTGTGCTAATGCTAGGGCTGTTGGCAGATCGCGCGGCTGAGCCGGAAAAACAGCCCACTTAATTGAATTTCTAAGTCCCGAAACGAACGTGTGGAGCGCGTCGATTCTATATTTTTCGTTTAAAATCGCTGCTGAGGCTGGGTCATAAGTCATGAGTGTTTTATTTGTTAGTAGAGTTAAGTTTCGCTCTACGTCGTCATAGTATTTTAAGAGGGGCAAATCACCCTGTCTTAGGATACTAAGGTTCTGTTGCATGACATGTACCGGTGTTTTGTCGGCATATGTAAAATCTAATCTTGCAATAATTGCTCTGAAATTAAGTACTGTATCAAAAGATGCAAGCACTGCATCTGCTGGGCCTATTATTTTGTTTCGAATAATGGCTATGGCTCGATAATGCCTAGCGCTACCATTGTAGGATTCAAAAATTTTGTAGGCTGTAATAGCCGCTTGTCTCCATGTGACGTAATTGTCCTGTTTCCCGTCAAATTCAGGAAGAGACTTTACTATGTCTAGCGGTTCGTCGCAACTTTCCCTTGAATAATTTCGGTAGCTTGGTAAACTTCTACTTCCGGCGAGACCGCCCTAAGACTATTTAACTGTTGGGTGACTGATGCTAATTTTTGCTCAAATAACTGTGCTTGGCAGGCAAGGTTTGCACGCATCTGCTCTTCTACTACGAGGCACATGCGTATAAGTTAACAAGTAAACCCCGCACTTAGTTACTAAGTAGCCCGCGTAAGCGCTGACACACCAATATTGGAGTTCAGGGATCTGCAACAGTCAGCGGCGGTAACCGGATACTTTTGTTATTGTCGCAAGAGTTTCCGTTATCGCCTACAATTATGCTGAGTCGGCTTGCCGACCATGACGTTGTAGCGTATTGTCTTTAGCTTACGCTGCAACAATTTGTATTTTCTGAGTTTAGTTTTGTATTTGACGTTTAAGAATAAACTTGCACTACTCCTGCACGCTGCCGTATATATCATCTGTTACATATTACAATTACATTGCTGGCCACAAGGCCAGCAAAGAGAGTGAAGTCAAACTCTCCACCATAATTGTCCTAAGTACCCTTATCAACAAGGTTACGTAACCATCGCTGGACCGGCAGACGGAGTAACTACCGCATCACTGGACTAGGCATCGCTGGACCGAAAATAAAATTTTGAATTTCAAACAAATAAGTGAACATTATTGTATATGGCGACTTTAAATAATCGGCCACCGTCATAAGAAACTGTAGTTCAACAAGTGAAGTGTCAACTAAAAGCCCTCTTGGGATAAGCCCATGAGTTGGTCAGGCTCATATAGGGAGGTTAAAGTTGAATACGACAGCGACGACGGTTGGGACACAGAGCCTACAGACAGTAATCAGACACTTACACAATTAGAGACGGTCATGGACGCTAACCAAATACAGGCTTTGATAGCAAAAGCTGTTAGCAAAGCTTTGGCGCAGAAGGAAGAAAGTTTTCGGGCACAGTTAACTGCAGTACAAGTTCAGATAAGTAGTCTTCGGGTAAAAGCACCTGAAATTGAAACATACCAAAGAGTTTCAGTAAACTCAAATATCAAATGTGACATACCGTTAGACATTATAAAACCGATCCCCGACTTTGACGGCACCCAAGAAGAATATGTTGCGTGGCGGCAATCAGCCTCCGACGCATACGAACTGTTCAGGCCATTTAACGGTAGCAGCACACACTACCAGGCTGTAAATATTATTAGGAGCAACGTGAGGGGTTCCGAATGGTCATTACTGGTGTCACACAGCACAGTACTCAACTTCGATGCCATGATAGCGAGGTTGGACTGTATGTATTCCGATAGGACATCACTACGCCTCCTGAGACAGGGACTAGAGATGGTAAGGCAAGGAGACCTAAGCCTTATGCAGTACTACGATGAAGTCGAACGAAAGTTGACGCTCGTAACTAACAAAATCGTCATGTCTCATGACCAAGGAAGTGCTGAGTTGCTCAACAAAGAAGTTAGAGCCGATGCACTACACGCATTCATTTCAGGACTCAAAAAGTCCCTGAAATCAATCGTATTTCCGGCACAGCCGAAAGATTTGCCATCCGCACTAGCTCGAGAGGCAGAAGCTAGTATTGAGCGAAGCATGTTTTCGACTTCGTATGCTAAAGCCATCGAAGAAAGAGCTCAGGCAGCCGAAGTCAGCAAAAATCGCTCACAGAACAGGCAGGGTAGAAACAACAGAGAGGACCGTGGTCAAGAAAGAAATCACCACTTTGTCAAACGTCAGCATTATAATACCAACCAAGAACAAAGTAAAGAATAGCAAAGCCAGTCCCCAGAACCCAGGGAAATAGACCCTTCAATAAGATCTAAGCAACGCACAGAGCTAGGGAAGCCCCAGAACAATAGCGCGCCGGCGCAAAAACGACAAAACACATCTGAACGAATGACAGGTCAAAGGCGTCAGCGCTTTAACAATGTTGTTCAGAACGACCCAGACCCTATAGAAGAAAAAAGAGTTATGAAAAAATAGCTGCAGCCGCAGTAAGCGAATTAGAAGATGACTGCGATTCGGCATGTGGCTATGAGTCGTTACATTTTTTAAGGAACGGTCCCGGCTACCATTCATCGAACGACAGCTGGCTGGGAGAACACTAAGAATTCTAATAGACACAGGAGCGGCAAAGAATTGTTCAGCCAAACAATTGGATTGTGATTACTTAAAATGTCAAATGGCCTGCCATTTAAATGTGGGCGATAATATTTCACTGACATTTTTGCTGCTTTCTTTAAGGAAAGAATCATGGGTTTTGAAATTTTTGGAAAGTCTGGAATAAACTTTCGATAATAAACACATAAACCTAGAAATGATTTAATTTTCGTTGCTGTTTTTGGCAAAGGAAAATATTGTATTGCCTTTATTTTCAGTTTATTTGGCCGTATGCTTTCTGGACTTATAATGTGGCCTAAAAATTCTGTTTCGTTTTTTAAAAATTCCCAATTATCTAATTGAAGTTCCGAATTTGCCTGTCTTAATTTTTCAAAAACTTTATTTATTGAATTTAAATGTTCAATAAGTGATGTGGAGAAGACAATAATGTAGTCCAAATAAACAAGACAATGCTTGTTAATAAAATCACGAAGAACATGATTCATCCACCTTTGGAATGTTGCTGGTGCATTTTTAAGTCCAATTGGCATTCGAGTATACTCGTGATGTCCGTATTTGGTAGAAAACGGTGTCTTATTGATTGATTTCTGATCCATTTCAATCTGTTGGAAACCTTTTGCTAAATCCATTGTTGTAAAATGAGTATGAGCCTAATATTCCAAAATCTCGTCCATATTTGGAATGGGGAATTTACCATTGATTGCTATGTCAATCAAACCTCTGTAATCGACAGCTAATCTAAACTTTGCTATTCCTGAGGCCTTTTTTGGTACTATTCATAAGGGACTACAATAAAGCGACTGGCTACGCCGAATAATAACTTGGGTTAGCATTTATTTAATTTACTTTTCGACTTCTTGTTCGAAAGCGAAAGAGTAACCGTATGGTTTCCTGTAAATTGGATTTTCATGGTGTGTATTAATTTCGTGCTCAACAATACTCGTGAAGGTCAAATTGAAACTGAAATTTTTCAATAATTTTAATAGTTTTGTTTTTTCTTCATCATTTAGACGATCAACTCGGTAATCTTGTCCCGATGTTATTTCATTACTTATTGCGTAATTAACTTTTTGTGTATAACTTTCTGCCTTTAAATATGCTTCAATGTTTTGTAACATACAACGTAGAATAGGTGCAGAGTAGAGCTGATAGAAGTATAGACACCTTACGGAGCATGCGCTAGTTTTCCGGTTCTATCTAGTCGGCGATGGCGGGTTTCAGGAAAAAAAATCCGAGGTGTTAAATGCTCGTTTGCAAATTACTTATTATTAAAAATTTCGCGTGTTGTTTTGGGTAAACAGGTCGCCTATCTATCAGTTGAAACGACATCATAGACAAAGAAAAGAGAAGTAAAGAAAAGTAGGTCTGCACTTATTTATGACTGTATATTGTACGATAGCTACCCCCGAGATGGAAATTGGGGGCATCGTATGCCCACCCTACCATGATCTCCCAAGAGCCAAGACATGTTTGGGACGATCCCTTGTGCACCCTAGTTATTGTTTACATTAACTCATTTCCACTTTTCATAAATCCCAGAATAGGAAAGGGTCTCAGTTAGAATTCATGGTAACTTCTTTATTTATGCCAATTAGATCTTTCATTTAATTTGTTGTTATTCCGTAACATTTCAAAAACTATTACAACATATAGATTAGAAAACATTAAGGGTTAATATACATCTTTTATATATGCAAATATGGCAAAGACGAAAATATGTATCGTTATAATAAAAGTATGATTAAGCCATGCAGATTATATTCTGCGGCTAAAGGCCATTTTAGATGTTTAATAAATTTACCGGAGGTGTGCGTAATATTAAGCGCCACTACTGTACGGTGCACAGCTTGCATTGCATGCGACTGATCAAACGCTCGTCAATTTGATATCAATTTTTTTAACTGAGTAAACAATTTTTACATAAGCTCGGTTCGCGTTTTAGCACATCCAGCTTACCATTTAGCAGATCCAGCGACAAAAGTACTTTCGGCGGTGTTAATACGAGTGGTGTTTACAAATATGTTTAAAGGCAGGGTTTATTTTTCTGACTCATTGTTTTCGATGAATTAAAGTTTTAAAATTTTCATTTGCCGACAAAAATCACGTCTTTTCACTTATTGTTAAATCGGCAACTTTTCGCTTTAGCACATTATACCCAACGCCAAAAGAAAACATTTAAAAAAATAATAGAGCCTACAGACAGTAATCAGACACTTACACAATTAGAGACGGTCATGGACGCTAACCAAATACAGGCTTTGATAGCAAAACTGTTAGCAAAGCTTTGGCGCAGAAGGAAGAAAGTTTTCGGGCACATTAACTGCAGTACAAGTTCAGATAAGTAGTCTTCGGGTAAAAGCACCTGAAATTGAAACATACCAAAGAGTTTCAGTAAACTCAAATATCAAATGTGACATACCGTTAGACATTATAAAACCGATCCCCGACTTTGACGGCACCCAAGAAGAATATGTTGCGTGGCGGCATCAGCCTCCGACGCATACGAACTGTTCAGGCCATTTAACGGTAGCAGCACACACTACCAGGCTGTAAAATTATTAGGACAACGTGAGGGGTTCCGAATGGTCATTACTGGTGTCACACAGCACAGTACTCAACTTCGATGCCATGATAGCGAGGTTGGACTGTATGTATTCCGATAGGACATCACTACGCCTCCTGAGACAGGGACTAGAGATGGTAAGGCAAGGAGACCTAAGCCTTATGCAGTACTACGATGAAGTCGAACGAAAGTTGACGCTCGTAACTAACAAAATCGTCATGTCTCATACCAAGGAAGTGCTGAGTTGCTCAACAAAGAAGTTAGAGCCGATGCACTACACGCATTCATTTCAGGACTCAAAAAGTCCCTGAAATCAATCGTATTTCCGGCACAGCCGAAAGATTTGCCATCCGCACTAGCTCGAGAGGCAGAAGCTAGTATTGAGCGAAGCATGTTTTCGACTTCGTATGCTAAAGCCATCGAAGAAAGAGCTCAGGCAGCCGAAGTCAGCAAAAATCGCTCACAGAACAGGCAGGGTAGAAACAACAGAGAGGACCGTGGTCAAGAAAGAAATCACCACTTTGTCAAACGTCAGCATTATAATACCAACCAAGAACAAAGTAAAGAATAGCAAAGCCAGTCCCCAGAACCCAGGGAAATAGACCCTTCAATAAGATCTAAGCAACGCACAGAGCTAGGGAAGCCCCAGAACAATAGCGCGCCGGCGCAAAAACGACAAAACACATCTGAACGAATGACAGGTCAAAGGCGTCAGCGCTTTAACAATGTTGTTCAGAACGACCCAGACCCTATAGAAGAAAAAAGAGTTATGAAAAAATAGCTGCAGCCGCAGTAAGCGAATTAGAAGATGACTGCGATTCGGCATGTGGCTATGAGTCGTTACATTTTTTAAGGAACGGTCCCGGCTACCATTCATCGAACGACAGCTGGCTGGGAGAACACTAAGAATTCTAATAGACACAGGAGCGGCAAAGAATTGTTCAGCCAAACAATTGGATTGTGATTACTTAAAATGTCAAATGGCCTGCCATTTAAATGTGGGCGATAATATTTCACTGACATTTTTGCTGCTTTCTTTAAGGAAAGAATCATGGGTTTTGAAATTTTTGGAAAGTCTGGAATAAACTTTCGATAATAAACACATAAACCTAGAAATGATTTAATTTTCGTTGCTGTTTTTGGCAAAGGAAAATATTGTATTGCCTTTATTTTCAGTTTATTTGGCCGTATGCTTTCTGGACTTATAATGTGGCCTAAAAATTCTGTTTCGTTTTTTAAAAATTCCCAATTATCTAATTGAAGTTCCGAATTTGCCTGTCTTAATTTTTCAAAAACTTTATTTATTGAATTTAAATGTTCAATAAGTGATGTGGAGAAGACAATAATGTAGTCCAAATAAACAAGACAATGCTTGTTAATAAAATCACGAAGAACATGATTCATCCACCTTTGGAATGTTGCTGGTGCATTTTTAAGTCCAATTGGCATTCGAGTATACTCGTGATGTCCGTATTTGGTAGAAAACGGTGTCTTATTGATTGATTTCTGATCCATTTCAATCTGTTGGAAACCTTTTGCTAAATCCATTGTTGTAAAATGAGTATGAGCCTAATATTCCAAAATCTCGTCCATATTTGGAATGGGGAATTTACCATTGATTGCTATGTCAATCAAACCTCTGTAATCGACAGCTAATCTAAACTTTGCTATTCCTGAGGCCTTTTTTGGTACTATTCATAAGGGACTACAATAAAGCGACTGGCTACGCCGAATAATAACTTGGGTTAGCATTTATTTAATTTACTTTTCGACTTCTTGTTCGAAAGCGAAAGAGTAACCGTATGGTTTCCTGTAAATTGGATTTTCATGGTGTGTATTAATTTCGTGCTCAACAATACTCGTGAAGGTCAAATTGAAACTGAAATTTTTCAATAATTTTAATAGTTTTGTTTTTTTCTTCATCATTTAGACGATCAACTCGGTAATCTTGTCCCGATGTTATTTCATTACTTATTGCGTAATTAACTTTTTGTGTATAACTTTCTGCCTTTAAATATGCTTCAATGTTTTGTAACATACAACGTAGAATAGGTGCAGAGTAGAGCTGATAGAAGTATAGACACCTTACGGAGCATGCGCTAGTTTTCCGGTTCTATCTAGTCGGCGATGGCGGGTTTCAGGAAAAAAAATCCGAGGTGTTAAATGCTCGTTTGCAAATTACTTATTATTAAAAATTTCGCGTGTTGTTTTGGGTAAACAGGTCGCCTATCTATCAGTTGAAACGACATCATAGACAAAGAAAAGAGAAGTAAAGAAAAGTAGGTCTGCACTTATTTATGACTGTATATTGTACGATAGCTACCCCCGAGATGGAAATTGGGGGCATCGTATGCCCACCCTACCATGATCTCCCAAGAGCCAAGACATGTTTGGGACGATCCCTTGTGCACCCTAGTTATTGTTTACATTAACTCATTTCCACTTTTCATAAATCCCAGAATAGGAAAGGGTCTCAGTTAGAATTCATGGTAACTTCTTTATTTATGCCAATTAGATCTTTCATTTAATTTGTTGTTATTCCGTAACATTTCAAAAACTATTACAACATATAGATTAGAAAACATTAAGGGTTAATATACATCTTTTATATATGCAAATATGGCAAAGACGAAAATATGTATCGTTATAATAAAAGTATGATTAAGCCATGCAGATTATATTCTGCGGCTAAAGGCCATTTTAGATGTTTAATAAATTTACCGGAGGTGTGCGTAATATTAAGCGCCACTACTGTACGGTGCACAGCTTGCATTGCATGCGACTGATCAAACGCTCGTCAATTTGATATCAATTTTTTTAACTGAGTAAACAATTTTTACATAAGCTCGGTTCGCGTTTTAGCACATCCAGCTTACCATTTAGCAGATCCAGCGACAAAAGTACTTTCGGCGGTGTTAATACGAGTGGTGTTTACAAATATGTTTAAAGGCAGGGTTTATTTTTCTGACTCATTGTTTTCGATGAATTAAAGTTTTAAAATTTTCATTTGCCGACAAAAATCACGTCTTTTCACTTATTGTTAAATCGGCAACTTTTCGCTTTAGCACATTATACCCAACGCCAAAAGAAAACATTTAAAAAAATAATAGAGCCTACAGACAGTAATCAGACACTTACACAATTAGAGACGGTCATGGACGCTAACCAAATACAGGCTTTGATAGCAAAAGCTGTTAGCAAAGCTTTGGCGCAGAAGGAAGAAAGTTTTCGGGCACAGTTAACTGCAGTACAAGTTCAGATAAGTAGTCTTCGGGTAAAAGCACCTGAAATTGAAACATACCAAAGAGTTTCAGTAAACTCAAATATCAAATGTGACATACCGTTAGACATTATAAAACCGATCCCCGACTTTGACGGCACCCAAGAAGAATATGTTGCGTGGCGGCAATCAGCCTCCGACGCATACGAACTGTTCAGGCCATTTAACGGTAGCAGCACACACTACCAGGCTGTAAATATTATTAGGAGCAACGTGAGGGGTTCCGAATGGTCATTACTGGTGTCACACAGCACAGTACTCAACTTCGATGCCATGATAGCGAGGTTGGACTGTATGTATTCCGATAGGACATCACTACGCCTCCTGAGACAGGGACTAGAGATGGTAAGGCAAGGAGACCTAAGCCTTATGCAGTACTACGATGAAGTCGAACGAAAGTTGACGCTCGTAACTAACAAAATCGTCATGTCTCATGACCAAGGAAGTGCTGAGTTGCTCAACAAAGAAGTTAGAGCCGATGCACTACACGCATTCATTTCAGGACTCAAAAAGTCCCTGAAATCAATCGTATTTCCGGCACAGCCGAAAGATTTGCCATCCGCACTAGCTCGAGAGGCAGAAGCTAGTATTGAGCGAAGCATGTTTTCGACTTCGTATGCTAAAGCCATCGAAGAAAGAGCTCAGGCAGCCGAAGTCAGCAAAAATCGCTCACAGAACAGGCAGGGTAGAAACAACAGAGAGGACCGTGGTCAAGAAAGAAATCACCACTTTGTCAAACGTCAGCATTATAATACCAACCAAGAACAAAGTAAAGAATAGCAAAGCCAGTCCCCAGAACCCAGGGAAATAGACCCTTCAATAAGATCTAAGCAACGCACAGAGCTAGGGAAGCCCCAGAACAATAGCGCGCCGGCGCAAAAACGACAAAACACATCTGAACGAATGACAGGTCAAAGGCGTCAGCGCTTTAACAATGTTGTTCAGAACGACCCAGACCCTATAGAAGAAAAAAGAGTTATGAAAAAATAGCTGCAGCCGCAGTAAGCGAATTAGAAGATGACTGCGATTCGGCATGTGGCTATGAGTCGTTACATTTTTTAAGGAACGGTCCCGGCTACCATTCATCGAACGACAGCTGGCTGGGAGAACACTAAGAATTCTAATAGACACAGGAGCGGCAAAGAATTGTTCAGCCAAACAATTGGATTGTGATTACTTAAAATGTCAAATGGCCTGCCATTTAAATGTGGGCGATAATATTTCACTGACATTTTTGCTGCTTTCTTTAAGGAAAGAATCATGGGTTTTGAAATTTTTGGAAAGTCTGGAATAAACTTTCGATAATAAACACATAAACCTAGAAATGATTTAATTTTCGTTGCTGTTTTTGGCAAAGGAAAATATTGTATTGCCTTTATTTTCAGTTTATTTGGCCGTATGCTTTCTGGACTTATAATGTGGCCTAAAAATTCTGTTTCGTTTTTTAAAAATTCCCAATTATCTAATTGAAGTTCCGAATTTGCCTGTCTTAATTTTTCAAAAACTTTATTTATTGAATTTAAATGTTCAATAAGTGATGTGGAGAAGACAATAATGTAGTCCAAATAAACAAGACAATGCTTGTTAATAAAATCACGAAGAACATGATTCATCCACCTTTGGAATGTTGCTGGTGCATTTTTAAGTCCAATTGGCATTCGAGTATACTCGTGATGTCCGTATTTGGTAGAAAACGGTGTCTTATTGATTGATTTCTGATCCATTTCAATCTGTTGGAAACCTTTTGCTAAATCCATTGTTGTAAAATGAGTATGAGCCTAATATTCCAAAATCTCGTCCATATTTGGAATGGGGAATTTACCATTGATTGCTATGTCAATCAAACCTCTGTAATCGACAGCTAATCTAAACTTTGCTATTCCTGAGGCCTTTTTTGGTACTATTCATAAGGGACTACAATAAAGCGACTGGCTACGCCGAATAATAACTTGGGTTAGCATTTATTTAATTTACTTTTCGACTTCTTGTTCGAAAGCGAAAGAGTAACCGTATGGTTTCCTGTAAATTGGATTTTCATGGTGTGTATTAATTTCGTGCTCAACAATACTCGTGAAGGTCAAATTGAAACTGAAATTTTTCAATAATTTTAATAGTTTTGTTTTTTCTTCATCATTTAGACGATCAACTCGGTAATCTTGTCCCGATGTTATTTCATTACTTATTGCGTAATTAACTTTTTGTGTATAACTTTCTGCCTTTAAATATGCTTCAATGTTTTGTAACATACAACGTAGAATAGGTGCAGAGTAGAGCTGATAGAAGTATAGACACCTTACGGAGCATGCGCTAGTTTTCCGGTTCTATCTAGTCGGCGATGGCGGGTTTCAGGAAAAAAAAATCCGAGGTGTTAAATGCTCGTTTGCAAATTACTTATTATTAAAAATTTCGCGTGTTGTTTTGGGTAAACAGGTCGCCTATCTATCAGTTGAAACGACATCATAGACAAAGAAAAGAGAAGTAAAGAAAAGTAGGTCTGCACTTATTTATGACTGTATATTGTACGATAGCTACCCCCGAGATGGAAATTGGGGGCATCGTATGCCCACCCTACCATGATCTCCCAAGAGCCAAGACATGTTTGGGACGATCCCTTGTGCACCCTAGTTATTGTTTACATTAACTCATTTCCACTTTTCATAAATCCCAGAATAGGAAAGGGTCTCAGTTGGAATTCATGGTAACTTCTTTATTTATGCCAATTAGATCTTTCATTTAATTTGTTGTTATTCCGTAACATTTCAAAAACTATTACAACATATAGATTAGAAAACATTAAGGGTTAATATACATCTTTTATATATGCAAATATGGCAAAGACGAAAATATGTATCGTTATAATAAAAGTATGATTAAGCCATGCAGATTATATTCTGCGGCTAAAGGCCATTTTAGATGTTTAATAAATTTACCGGAGGTGTGCGTAATATTAAGCGCCACTACTGTACGGTGCACAGCTTGCATTGCATGCGACTGATCAAACGCTCGTCAATTTGATATCAATTTTTTTAACTGAGTAAACAATTTTTACATAAGCTCGGTTCGCGTTTTAGCACATCCAGCTTACCATTTAGCAGATCCAGCGACAAAAGTACTTTCGGCGGTGTTAATACGAGTGGTGTTTACAAATATGTTTAAAGGCAGGGTTTATTTTTCTGACTCATTGTTTTCGATGAATTAAAGTTTTAAAATTTTCATTTGCCGACAAAAATCACGTCTTTTCACTTATTGTTAAATCGGCAACTTTTCGCTTTAGCACATTATACCCAACGCCAAAAGAAAACATTTAAAAAAATAATAGGGTATATTATCAAAACCAAATAAAAAAAATATGCAACTTCTTCGTCGCTGGGTTGGCCGTTCGGTAATTAACTATTATAACTTATTCAATTAAATTATTCGAGCAAACTTCACTGCGGGTTATGACTCGGACTATTACAACCGGCGGCACTTTCTATTGCTAACGTTTAACATTTTTTTATTGCTTTTTTTTTTGTTGTGTGCGTAGATCCGTTCTCGTTTAGCACATGCCGAACACTACTATGTCAGGTGGCGATGATCTGCAATGCTCCCTGTGCCCGTAATTCCGATTCTGCTCGTTTATTTCAGAGAGTGAGTAACTGAGATTATGGGTTTCGGTATAGGTGCCAATCTGTGTACACCAGAAAATGTAAATTAGAAATAAAGGACACATCGCAAAAGCAATGAGCGGCTGATCCGCAAGAGAAGAGAAATATTTACCCTTTTTGGATTCGCACCAAAATTAAAACTTAGAAATGTTGTGCCGTCCGACTGTGGGCTTTGCTTTCTCAAACTAGGGTCAGCTATGCACCAATTGATAGCCGCCTGCATGGACTCAAGCCAATGGGAGTTCTGTGGACCAATAACATTAAGCATGAATTTCTTTTCTGTAGTACTTAAACTTACAGCCTTGTATATTTCCGCAACAAAAAGTTTCTTTGTTTTTTTTTTTTTTATTATTTTATTTTGTAGTGGCAACTTTGTGGTAATTTTTTTTTTTTTTTAATTTAGCACAAGAAATGAAAAAAAAATACAAAAACGTGCTTGCAGGTTAGGCTAAGCTTAACGCAAAATTATTAAATGCGACTGCTCTGGTTGACAATCAATGGTAGAAAGGTCGAGTCTGGCTTGCGGAGGTGTCATTTAACCTCACCGTAGATCGAACACAAGTGTGCAATTTACAAGTGCAAATGAATAATTTGATATTTCAGATAACATTTTAAATAAATATAAATATATATTATATTATTTTATATTTATATATTTTTTTTATTTTGTTGTCAATTCAGCGTAGGTAGCCTAACTACAATAGTTAACAAAAATACTACTAAAACTAAAAGAAATCTACTACTAAGTGTCAAACCATTTGTTAGTCACAACTACATTAACAAAAATTCCATTGCCTACTTTTGAGCACACTTAAAAAAAAAAATCTAATTTTTGGTAACAAGCGCCACTACAAGCCACCGGACCAAAATTGCTCTTGGGGGTACCACAAGGGGTATAGGCGCTTGTGACAAGGACTGAAAGAGAAGTTATTGCTTCATATCTTTTGCATGATATTTTCCTATTAGATTACCCTGCATATCTTCAATCTCATAATAAGTGTTTCCTAGGTTATGACGAATTCGTGCTTTTACGGATGTCGGGGCGAGCTTCGCATTAAGACCCTTGGCACTAATACTTTGTTGAAAGTTTCTACGAAAGACTTCCTGTCCAACGACATAGGAAAACTCCTGGCTTCTGAAATTGTAAAGCTTTTTGTTTCGTAAATGTTGATTGTGCATCTCGTTGACCGCTTTGTTCCTCATTAAATCGAAAGAATCGTCTCTGTTGAATGGAACTGTACGATCCTCGAGTAAGTTTAGGTCACGTAAAAGCCGATTAGTAGAACCATTTGTTATCATATGTTGACCAAAGACTGGGTATTATTTACAGCTGTATGTAGGCTTAAGCGTAAAGAGCAGCAAATTTTACTCAAATTTTCGTCCCATTTGATTGATTGGGATGAATATAGGCTTTTATGCCAGAAATTATAGACCTATTAACACGCTCGGAGGCATTAGCCTGTGGTTCGTAGACCGAATGGTTTATTCTATACTTTTGCATTAAATTATTAAAGGCATGCGACTTGAACTGTACTCCATTATCAGAGACTACAGTTCCGGGAACGCCAAAACAATGAAACAGGTCCTCTTCTAAAAATTGTAATGGCGTCTGCAGTAAATTTTTTTACGGCTTTCAGAATGGGGAGTTTCGTAAAGTGTTCGAGTGCGATAAAAATTCCTACATTACCAGCCTTGGATCTCGGATACGGACCGAGAAAGTCAACATAGAGCTTTTGAAAGAACCAATTACGGCCTCCACTTTTTGCACGTGGAAGTCTGAGCACATTATTTGGACTTTTAGTAGTTTTGCAGATCTCGCACTGGTTAATGTATTCTTTAACTGATGTAACCAAATTGGGACAATAGGTTTACCTTTGCGCTCATTCTAAAGTTTTGTTGATTCTAAGGGAATTTCCAAACCAAATCATCTCCAACTTTGTCTCCTGTTGCTTGCTCAGTTCGCCGATAGATAAAACCATCCACTATTTTGACGTCAGGTAGCTGGATTTGGGATTTCTCTATTTTTGACCGCAGATCCTGATAGCCAGTCGATTGGAAACAAGGAGTTTGCAGGTCTATAAAGGTAGAGACGTCGATGGCCGCTAAGTCTTCAGTGTAAGTTCTTGATAAAGCGTCGGGCACAATATTTTTGGATCCTTTACAATGTTGAATCGAAAAGGTATACCCTTGCAGCTTCAACGTCCATCGTGCCAATCGGCTGCTTAGGTCTGTTTAGGCCATCAGCCATTTTAAGGACGCGTGATCAGTAATCACTGTAAAAGAATGACCCTCAACATATGCAAGGAATTTTTTTATACATACTATTGCGGCCAAGCACTCATTTTCGGTAACAGAGAGTTTCTTTGGCATTGATTAAGTTTTCGTGACATATAGGCAATGGGAATCTCATCGCCCTGAATATTTTTTTGCATAAGGACTCCTCCAACACCGATGTGACTAGCGTCACATTGAATATAAAATGGGGCCTCGAAATCTGGTGTATGCAGTACAGGAGCTTTGCGCATCGCCTTTTCAGAGATTGAAAGGCATTTTAAGCTGCTTCCGACCATTCGAAACGACGTTTGTGATTGAGGGCATCGGTGAGCGGTGATGCTAGCGAAGCAAAATTGCAAATAAATTTTTGGTACCATCCAGTCATACCTAGAAAACGGAGAAGCTGTTTTAACGAGCGGGGTGCTGGATAGATATTTATTGCCGAAATTTTTTCAGGGTCCACAGCTATTGTTCCATAGCCGAGCACATGACCTAAATACTGCGCTTCTTGTACGCAAAATTTACTTTTCTCAACATTTATTGTCAATCCATGAGTTTTTGAGGTATTCGATCTAGTAATATGTTTTTAGCAAAGCTCCCACCAATGCATCTAATGGAAGAACCAGTATCCAATAAACCAGAAACAAATCTGCCTTATATTAACACCTCTGCGTACGGCCGAATATCGTGGCCAACTATAGCGGCTAGAAGGGACTTACTCTCGAGTTTTCGGTGTTTATAATAGGCATTTCTCCGAAACTTGGAACGTGCCATTCTCTTACAATGGGGGCTGACGACTTGATTATTAGCATTTTGAAGGCGATGGTGTAAAGGTACATCTGGTAAGTCTGTAAAGTCAGGTAGATAATAATATATAGAAGCACTAGAAGCTTCTAATCTGTGTTAGTCGCTTTTGATAATAATAGTCAGCGTGCACTTTTCGGCGGTGCATGCGGCAAGTTTTTTGCATGACTGCATCTATCACAACTTAGTCTATATGTGTCTGATTGACCACAGCCATAACAGACAACGCGGTGATCGGCCTTGATAACGGTGGCCACTGCTGCCACAATACCAACAGGTCGGACTTATGGCCGCACCATCGTTATCGCTTGTAACTGATTCATTATCAGAATTGCTATCAACCTAGTGTACAAGTCGAGGGTCCTGGCCTTAGAGCAGGTCGTGGTTTCGCCACTTGTCTGGAAAAACACTTCTCGCTTCCTAACAGCTTTTCTCAATTTAGTTATGCTCTCGATCTTTATAAAAGCTCGTGTTGGATTTCAGGTAATAGATTTGATCTAATAGAGGCCAATAAATATGCTTCTGGGAAGGGTTCAGATAATTTATCCGCTATTGCAACAACAGTTTCTTAAAACTCATCGAAGGATTCATTGTCCTTTTGCTTGCGACTGTCGATTGCAGCTCGAATGTTTACATCTGTACGCTTTTCCCTGAACTGAACTCTCAAGGCGTTTTTCAATTCTTCCCATTTTGTTTAATGTACGTTTTTGTGATAGCGCCAAAACCACTCGGTTGCGCTTCCCTCATTCAAATTACTAACATAACGAGCTTATAATTCGTTATTGCCGTCTAAAGTTTGGATGGTTAATGTCTCTTCGCGATATATAAAGTCTTCAACCTGTCCTACCGGAAAACTTCAGTTTCCAATTGGCGATTATTTGGCTTATCCGATCTGGACGTAGCTCGGTTCCTAATAAAAAAAGCCTGGGCATCAAATTACTCGTAGTCATATTAACATGAATTGCTCGATTTTGGGGCCTTACAATTTGATTGTTGGAATCATTTGAAGTTCGTAGCAACACAGATGGGTTGCTGTTTGTGCCAGTAAGCCTTGAGACGTAGTAGGTGGACTGTTTGGTAAGGGTAGTCATCGAGATTCCGAAGAAGATGCTACTTGACTGGCAAAAGTCGTCATCAGGTTTCTAAATCCTTCATTTAGCGACTGAGTAATAAGCTCTGTTTGTTTAACTGCCTGCAAGCTCAGGACATCGGCCAGTGTTTGCTGCAGTTCGCTAATAATCGGAGAAGTTTCCCTATTGGCTAAGTTGGAGGTTTCTTCGGGGTTTTGTGGAGCGTTGTCCATATTGCGTCGCTCAGCGGTTGTATTGCTTTTATGATCTCTAGTGACGGTTGGCATTATTAGAAATGGTAGACTTTGAATCGACAGACTCAAATCGGAATTCAAAGTTAAATTTAAGGTAGAGGATTGTAATGATGCTCTACAAAAAGGACAAATGTTTCTGTTGGAAACCTCCGATTAAAACATACCCATTGAAAAGTATGATTGCAGATGGTGGATAAAAGTTAAGCTCTGTGATCAATATCTTTAAGGCAAATGAAGGACTGAACCTCACCAGCTAAGTTTTCACTACTGCGGGCTACGAACATGACCAATTTCCCACGTTTTCATAAATGCAGTTATATTTAACTTTCGTAATTAAGCTTTAAAATAATATTTAAAAAAAACTTCAAAATACTTCATTAATATATCCGGAACTTTTGAGCCACTTTCCTGAGTAATAATAACACTGTTCATAAATGTGCAACATGTAAGGGATATGTTGATAAAGCATCTGATCGCCAAAATTATCAAGTATAAGATAAATATGCTATCGTCTTTCACTAAAAATAGGCGGTATATTGTAATAGAAGGTTAATCAATCAAATTGCCTTCTTACTTAAGAGAACGCACCAGCAACATCTAAGAAGACCAGGGTCATTAGCCACCAGTATATTATCCAGGAAGATTTTAACAGGTAACAATAAAAGAGGGAACAAAATGTTGTAATCTATGCCTGAAACAAGGTGAAATAACACAAAGAAGAGGAAGGCATGTGTTGTAACTGGGTGGTGATTATTTAAACAATGCAAGTATCCAGTGGACCACTTAGGGAATCTTAATACCTTGTTTCCATTTAGCGGTAGGCCGTAGAACTTGTTCACGTTTTAAACACGCATCCAGCAAAAATTCTTCAAAATATTTAAGAATAAAGGGATAGTTCACAACTGTTGATTGAGGAGATAGCTTTAATTTGAAAAACCAACTTATCCAGCAATCAGAACTAACGTAAATGCTTTTATTTGTTGTTTTATAGGCTCGGACCTGAGCTATTTAAAAATTCTAGGTAATACATAGCTTTTCAACAATAAACAAGGACAAGGGAAATGGAACCATGTTCCAGCTGATTAAGTAAAGTCAGATGTTATCGACTGAGAAAAAAAATTGCTCTATTGTATTTAAGATCGGGGCCTGCCGGATAGGGCCCCACGTTGGGCGCCAAAAATAATTAATAATAACTGTAACATACAACGTAGGATTGTGACAGAGTCGAGCTGATAGAAGTATAGACACCTTACGGAGCATGCGCTAGTTTTCTGGTTCTATCTAGTCGGCGATTGGGGGTTTCGGGAAAAAAAAATCCGAGATGTTAAATGCTCGTTTGCAAATTACTTATTATTAAAAATTTCGCGTGTTTGTTTTGGGTAAACAGGTCGCCTATCTATCAGTTGAAACGACATCATAGACAAAGAAAAGAGAAGTAAAGAAAGGTTGGTCTGCACTTATTTATGGCTGTATATTGTACGATAGCTACTCCCGAGATGGAAATTGGGAGCAGCGTATACCCACCCTACCATGATCTCGCAAGAGCCAAGTCGTGTTTGAGACGATCCCTTGTGCACCCTTGTTATTCTTTACATTAACTCATTTCCACTTTTCATAAATCCCAGAATAGGAAAGGGTCTCAGTTAGAGTTCATGGTAACTTCTTTATTTATGCCAATTAGTTCTTTCATTTAATTTGTTGTTATTCCGTAACATTTCAAAATTATTACAACATATAGATTAGAAAACATTAAGGGTTAATATACATCTTTTATATATGCAAATATGGCAAAAGACGAAAATATGTATCGTTATAATAAAAGTATGATTAAGCCATGCAGATTATATTCTGCGGCTAAAGGCCATTTTAGATGTTTAATAAATTTACCGGAGGTGTGCGTAATATTAAGCGCCACTACTGTACGGTGCAGAGCTGATATGCATTGCATGCGACTGATCAAATGCTCGCCAATCAGCTACCAATTTTTTTTACCGTTGTTTACTCAGGTTTCACAACAGTTTGGCACAACAATTTAAAATTGTCGTATGCATGCTCATTTGGTTGTTAGAAAGTAATCTTATTTTGCCTCGTGAACCTGCCAAGTAACACCCTGGGTAAAAAGAACAATTGTAAATTATAATGGGGTGCTCCAGCTTACCATTATTTTTATTTATAGCAGATCCAGCGACCAAAGTACTGTCGGAGGTGTCCATACGAGTGGTATTTACCAATTTGTTTAAAGGCAGGGTTTATTTTTCTGACTCATTGTTTTAGATGAATTAAAGTTTTAAAATTTTCATTTGCCGACAAAAATTACTTTGCTTTTCGCTTATTGTTAAATCGGCAACTTTTCGCTTTAGCAGATTATACCAAACGCCAAAAGAAAACAATTAAAAAAAAAATAAAAGGGTATTATATTATCAAAACCAAACAAATAAAATATGCAACTTCTTCGTCGATTGAGGGTTGGCCGCTCGGTAAAAAACTATTATTAAATTATTCGAGCATAGCAAACTTGCTAAATAAAAAATATTTTTCACTGCGGGTTATGGCTCAGACTATTACAAACGGCGGCATTTTCTATTGCTTGCGTATAACATTTTTTGTTGCTTGTTTTTTTTTTGTGTGCGATCCGTTCTCGTTTAGCACATGCCGAACACTACTGTGTCAGGTGGCGATGATCTGCAATGCTCCCTGTGCCCGTAATGCTGATTCTGCTCGGGTTATGGGTTTCGGTATAGGTGCCAATCTGTGTACACCAGAAAATGATAATTAGAAGAAAATAAGTACACAGTGCAAAAGCAATGAGCGGCTGGTCCACAAGAGAAGAGAAATATTTACCCTTTTTGGATTCGCACCAAAATTAAAACTTAGAAATGTTGTGCCGTCCGACTGTGGGCTTTGCTTTCTCAAACTAGGGTCAGCTATGCACCAATTGATAACCGCCTGCATGGACTCAAGCCAATGGGAGTTCTGTGGACCAATGCCATTAAGCATAAATTTCTTTTCTGTAGAATTTTAACTTACAGCCTTGTTTATTTCCGCAACAAAAAGTTTCTGTTTTTTTTTTTTTATTATTATTTTATTTTGTAGTGGCAACTTTGTAGTAATTATTTATTTTTAAATTTAGCACAATAAATGAAAAAAAAATACAAAAACGTGCTTGCAGGTCAGGCTTTACGCAAAATTAAATGCGACTGCTCTGGTTGACAATTAATGATAGAAAGGTCGAGTCTGGCTTACGGAAGTGTCATCTAACCTCACCGTGTCGAAAATTCGCAGACACGCATTTTTCTGGTAGATCGAACACAAGAGTGAAATTTCCAAGTGCAATCGAGTAATTTTATCTTTCAGATAACATTTTAAACAAATATAATATTATTTTATTTTTATATTTTATTTTTGTTGTGATATTCAGCGTAGATAGGCAAACTACAATAATTAACAAAAACACTACTAAATCTAAAAGAAATCTACTACTAAGTGTCAAACCAATTGTTAGTCACAACTGCATTAACAATTGCATTGCCTACTTTTGAGCACACCTTAAAAATATAGTCAACTAATTTTTGGTAATTTTTTGAGCCACTACATTTTTTCCTGCATTTCGATCCCAAACTAATTTCTTATGCTTGAACGATCTCTCGCTAATTATTATAGTGTCATGACTGTAGTCAAAAATGGCGTTGTTTGCCTTTAATAAATTTCTGCCTAAATTGAGGTGAAAAATCGTGTATGTAAAATATGTCTTGCTTAAAGAGTTTATTAGTAGCAGTGGATACATAATGATTAAGGTTTGATAGTCCTGTCTTGAGCTTGGCTGCAGAAGGCATTCTGCTCTTATGATGTTTGCTGCTGTTAGCATTATTTGAATTTGGCTGCAGAAGGCATGCTTTTGTTATGATAATTCAATTTGTAAACATACAGTGGGTTATACCATGCATTGCAGCTTATGAATAACAGTGATTCAAAATTCTGTTGTTGTGAATATGTTGTTTTATATGCAGCCAAGCTCAAATATTGTCAACATTCATTTACCAACAGAAAAACGTTAGCATAAACAAGCTGCAGCTGCTGTCCCTTGCAAAAAGTCGCGTACTCCAATTATTATTTAGCTTTAAATAAAGCGTAAGCCAATCTTTGTTCTTCAGTCTTAATCCAGATATGCAACATAATAAACTGATACAAATTCACTCTCGTGAATAAGTGTATTTTTTTTATCCAAACTTAAAACTACGTTATTGAAACGAAATAAATTAAAATTCGTGAGTGATACGATCAATTAAAGAGAGGCTTATCCATACAACAGGTGTCTTCTCTGATCAACAAGTGTAATTGTGCAAAGTATTACAATTAAATCAAACATATTTCAATTCCGGAATTCGTTATCCGCAAAAGAACTTAACGTGTCTAAACAATTCAAGCAACGAATAAATCTAATTCGGTCGTTGTAATATTTAGTGACACTATAACTAAATACCTAAAATTATTAAATAAATGGGGCAACCAGAAGGGACTTAAACCAATTGCTTAAACGAATACGGAACATGACAGCCCTTGAGTGAGATCCTATAACCCTGGATCCATTCATCAGAAGAATGGATTACCTGCTTCAACTGTACTCTACTCGCAATGAACGACAACAATGCATCATATTCGGGGCAATCGAGTTCCAGATATTCGGAGATGCCCAAAAGGTACCCAGAATGCTGCAAATCAACAACTGGCAACAACTCAGGGAGGCTTTAACAAGACGCAAACACCCATGGAAGAACTACTGTGAAGGTTATATAATATCAATTATCAAGGTAATTAACGCAAGTTTTGTAGTGGAGAGGCTAAGATAATAATTATAACGGAAAAATAACGATTAGAAGGAAATTAAGATAATTCCAGATTATACAGCAATACTATGAATAATACTGTAAGAAACTTAATACATAAAAAACTTCCAGATAGTCTCTTTATGTCACTCACAAGATACGACATATCCACTTTTTCGAAATTAAAATAAGTAGCACAAATGGAGTAGTACAAACACTAACAATGCTATAAATATTACAAGAAATAATAAACCTTAATTTACCCCAAATTACATTACTAACAATAATCAAAGTCCCAATTTTTCACAGCACCCTCCGAACAACCAAGCCTATTTTAACAAAAATAAGAAATAAGAAATTCAAACAGTATATACAACTATCACAAATATAAATAAAAATATTTATATTTATACAAGCGTATGCGGGAAAATACTAGAGGTTCCTAAAAAATGCAAGTTCATGAAAATGATCAACAATCAGATTACTATCAAGGAAATTACGCACAAGATGAGCATGGTTGCCAGAATAACCAATACGAGGAGAATCAAAATAACGAAATAAAAGACGAAAATTATCCCATTTGAGGGAGAAGCCAGTACAGAGAAATTACATTTAATCGTTCCAGATGTCTCATTGACACTGGGTCGTCAATAAATATGATGACGGAAAATTTTCTTACTATAGTAGTTTATACAAGACCTACTTCGATTAGGACTATGACAGCAAGACATATTTTACATACACGATTTTTCACCTCATTTTAGGCAGAAATTTATTAAAGGCAAACAACGCCATTTTTGACTACAGTCATGACACTATAATAATTAGCGAGAGATCGTTCAAGCATAAGAAATTAGTTTGGGATCGAAATGCAGGAAAAAATGTTGTGGCTCAAAAAATTACCAAAAATTAGTTGACTATATTTTTAAGGTGTGCTCAAAAGTAGGCAATGCAATTGTTAATGCAGTTGTGACTAACAATTGGTTTGACACTTAGTAGTAGATTTCTTTTAGATTTAGTAGTGTTTTGTTAATTATTGTAGTTTGCCTATCTACGCTGAATATCACAACAAAAATAAAATATAAAAATAAAATAATATTATATTTGTTTAAAATGTTATCTGAAAGATAAAATTACTCGATTGCACTTGGAAATTTCACTCTTGTGTTCGATCTACCAGAAAAATGCGTGTCTGCGAATTTTCGACACGGTGAGGTTCGATGACACTTCCGTAAGCCAGACTCGACCTTTCTACCATTAATTGTCAACCAGAGCAGTCGCATTTAATTTTGCGTAAAGCCTGACCTGCAAGCACGCAAAATAAAAAAAACATTGAAACTTTTTGTTGCGGAAATATACAAAGGCTGTAAGTTTAAATACTACAGAAAAGAAATTTATGCTTAATGGCATTGGTCCACAGAACTCCCATTGGCTTGAGTCCATGCAGTCGGATATCTTGTGGACCAGCCGCTCATTGCTTTTGCGCTGTGTACTTTTTTTCTTCTTATTATCATTTTCTGGTGTACACAGATTGGCACCTAAACCGAAACCCTTAAGCTCAGTTTCTCACTCTCCGAAATAAACGAGCAGAATCAGTATTACGGGCACAGGGAGCATTGCAGATCATCGCCACCTGACACAGTAGTGTTCGGCATGTGCTAATCGCGAACGGATCGCACACAAAAAAAAACAAGCAACAAAAAAATGTTATACGCAAGCAATAGAAAATGCCGCCGTTTGTAATAGTCCGAGCCATAACCCGCAGTGAAAAATATTTTATACAGTGGGTTATACCAAGCAATGCAGCTTATGAATAACAGTGATTCAAAATTCTGTTGTGAATATATATATATATATATATATATATATATATATACAGCTTGCGTCGGAAGTGCCAGCGATCACCTTTGCACAAGACGCAAGCGTCTTAGAGAACATCAAAATTACAGAGCCGCAGTTGGTCGACGCAAACAAAAGGAATGTGACAAAAAATACAAGAACACAAATACGTCTATCAAGCGTCTTAGAGAGCATCAAAATTACAGCGCCGCAGTTGGTCGACGCAAACAATAGAAATGTGGCAAAAAACACAAGAACACAAATACATCTATCTAATAGAGAACATCTCATCTTAACATGACCTTGATAGCGAGAAACAGAATGCTCCTTACAGAAATAAACATTTTAATGCTCACGATCAGTCTTTCGAAATTTAATATTAAAAGCCCCCTCGCACTTGACCACACCGATCTACATTATAGTATAACTCGACTGTCACTAGCTTTTTAAGTAAGCTTGGAAACCAAGGTAGGCATTTGTAAACGACTCGAAGTTCCTGTCATCGCTGCATTTTTTGGGGACAGCGACAACAGCGCTCTGCAGCTGCAAATACTAGCCAGTTTTAATTGTCATCGAAATGAAATAATATGCACAAGCTTGTTGACTAAAGAGAACTTTTTCGAAAATGACCTAGATCGAGAGAAGCAAGTGAATTATTCCCTTAGATCTGTGATATGCTGTCATCTCTTTTTGTCTTTATTATCAACAAAACTTTTGCGTTACACGAATGCCATACATGGGCATATTCAATAAGAGGCGATACAATTTTCGTCCTTTTCTTCGTGAACAGAGTACAAAAATATTTCTTTAGTCTACCAATATTACATTTTTATACCCTGAACTCATTCAAAATGGGTAAAAAGAGTAGGTTGTGTTTGTGCAAATGTATGTAACAGGCAGAAGGAAGTTTCTCCGACCCCACAAAGTATATATATTCTTGATCAACAGCCGAGTCGATCTAGCCATGTCCGTCTGTCCGTCCGTCAGTCCGAATGTATGAACGCAAGGATATTTGAATTTATAAGAGCTAGAGACTTGAAATTTTAGCTCTAGGTCAATTTTGTTTCCGATATTCGATAAGTTTCCAAGCTATCGATAAAAATCCATATTGATATCCAGTTTTTTGAGCAAATTGGATATATAATAACAGCTTAAGTCACCAAACATAACATGTAGCTTCAAGAATAGTATATATATATCAAGTATCATTCATTTTATAGCTATCGCCACCTTCCCGCTATCAAAGCAGAGCTATAAATCAAGTTAATAACCCAACTTGTATTGCCTAAAAATTCAAAACACAGATTAAATTCAGTTGATTTTTTGAGAATACCTTAATATTCTATGGCACAATAAGATGTGATAAGATGTAGAAAATTTCATCAAGATCGGTGAAGAAACACAAACGTTTTTAAAGAAAACGTGCTTTGACTTTCCTCTTATCAGTGTCAGCAAGCGCAAATTCCAAGAATTTCTCTATACATGTACATACACACATTCATGCGCGTCTGCCTTGCATTCTATCAACAGCAGTCCAATTGCGATTGTAAAGTTTTCTATGCGGCTATTTTAATTCGTTTTTTTTTTTTTCAAAAAGACTGAATTGTTGGTGTGGCTGTTGCGTAGAGGCAGTACAAAGTGGTGCGGTCTGTCGCGAGTTCGAGCCCTACCGGGAAATTTTTTTTATTTTTTGGCTGGTGTGGCCGTTGAGTCGAGTCGGCGGCAAGTAGTACGGTAAGTTGCGAGCTCGAACCCTACCGGAAAAACAGTTTTTATTTTTTGGCTGGTGTGGCTGTTGAGTCGAGTCGGCAGCAAGTAGTGCCCGTTCGAACCCTGCCAAGGGTAATTTTTTTTTAAATTTATCTTTATTACTACAAACGAGCGCGTAGTGTGCGAGCTGCTTTTGGTGTTGGAATAAGAGGGTTCAGTGTATTCTAGTTTTATTTACTTTTATTTTTTGACTTATATGAGTAAAATTGAGCCGCTAATAATTTTATTAAAATACTTACTTAACAAACGAGGAAATATCTTCCAAATCCACTTCACAACCTGGCCAACGGCATATTCCATGAGCAAATAAAGGATGATAATATTTGCGAATTGCAAAAACATCATGTATTTGATTATATTCATTACTGTAAATATCATTCTCTTTTGATATTAGAAGCTTTTCAGCATCTGACAAAATAGTCTTTTCATGGTCAGATATAAAATCAGGAAAACTGTAAAAATTAATATCACCACTAGGGGTCATTGCATGTATTTGTTGACTTTGAGATGCTAGTATTTGATTACCAAAATCAGAGGTAAATACTGACTCTCCTATGCTTGAAGCTGGCGAGCTCGACTTTACAATATGGGTTGCATATGACGTATTATTAGGATAACGATCTTTTTGTGAGTAACTATTCTTGAAGGTTTCTGAACAAAATTCAGGGGATATAAGCGTGTGGTAATGCGATTTGCTTAATGTTTCTTTTTGATGCTGATTATCTGTTTGGGGAGATGCTTTATTATCTTCAGAAAACCCTTCCTCAGGAAAGCGAAGCATAATAAATATCTGAAAGAACAAAAAGTGTTATATAGATATAATACAAAAGAATATTTTAATAAGTTTTTATCTCACTTTGTAACAGAATAGGATAAATAATTTTTCGGTTATGAAACATCTTAGCATTTGACTCATTTACATTTACTGAGAATCATGAACAGTTTTTATCTACAAATTTTTATTAAACTGCTTATCCTGACTCACTAACTGAAAGAGAATATTCCGTATATTTAAGTTAAGTTTAAGTTTAAATTTTAATGCCGCCTGTCTGCTCAAAGTTGGAGTCACTGCTATTGTGAAATTTGGCGGGTCCAAATTGCATTCTGTACTCTGCTATGAAGTTGTCCGTTAGGAGTAAAGTAGGGCCGTTGTCAGCTACCAGAAAGACTTTAATATGTGCCTTAACTCGAGAAAGTGCAACGGTAAAATCATTAAAAACAAATAAGAGGTTCTAGTCGGGAGTTTCCGAATAGGGAATACCCTGAACCCTCTTATTCCAACACCAAATGGAGCTCGCCCTACGCGCTCTTTTGCTGTAGTAGTAATAAAGATAAATTAATATAAAAAAAGTTCCCTTAGCAGGGTTCGAACTCGCAACTGACCGCATTACTTGCTGCCGCTGCTAATCAACAGCCACACCAATTATTTATTATTTATGGGAAAAAAAAAACGAATTAAAATAGCAGCACATAAAACAATACAATCGCAATTGGAATGCTGTTCATAAAATTCGAAGCAGACGCGCATGAATGTGTGTGCGTACATGTATACAGAAGTTCTTGGAATTTGCCCTAGCTGCCGTAAACAAGTAGGCATCCAAAACACATTTTCTTCTTTGTTTCTTAACCGATATTGATGCAATTTTTAGCAGTACATCTTATTGTACCATAAAATATTCGGCTATTATAAAAATCACAATTGAATTTAAATTGTAGCTTGAATTGGTGGGCAATACAAGGTGGTGGTTATTACCGGTAAATTTTCAAGTCTGTAGATCTTATAGGTTCTGAAATCCTTGCGTTCATACATACAAATGATAGACGGACGTACAGACATGGCGAGATAGACTCAGCAATTGCTGCTAATCAAGAATATATATATATATATATATATATATATATATATATATATATATACTTTATGGGATCGGACATGCTTCCTTCTGCCTGTTACATACACTTGCACAAATGCATTATACCCTTTTTAACCATTTTTAATGTTCAGCGAATAAAAAACTAGTGATTGTAGTATCTATGAGTTGGTGAGGATGTATTGATTTTAGAACCGCCTAATCAAGTATGATGGGATTTATAATATTTAAGGAGAGTGGGGAGTTTTTGAGCAAATTTTTTTTTATGTAGTGTTAAATCTTTTTATTGATTTATTATTTCTTATTTCTATTTGAGAATATCGCATCGGGAATGCCGAAGTCAACTTTTTGCCCAAGCAATCAACTTTTAAAAAGTATCTTATTGTGCCACAGAGCCTAAATGATTGTTGATTTTATGGACTCGTCCGTTTATCATTCCATAAAATCCCCATCTAAAAGGGGTGTGTAGTCTGAATAAGAGATGTTTGCAATGTGTGATGCTACTAAAGCCAAAATAGAAAGAAAGTATGGAAAGACCAGAAGTTATAAAATGGTAGTCTAAAGTCAAATAATTGAAGACTAGGGATTTGTAGTGGAACAATGAGTTGAACTTACATTCTAAATCACTCACAGTTGCTTTAATCTTAAGGCGGATTTCATTGCATTAGTGTGGCGAGATGGAAGACGGCCGTGAAAAAGATGCTACTACGATAGGGAAGAGCTGTGGCATCCAACCCGTTCAAAAGGTTAGCACTCTTGCAAAGACGTGGTTAACGGGACAGGTTATCGGATGTCACTGTTATGTGACATGCTTTAGTTGTCCAATATTAGTGTACCGATAGTGTTACCTTCCCATATTTACACTCACCAATCCGAACATGAAAAATACACTTAGTGGGCATGTTGCTACTAAAGCTAATGTTGCTCTCAGAGCTCTTCATGGCTTTGCTAATACGTTGTAAAGAGCACCCCACCGCCGTATTTGGTAACATACGTCATGGATGCTATGCTGTTTGGAGCATCACTTTCGTCAGTCCTGGCAAATATTGTCAAGAATCGTTATGAAAAATGATACAGTAAGCCGAAACTTTAAAAAGGATTTATTCTACAGGCGATTTTTACATTCGCCACCGGTCAAAAATTTCAAGAGAAGTTATACAGGCGCTGGATCACATATGGGAGAGCTTTGCATGTGGATATTCAAAATTTAATAGGACGCTTAGCACACACAGATCTGGTATCAATGGTTATGCCAATATCAATGCAAATTAACCAATTAGTAACAACTAATTGGAAAAAGAAATATTTATTATAGTTGGAGGCTAGATGCTTCCGATTTATTTAAGTCCAAAATTAGAATTGAAGTACAATTGTGAACTTATGGCGCAAGTCAACTAAGTTTGCGCTCAAGAGCAATTTATTTGTTTTTCTTCATTTTTTGATTTTTTTAAAGCTCAAAGCTCGCTGTAATCTTATGCTACAAGTCAGCTATGTTTATGCCAAAGTTTCTTTTCTTGACGCCCAAAAGCTCGCGAGGGAGGCTTTCGTGATCAAAAGCTAAATGCTTGGAGTTATATTTATGTTAGGAATTGTCCACGAGAATCTGGGTCTTTAGCTACTGTTTAGGAACTGCGCACGAGAATCGGGATCTTTAGTTTACGTCTAGGAATTGCGCACGAGAATCTGGATCTTTACGTAAATTTGTTGTGCTGTTATGTTTCTATCTGTTATGTTTATGTTCGTGCCGATAGTGTGGATCTTTATGATTTAAAAGCCCTAGCTACGCATTGAGTTGACTTAATGATTGAATTGAGTCAAGCAAGGTTGGATTAGATTAGCTAATTAGCTAAGCAATTGGATTAGAGACCTACTCCGAAATATTGTTTATAATTTCAATAAAAACTGCTTTGCAGGGGTACAGCTTTAAATATATGGGATCATTTATCGAGTTATACCGACGAAAGAAGTGTTATATGACAGCAACATCTTCAATCTCAGGGATACCGAATCGACTCCGAGAACGTACCAACTCTTATTACCATTTTTTCTTAGCTAATAATAGATTTAATCTTCGTTGGCGAATCACGGCTAAAAAATTGTCATTGCAGCAAGCATTCGCTATAAACATATCTACGAGATACCATGGTAACATGATTGGAGTGAATGTTAATGAGATGTAGACCAGAATTATGCCAATTGGCCACTTACTGCTTGATATAATTCTCGGACGCGCTTGTATCAGTCAAAATCTGAATGTCACCGCTACTTTAAGAGAGCCCCTGTAAAAAAATTAACGTTTTCCTTGATCAGGCTAAGAACTGTTTTGCTGTTACCTCTGCTGTTAAGGTCGCTTATAAGACTTGATTTCATTTCCTTTTAGACGCTTCCCTGTAGACACATACATATGGTCAATTTTGCCATTCTACTTCTTTAAAGTTTGCTTAATGAAAATAGCACGTTTCCTGAGTGCAAATTTATTAGGGTTCCGAGGTTTTGGGAGCTTAATAGGACACTGTCATGACTGACAAGTGCACTCGCTATTATTAAATATTTTAAAATAATTAAAATATTTTAAATTAATTTAATTAAATTATATATATAAAATTATTAATATAAGCACCACGACTTGACTTTACTGATATTTATTTTCTTCAGATAAATAAGATGGAGAATACCTAATTATGGTACAAGCCTTCAGATAAATAAGATGGAGAATACCTAACCATGTTGCAAATCTGAGTGGGATATGCCTCGCTCAATAACAAGCTTACATAATATTTGCCTGATTGTAAACAGAACATTTAAAGACAAATGTCTTGCTCCTGAAATATTTGATTTTAGAAAAAATATAAGTTCCTTAGCGATCTAAGCTCGCAATTACACGAATCATTTAAAGGGGGATTGGGGCACCGCTGCTTGTTAACTCCACTACGAGGAGCCTTCATTGAGTTAATTTGAATTTGAATTCTGGGTAATTCGTAAGCACGTCGAAGCGGTACCCCAGAATTAGCCAGCTTCTGACTGATGAACTGCGCTATTGCTCTCGTGGCAGAAAAGTTTACTTCGGGGCTGGCTAGAAGAGAGGCAGTTGCAGGCTCTCCTCCTCTCTATACATTTATCCCATGGTAGTCGCTATTTGCTTTCCCACATGAAATAGGTTTTCAATTAATAAAGTGCATAATTCTTAATGAACCATGTTTCTGTGGGTACAATCTTATTTAGCTAGCGGCCAGCCATTACGCAACCACACATTCGTGTATTCTTATATATGTGCACATATAAATTCAGTGCGTCTGGTCGGTCGTAGTCAACTTGGAAGTTTTGATAACATACATTCGCCCAACGGAGCGATAGCCCTACGGGAGAGCAAAGGGCAAAAGGTCTACAGATTTATTTGGGATCGCTACAAATAATCACTGCGGTTACACAAACACATTGCGGCTGAGCCTGCACCCCGCGACCCCGTGCTTACCCATCTGTGACTAAGCTACATTCTGACCAAACTGCCGCTCGAGCCCGATGAACAGAGTGCCTCCGTCAGCAGGGTTCAATTTTGATGGTACATGTCTCCACTTTCCATCTGCTGTTTGATCTTCTATAATGGACTCTATATACTATATATATTTCCACTATACTCTATTTCCAACAAATGTCGACAATGTGATAGCGAATCAGACCAGAAAATAAATATGAAAATGAATATGATTTTGACTTGTTTATATAATTTCCTCTAATCGAGGAAGTGTCAACTCCTTGACAGGATCCCCCCGAAATTAAGCAGTCAGAAGCTGAACCTGGACATTCCCATACGAGACCGTGGTACGCACATATACGCAACAGCCGTAAGCACGTATTGATGCGTCACAGAAAGCGTGCAGTTGTATGTCTGTGAGCTCAGCTTGCAAGCAAAAACGGGGTACTGAAATCGACGACAATTCCTTGAGAGACGTTACGCAGTTTCTCCATACTTGTAGAAGTGATTGCGGAACAGATTCATCCCAGGCGAGTTTTAGCAGCCACAGCTCCTGTATGAAGATTTTAGAGACGATAATGATTGGTGCCAGCAAGCCTAATGGTTCGAACAGAGAAGATGCAGTCGACAGAATAGTCCTCGTTGTGGCTGTTGAATACAATTTTTTGGGTTTAAATCCATATAGTAGCACATCACGACTTTGATCCCAAGATACGCCAAATGCGCTAGGGACAGCGTTTTCATCCAAGTTGAAATCTATTACCGATTCATCGACACTGACGGCGAGATGATTGGAGTGCCACTTCACCAATGGGAAGTGACCTCTGCGAAGTATCTCGGTGGACTTATGTTTATTGTTGTGCAACTCGATAAGCTCGTTTGCTCCGCATAGTAGATCATCAACATAAAACGATGATTTTACAATGGATGCGCCAATGGGAAACTCGTTCACATACAGATCTGCTAGATATTGCAAACTGCGACCTGCTAAGAATGGGGCCGAGGCCGCTCCATTGGTCAGTGTATTGAGCTCGAAGGTCTGCATATCAGCATCAGGGGATGCTCTCCAAAATAAGTATTGAAATTTCCGATCCACTGAGCTGGCTAAAACTTGTTTATTTATTTTCGTTATGTCCGTCGTAATGTATATACAGATCTTCTTGGAGTGATGGGCCAACAAGAAGCAAATCATTCAATGAATGCTGGGACGATGTAGTGCACGAGGCGTCAAACACGACTCGTAACTTCGTTGATGCACTGATGGGCTTAAAAAGACAATGGTGAGGTATGTAAATGTGTGGCTCGTCAGTAAAGTCATATGGCCAAGATCCTCATATTCTTTCATGAAAGTTACATGTTGCGACCGAACAGTAGGCTGCTGACTGAGGCGCCTCTCTAGCGATGAAAAACGACGACGTGCAACATCATGTGAATTGCCAAGGAACATTGGATCTCCCTTAAAAAATAGTCGCACAATCCTACATATCTTCAGAGAGCCAATGATTGACTTTGGAAAATTTTGTATAGCATCAATACCCCACAGTAATTGAAGATTTTTGTCAATTGACCCCTCCACAGAAAGCAAGCACGTTGATGACTGCTTAGCCGGAAGATGACGATACATGCCAGACATAACATCCAACATCCAAGCAACGTTTTCTGAACGACTGGCAGATTGTCTCCAAGCTTAATCTAGGCATTTGAAGAATGTCTCTGTACTGAGAAGGAAATCAATCTGACCCGTGTAAAGTTTCGTTCACAAGTGGCGTATTCGCGGGCAACCTCCAATCTGACTCCAATCTGTTACTTCAAATGGTAACAAACGTGATTAATTCCAGTATTTGGAATTTAAGTTGAGGACCCGAACTGATGCTTATAACGGCGTAGCTGCAGCCGATTGATCCGTTATGAAATTGACTTGGGTACCTGAGTCAAGTATTGCTCTGCCCTGTTTATACGCCTCTGATGAATCTCGCATTAGTACCCTTCCAGTAGCTAGAATAATATGTCCGCCTGACGATTGACTTCAATGTGAGAGCGTTGCAGCAGAAGTCGATGTTGAGAATATTTGCGCTATGGATGATGGCGATGTAGACGATGATGATGCAGACGGTTGGCCAAAATCAGACCTTGCTATGGCGATGCTTGTTTCGACAACGATTGTTAGAAGGACACTGAGCCATCCGATGCCCGATGTTGTTAGATTGAAGGCAATTAATGCAAAGTCCAGCCTTTTTTCATGACTGCGTACTTGAGTTTAGGACTCATGTCCTGAAACTGAGAACATTGTACAATTTTATGGTCGGAGCTGGAACATACAATGCATGTTGGATTAGTAATAGCAAATGATAATCCCTTGCTAGGCTTGAACACGTGTTTTTGTTTCGAGTTTGCTGGTCACATTTTCCGATAACGATGAATATCAATATGGGTTGGGCAATATCTGATTCGGTACCCAATGACGATGGTGGTGAATACAGGGCTGTCGCATAGTCCAGCAGACTGCAATAAAGTTTTTTAACTCTGTCATCCAGTTGGGATTGGATGGACAATTTGATATTCACAAATGTTACTTCCAACTCTGCACGTCCATTGTCTAGAGGATCTTCTAATTAAATTTCAGATTTTTCTCCCAAAACCTCCTTAATGTAAATCTCCAACATATCCAAGCGGAATTGTAGCTCGCCGTGTGACAATCTTTTTTCACTGCCATCGACCTCTGTAGACACTCTTACAACATCCTTTTATTGTGCCATAATGCGTTGTATGTGCGTTTGCTTACATTGACATTATGTATCGAGAATGTTGTGATCCGACAGTTCTTTTACTCTAAAATGTTACAGCCTAACTTTAACCTGATAATTTCACTCTCACTGAGGTAAGAGAGCGACAAATGCTCCCAAATGTTAACAGAACAACTAAGACTTGTAAATGTTGCGCTCACCGCAAGTTAAGTGTACACGCAGAGGCAGACAGCTTCCAGTGACGAAGTAACGTTAACAAGAATAAAGCTGTGAGCAATCAAAGTCAGAGAGTATCCAGCACTAAGTAACGGAAAGGAGAATGCAGTAGCGTAGCGAAAGCAGCGATTTTTCAGCGCCGAAGCAACGGCTACGAGAATGCAGTTCTGCAGCAAAACCAGCGTGATTGAAGAAATAGCAACTGTAACGGCTCCAGAACGCCGAAGGACAACACAGTTGGCCAAATGTTGGTGTCGATGCTGTATTTTGCGAAGAGTACGACAAAAGCTTTCTTCAACGAAGTGATGTGCGGCAACGATCTGCCGCCAATTTCCACAAGCTAGCTCTCACGTTGCGCGCCAAAATGTTGGATCAAATGCTTTTTGTTGACCTTTAAAGAATCTTAATGAAGGTTTTAACAAATTGATGAGCATCACGACCGCCTTCTATGATGATGCTTACAGATCTGATTTCTTAACATTACTTGAGATTAAAGGGACCGAGCAATTACAGAGAGAAAGAGAGCGAAACTTCGTACATGTGTATTAGTGCTTATGGCATTAAAATAGAAGAGAGTTACCCTAACTAATGTATATATGTGGTGTATGCCAGAAACACTTTATGTCCTCTTTCCCCGTTTGGACAAATAATGTATTATAAAATATAATTTTTGTGACGATCATTTTTATACCCGAATCCCATTAAAAATGGGTAAAAAGGGTATAATGTATTTGTGCAAACGTGTATAACAATAGGTGCAATGGTTTAACCATATGTCCCAATCGTTTCTGTCAATAGAAATATATGATCGAATAAATTCGTTAAATGTTCGATGACTTCTTTCTAATGTTCCTAATGCCGGTTGATGATGTGTTGTTGATTGTATATTACTTATATTCATATACTTGCACAAGTAATTTATAACCGAATTTTTGTACTCAGTACGTTATGAACCCTCCTCCTGAAGCCTCCTTCTATAGGATCATCATGGTATTTCCACAGTATTGCTTAAATTTGACTTTCGTCGTTTTTGTCTATTTGTGTCACTTTTGTTAGTGGCGCCACTTTTAATGTTTTTAAATATTTACTACCCATATTTGTAAATTAATTTATTGATACAAATTCAAAAATTCATTCATTTGGTGACAGCTGTACATTAAAAATTTTAAGTAATCTGGCTTTTGATGTAAGCCTTTGAAAGAATTGATCTTAATCAATTTTTTCATTGAACAACAAATCGTTTAGCGAACATTGTGAAATAATTCTTAACACTTTTTTAAATAAACAGTTGAATTTACTGAATTTTAGTTTCACAAATTTTTTTACGTCATTACTGCTAACGAATTCATAGACATTGGCCTTTTTTATCATCTGCGCAGATAATCTTGTTTGAACCATTAATATTTTCCTATTCATGTTAATTAGTGTCTCTATGTTTATGCGGGATAATGCAACCGCTACATAGTTATCTTTCTTCTTGGTTTATTTTAATGTTGGATTTTTCATTGAAAACAATAGGTTAAAGGTCTATGGTCTGTTTTAACTAACTGCCTTCAATTAACGTATGGTCTGAAGTCTTTTATTGCTCAGTGAATAGCAACTTATTTCTGCTCTGTAGTTGATTTTTTGCTTTCTCCCTGTGTGAAAGCTCGGGATACGTATGCAATTAATTGGCAATTGAACTCCGTTGTACCAAAGACTATATAAATACTGTTTATACCCTGAACCCATTAAAATGGGTAAAAAGGGTATAACGTTTTTGTGAAAATGTAAATGTATGAAACATGCAGAAGAAAGCATCTCCGACCCCATAAAGTATATATATTTTTGATCAGCATCAAAAGCTGAGTGGATGTAGCCATGTCCGTCTGTCTGTCCTTATGTATGAAGGCAAGGATCTTAGAACTTATAAGAGCTAGAGACTTGAAATTTTTTGTTTTCGATAACTTACTCCATTACCAAGCAATCAGTAAAAATCGACATCGAATTTCTGTTTTTTTAGCAAATTGGGTATATAATAGGAGCTAGAGTCACCAAAAGTGATAAGTTTATTCTAGAATAGTATATATAAATCAAGTATCTTTCATTTTATACCTATCGCCACCGCCCCGCTACTACCTCATAGCTATAAATCGAGTTAATAACCCAACTTGCATTGCCCAACAACATAAACTACAATTTTAATGCAATTTACTTTTTAAGAATACACAAATATTATATGGTACCATAAGATATACTGTAGAAAATTTCATTAAGATCGGTTAAGAAACACGCTGCAGCTGGCGCAGTTTGAAGAATTTCTATGTGCATGTACACGTACACATTCATGAGCGTATGCTGCAAATGCAATCAACTGCGATTGTTTTGTTTTCTGTGCTACTATTTAAATTCGTTTTTTTTTTTTCTTAAAAAGACTTAATTATGGGTATGGCTATTGAGTAGAGGCGGTGGCAAGTGGTGTGGTATTTCGCGAGTTTTAGCCCTACCAAAGAAACTAATTTTGTTGATTTTGGCTTGTTTGGCTGTTGAGAGACGGCGGCAAGTAGTGCGGTTAGTTGCGAGTTCGAACCCTTCCCAAGGTTTTTTTTTGCTGCATTTGGTGTTGGAATAGGAGGGTTCAGGGTATCCCCTAGTCGGGAGCTCCCGACTAAAAGCTCTTAACTTATTTTTAATTCACTCTCGTTTTTCTTATTATTTGTATCACTACCATTTCACTTTTGTTGGAGTTGTTTTCTTTCTTTTGTGTACTTGTTTTCTTATTAACGTATCTATTTTCTTGCCTACATTGTTTTATTAATAGCTGTTGCTATCATTGTCGGTCCGAAACCCGCGGCGCAAGTTACCAGAGGAGAACCTTGTCCAATGCTAAAGGTGACCTCCTATTAGTGCCTTGTAATGTGTCCTCTAATGTTGAAAGGTTCCTCCAGTTCATAATTTTCATTAAGTCAAGAGTTTAATGATATGAATAAAAGATTAAAACCGCTTTGTGTTGAAGCTTAAACTAAACTGAATGTTCTTTAATAACAGAAATATGTATATAGTTTTATGTCGCGTGCTAATGATGAAATTTTCTGTTGCGGCCATGATCCCAAAATCTTGTCAAATTTGCATCGGGGACAGGCAGGCAGGTAACTAACAGGCACACAAGAGCATAATTACTTATATTAATTTACAAAATATGCAAATGAATATGGCAAATCCAAATATTATTAAATGCACACATGCAAACGCTGACGCACCCTTACCAACGATATCGTGCTAAAATTCAAGAATTTCGCATCGACGTTGCAAACCCTTTCAATATTTCATAGTACTCGTCCCTTCAAAAGTGAAGAAAGCCACCGACTTTTAAGAAAAAATAAATTTATGGGCATTCTTGCTTATGCGGACACATACACAAACAGACTGTAAAACGGTAAATAGACCATTTGAAAAAGCACTGAGAGAAAGCCAAACCATTTCTTGTAGTGTGACTGAAATAAAATGCATCGATGCCGTTCTATCACGCAAGTCATATGTATTTCTTACTCACACTCTCTGTCTGAGTGTGCGGCCGCTCTCGAACCCGAACAAAAACAAAGGCGACTTTGGACCAGCCGCATTTGAGACTCGTGGCCCCAGCAACATACACTGGATGTCCAGTCTAAATTCTGTTTGGTTATTGCTAATAGGTATAGATTTCAGTCATCTAACGTTCTGATAAGCTAGCTCAATATAGGAACTTTACGCACCAACTAAAGTTAAAGCGCCACTAGATAGAGGTGGTAATTTTTTTTTATGTCCGATTTTTTTTTGGCCTAACATTCTGTAACTATTTAATGCTCTGGCCAAAACTCTACAACAGATGTTTGTAAATTTTTCTGGCGGAATTAATTAATTTTTCAATCACCCGATGCGAAGTTAGACAAGCCTGGAAACAGAAATATGTTTCTACGGTGGCACGCCCACTAGAAGATTAGGCGCCACAGGTGGGACAGTGGGAACACTATCAACTTTTGTACCTTAAACAGCCGGCAGTCTAGACGACGAGCCTTCGGCCGCTGTAAATTTAATTGTTCTTGTCGCTCTGTAGGACAGCGGACGACTCAGATAAATCAATTAGTTTTTCTCGTATCGATGTCACACATTGCACAACAGAAATTTCAATTACCGAAGTAACAAAAGAAATTAGCTGCTATTTTACCGAAGTCATAGGCTGCTGAGTTGCGGTGGGTGGGTGAACGGTATTTACCAACAGTCTTCTCATAGAGTATCTTTATTTAAATTTAAATACACTACTCCACGTGAAATATCATCATTTAAAATTAATGTTTCTCTGGATTCGGCCAAATCATTTCTGATACTACGTTGTGGCCTTCTCACATTATTCTTCACGAGTTTAAGCCTTTCCCTGTCACTTTTTAGGTCCCTTTGATACAAGGGTCTGCCATAAAAAACTAACAAAATTTTCAGACCTAGTCTCTATACGGAATGTCAGATGCATTATTTTTTAAAATTCTTTTTGTAGCTAGCATATTCTATTTATCGAATATAATTGCATTCTAAGAAACTTTATTGTGCAAAGATATGATCCATTGTCTCGATGTAGTGGTGTATTAATAGCCGTGAATCACATTCCAATGCAAGTTCCCGAGACGATCGCATGCTTGGTAACTCTGCTCTCGTGTGCGCTTAACGAACCGATTAAAAAATCCAATTATTGACAGTGGTAGAGATACACCGCCCGCTCCACACATATTGGGTCGTCACATTACGAATACTGGCGCTGGCAGTCTGAATGCTGTGTAAGAACTTATTATTATATATATATATAATATATATAATTATATATATATATATATATATATATATATATATATATATAAAGTTCTTATACAGCACTTTATTGCACTATATATATTTTTATATATATAATAAATATATATATATGTCGCAGGGTGATTCCTAGTAATTGTACGCGGGTACATTCCTCAGTAGCATTCTGGGAATTCGGGGATTCGGGGAATTCCCTGCTTTTGCTTTACTAGCTGATATTGAACGAAAGCACGGCAGCAGAGGCAGAGACGCTCTGCTGCTGAGTGAGGTTCGATGGTAAGATACCAAGAGTCTTGAGTAAGACAGAGATGGCTACATACACTCGACATGAGTGAGTTTATCAGAAGTATCAACATGGATGACATACCTTTGCCGCCGACATCAGAAGTGGGATTAGCTCCGCCAAAAGAGGACAGCTCTAACTTATTAAGGGCAGCCTTAGAAGAGCAAAATCGTAATCTAATGGAAATAATAAAATCCATGCAGGTACCAAGAGCACCGGCAATAGACGGGAGAGCACTCCACGTCACTCTACCCAAGTTTTGCCCTGACACCGCTGGAGCAGATGCATCAGCTTGGTGTACTACAGTGGACCTAATCTTCGCGGATAATGCTCTCGAAGGCAGTGCGCTTGTGATTGCGTTAAGCAAAGCATTAGAAGGCAGTGCATCGCAATGGCTGTCCCAAATATGCTTCGCTGGCATCACATGGCCGCAGTATAAGGAACTCTTCATCCAACGTTTCGTGGGCATTGAGACAACTTCTGCCATACTGATGAACATTTTGAACGGACGTCCCAAAACTGGAGAGAGTTTTGCTGAGTACGGCAGTCGCATAGTCACCCTATTGCTCTCTAAGTGGAAGGCAAAGAATTTGGAGGAGATTGCTGTATCAGTAGCGTTAGCCCACATGGCTCAAATTGATAATAATTTGTTGCGTTGGCTGTTTTCAACGAATGTGACGACTCGTAATGAGCTACAGGCTTACGCTTTCAAGAAGCGTATCAACGAGGAGGACGGATATTCGACTGGTCCGGATAAGAAGAAAACAAGAATGCAGTCGCAGGTGAAGTGCCATTTTTGTGGAAAGGCTGGCCACAAATATGCAGAATGCCGCTCTCGAATGGGAAAAGCATCAGCCCCAACAGAAAGGAGTTATAGCGTGAGCAGCACGTCAGGAGTGAAGGATCGATCAAAAATTAAATGTTTTAAGTGCGATGAAATCGGACATGTGGCTTCTGTATGCCCCAAAAATCGTACTGGTGGAAACAGCAAGAGCTACGAGAAGCGAGTTGATGTTTGTACAGTAGCTCCACCAAGTGGAACAATTACCTTATCCGGTGAGTCTATTCCATATTGTTTCGATTCTGGAGCCGAATGCTCACTGGTCAAGGAGAGTGTTGCGGAAAAATTCACCGGAAAACGATTTCACAATATTGTAACTTTAAATGGCATAAGTAACGATTCAATTTGTAGCACCTTGCAAGTTCTGAGTAATATTAATATTGAACAATATTGTTTAGAAGCTTTATTACATGTGGTTATGGACAAATATTTGAAGCATGAAGTGTTGATTGGCCGTGAGGTTTTAAGCCAGGGCTTTGGTGTATCAATGGATGCAGATAAATTTTGCTTTTATAAGACAAAAAGAGTAAATGTTCTGAGTCTAGTGAAGTATGAAGAAATCATAAATTCTGATACCAATTTAAATGATTCTGATAAGACGATATTGAAGAATATGTTGAGATGTCACTCTGATAGGTTTATCGACGGAATTCCAATGACTCGTGTGACGACAGGCCAATTAGAAATTAGGCTAATAGATCCACAAAAGACTGTGCAACGCCGACCTTATAGGCTTAGCGAAGATGAGAGGAAGCACGTTCGGTGCAAAATTGATGAATTGCTTACATCAAAAATTATTCGTCCCAGCTGTTCACCATTCGCTAGTCCCATGATGCTGGTTAAGAAGAAAAATGGCACAGATCGTCTTTGTGTAGATTACCGCGTTTTAAATGACAATACAATTGCCGATAAATATCCTTTGCCTCTTATTTCGGATCAAATAGCTCGTCTTCGTGGTGCAAGGTACTTTTCGTGTATAGATATGGCAAGTGGATTTTACCAAATCCCAGTACACCCAGATTCAATTGAGCGAACGGCTTTCGTTACACCTGACGGACAGTACGAATTCTTAACCATGCCCTTTGGTCTGAAGAACGCACCGTTGGCACACACATTCGCAATTGTTTACATTGACGATGTTATGGTAGTAGCTAAAACGAAAGATGAAGCGTTAGAACGACTAGAGATAGTGTTGGACACCTTAAGTAAAGCCGGATTTTCATTTAATATAACGAAATGTTCGTTTCTTAAAACTAAAATCGAGTACCTTGGGTTTGAAATAACGAATGGAGAAATTCGGCCAAATGCACGAAAGATCCAGGCATTGAAAGGGTTGCCACCTCCGGAAACTGTGACTCAATTACGACAGTTCATTGGTTTAGCTTCTTACTTTCGGCAATTCATTCCAAAATTTTCCGAAATATTAAAACCATTGTACATGCTTACTTCAAAGAATAATGCTAATTTTGTCTGGTTGTCAGAGCATGAACAAATACGTTTGAAAATAATAGGTGTATTGACACAGGCCCCAGTATTAACTATATTTGATTAACAATATCTAATAGAATTGCACACAGATGCCAGCTCCATTGGTTACGGGGCGATATTGTTACATAAAATCGAAAATAAATCCTATGTAGTGGAGTATTATAGCAAATGTACTTCTCCGGCTGAAGCAAAATACCACTCGTACGAACTCGAGACTTTAGCAGTTGTCAATGCAATGAAGCATTTTAGGCATTATTTACAAGGTCGTAAATTTGTCGTTTACACAGATTGTAACTCTTTAAAGGCCAGTCGCACCAAAATGGAATTAACACCGAGAGTGCATAGATGGTGGGGGTTTCTACAGTCATTTGATTTCGATCTCGAATATAGAAAAGGGGAGCGAATGGCGCATGTCGATTTCCTTTCCCGAAATCCACTGTCAGAAGGAAATAAGTGTGCGGATAAAATAATTGAGAAGCGTATTAATCTTACTGAAGTGACCGACAATTGGTTGGTGTCCGAACAGCAGCGCGATCCTGAAATAATCAGTATTTCATCCAAGTTACGCAATAACGAGTTACCGGAAAACTTAAATAAAACATTTGAACTAAGAAAGGACATATTGCATGGAAAAATACAGAGAAATGGTAAAACATGGTGCTTGCCGGTAATTCCAAGGGCGTTTAGGTGGGCAGTGATCAACCACGTACACGAATCTGTTATGCATTTGGGATGGGAAAAAACATTGGATAAGGTATATGGATACTACTGGTTCGAGAATATGTCCAAGTATGTACGTAGATTTGTGGAAAATTGTATCACGTGCAAACTAGCAAAACCCCCAAATGGAAAGGTCCAGGCAGAATTGTATCCAATTCCTAAGATAGAGATACCATGGCACACAGTACACATCGACATAACGGGTAAAATGAGTGGCAAAAACGACTTGAAGGAATACGTCATTGTTTTAATAGATGCCTTCACCAAGTTTGTTTATTTTTACCACACACTGAATATAGACACTGAAAGTTGTATTAGAGCTGTGAAATCGGTTGTGGCGCTATTTGGGTTGCCAACTAGAATAATAGCGGACCAAGGTCGTTGTTTTGCTAGCTCAGGCTTTCGCAATTTCTGTTCCGCTCAAAAGGTTCAACTGCATTTGATCGCTACCGGAGCTAGTAGGGCAAATGGACAGGTTGAACGCGTGATGAGCACGCTTAAGACAATGCTGACGGCAGTTGAAACGAGTCAGAGATCATGGCAGGATGCATTGGCTGAAGTACAACTGGCCATGAATTGTACTGCAAATCGAGTCACCAAGTTTAGCGCTTTAGAGCTACTAATAGGAAAAGAAGCTAGGCCTTTTGGTTTATTGTCAATAAACGAAGAAGACAATGATGTAGATAGAGAACAGATTAGAATTCAAGCCAAGGAAAACATGGAAAATAATGCAAGATATGACAAACAAAGATTTGACAAAAATAAGGCAAAGATTATGAAGCATAACGTAGGTGATCATGTTTTACTGAAAAACGAAGAACGGCATCAGACAAAGCTCGACCCTAAATTTAAAGGTCCATTTGAGGTGATCAAAGTCTTAGACGGCGATCGATATGAACTAAAATCATTGGTTAATAAGCGAACGTATAAATATTCACATGAGTGGCTAAGAGCGCTACCAAGCAGACAAATAATTAACGAATTAAACGAAGAATTCGATGGCCTAAGTGATGGCGATTCCCAGGAGCGGCTCTGTAAGTTTGTAAATTGTAAGAGAAAATAATGTTATTAAAAACAAGAGATATCATAATTAAAAGAGTCTGGTATGTGACTTGGACATGGGTGGGGGATGTAGCACACGAGGACGTGTGATAGGTCAGGAAGGCCGTGTCGCAGGGTGATTCCTAGTAATTGTACGCGGGTACATTCCTCAGTAGCATTCTGGGAATTCGGGGAATTCCCTGCTTTTGCTTTACTAGCTGATATTGAACGAAAGCACGGCAGCAGAGGCAGAGACGCTCTGCTGCTGAGTGAGGTTCGATGGTAAGATACCAAGAGTCTTGAGTAAGACAGAGATGGCTACATACACTCGACATGAGTGAGTTTACGACATGAGTGCGTATGCTGACATAGTCAGTCGAGCTTGGGTATTTGAACCGATCGGAACTCGCTGTGCAGCCGCGTCAATCATCAGAAGTATCAACATGGATGACATACCTTTGCCGCCGACATATATAAATTAATGCGTCAACGCCTGCAACTTTGGGTTTTGAAGTTACATGCAAAGATGCATATAAAAAATGAGTTAACTAATGGGAGACTACAAGGGACGGTACGTCGCGCTTTTATTGTTTCCAAACTTAGACTAAAAAATACAATCTTAATCAATCTAAGCAATGCCTGCAGAGACGCCGTCGCTGCCCCAGAGCCGCCGTCGCTGCCGCAGAACCGCTGCCGCCGCTCTTGCAAAAGTGCAGCGTTCGCGCCTCGTGTGCGGTGTCGGATGACCGTCGCGGCCGGCGACATAGTTGCGACATATCCGTCGCCACATGACTCTGGTCATTGGCTTCCCCAAAACGCTGGGTCAGCACATACCAATAGTCAGTGGTTAACTACTCCCCCTCTCGAAGATCGACCGTCCTCGGTCGCGTTTAAGTTTTCCAATATCTTTGAGATCTTCCGGGAGTTTCGACGCTTGATTGTCAATCTATGGAGCCAGTAGACTCCAGTCCCCACAACACAGGTCAACAGCATTATGCCGAAGGAAATCGCCAACGTATTTCCGACTGCAATACTGTCTCTGACCTCTTTGATGTAGTTAAGGTTGTTTTCACTCAGGCGGTGAATGTAGGGAAGGCTGAGTATCGAGTCATGGCCGCTGATGTTAAGCAAAGGTGATGCCGCTACCACCGGGAACCGATTTTGCACGCTCTTGCGATTGAAGTATCGCGTGCCATTTACGGTGGCATAGGACGAGAAGGTGACGAGGTTTGTCCCATCTATCTTCATCGCAGTGCAATCGTCGTAGGTGAGTATCGCGCTTCGATCGTTAATGATGATGATGCCGTCGTCCACTATGGTGACAGGGGTAAGATGACTCGGCTGCGTTTGGCAATGGGCTGTACCCCCTGCATGGAGGCCTTGTGCGCAACTGATGCTCTTGGAACGCTTGCAGAATGTGGCAGTCGCAGTTTGTGAACAATTGGCTACGGCCAACATCTGTCCGTCGCAATCGGCCACAAGATTGTCGTGGAGTTGGAGCACAGAACCGTTGTGGGCGACTGGGAAAATTGTTATCTTCCTGCATTGCTTACTTATTATAGGGAACTCGATTATCAAACTTATTACATTATCCTTATGTTCTACCTTAATATTAGATACTTTCAGAATGTCAGTGATAGGGGTCCCTGTGATTTGGTCAGTGAGAATATTCATAAGATCAGAATGATCTATTATTGTTGGATTTATTATGTTTATTTTTTCTAGGGTTAAAGTAAGCATAAGGTTCCCTATTTCTGTTATCATCATTCTATTGCGTGTGCTTAAGGTTTCAAAGAAGTGGCCAGTGTCGGCCTGCTTTTCTTTTGAGGACTTAATAATTCTGTTAACGGTGTCGGTCAGTTGATTGATCTTTTCCTGCATCCTAGAATTTATAGAAATTTGTCTATTGCTTGCAGTGACCAGCTGCATCTGAGTCAGTTCTGTTTTCCTGAAGTCGTTTGCGTCCGGGGTGCCCGCTACAACCTTAAGGGCTGTTCCCAAGAAGTCAAGGCTTCTTACCTTGCGATGGTGCACATCGAGAGCGGACAACATGTCTAGTACATGTCCGGTGTCAATTTCCAGCAATTTCCTCATATGGGATTGTGGAAACATTCCCGCCAGCTTCATGGTCTCCTCAGTCATTGTCCTATAGTCCGTGAGATTGGTAGTGTGATGTAAGTATCCGTAACTATCCCAAAGTAGAATGTCCCCGTCCATAATCGGTATGTAGTCCGCGTGCGAGTAGTCTGTCACCCGTGCCGTTGTCATGGACATGATTGAAAGTATGGTGAACGTAATCCTAAAATGTTGAAACTACTATTATCGGAATGGTAATGAAAAAACTGTGCTTTAAACTCAACGGAGGTTGTCCTTGTGGACCACTCTCCCCTCAATGAGGACCGTAGTCCCCAAGTCCGCTTCAACCTTCTTTTCGATGCACAAAGGCGATAGCTTGTTGCCTAGTCTGCGGTTCGTCTTTACCAGGACCTTTTCTCCTACCTCGAAGACTCTGTTCCGACGCATTTTATTAACCCTAGCGTTCTGCTGGATTTGGGCCCTTTCTATCCTGCCTCTAACCTCGCGGGTGGATTCCGGCAGTGAGTCCAGCAGGATGTCCTTAGGCCTCTTCTCAACCACTGAGTGAATGGAATTGTTATACTCGATAGTGGCCTGCAGGATAAGGTCGACTGTGTCAACTATACCCCTTTGGAGCTTTAAGCACCTAGCTATTTCCAGAAGAGTGCTGTGAAAGCGCTCTACCTGACCGTTGGACGTGCTGTGAAGGGGAGGCGCATTTACCACGCTTACGCCGTAGTTATTCAATAGCAGAGACCTGATAGTCTCTGACTTGAATGCGAGCTCATTGTCGCAATACACTTGCTTAGCCGAAGGGAAAATATTCATTAAGACCAGCAGAGGTGGTCTCGTGTCTTCTATCGTTCGAGACGCAATAGGCTGGACTACCGCAAACTTCGAGAACTTGTCAACACAAGTGAGGAAGAACTTTTTGTCCGTGGAGAAAATGTCAATGTGCAACATTTCTCCAGTCTGTGAGGGAAGTGGCGTCTGGCCGAGTTCCTGCTTCTTTGGGTGTCTGTCGTACTTTGCTTTCGTGCAAATTCTACAGTTGAGGACCACTTCATTAGCTAATTTGGTCATCTTAGGGAAATAGTACTCCGTCATGACCTGTTTTACATTCTCCTGAGCCGCCCTATGGGCTCGATTGTGTTCCCTAGTGATGATTTCTCTTCTATCACTGACGTCGAACACGTCGGCCACGAAGTTTTTGCAATACCAAAACTTCGTAGTCGGAAAGGCTCTTACCAACTCGTGCTGGAAACTGGCCAAGATTGGGAGAGTACAGTGAAACGCATTAACCACGTTTGGGTTAATGATGGCCTTTATCGTTCCAATGAGGGCGACCGTATCGGTAAAGTTTATCAAATGGCGGGTTTTCTCGCCGAAAAGTATGAAATTTCTTTTTAGAGGAAAGCGAGATTCCTCTAATACAACCTGGTTCCGGAAGCAGTTTAAGGGCTTCTCCGTTGAATCGATTGTGTAAGACAGGGACAATTCACTGTGAATCGTGGCCGCGTCAGATTCTGGCTCATCGCGGCTACCCTGCAGGGCGTTCACGTTCTGGCGCGACAGCGCGTCCGCTACATGATTTTCTTTACCAGGCTTATAGAAAAGCTTAGCCCCTGTTTCATCAATGCGCGCTTTCCAGCGCTTTATTTTTGCATTAGGATTGCTCTCGGATACCGAGAACGTAAGAGGCTGGTGATCAGTGAAGATATTTATGTCCCTAACCCCGTAAAGGAAGTGCCGTAACTTACCCAATGCCCAGACGATGGCAAGCAACTCCCGCTCGTTGGTAGCGAAGTTTGCTTCCCTATCTTTTAAGGATCGCGATATCATAGTAATGGGGCGACCATTTTGCGACAAGACAGCACCTATGCCATAGGCTGAAGCGTCTGTGGTCAAGTCAAATGGTTTTTTATAGTCCGGGTACATAAGTATAACGTCTTCCGACGCTAATATGTTCCTAAGCTTCTGGAACGCGTTCCTTTGAGCATCGTTGAATTGTATAGGGACCTTTCTAGACCTGTACTTGCTAATGGATCCGTTCTCCCCTTTTAGGATGTCGGAGATTGGTTTCGCTATTGCTGCAAAGTCTTTGATAAAGCAGCGGTAATAGCTTGCCAGCCCCAAAAAGGATCTTACTTCAAACACCGTGGTCGGCTCAGCATATTCCCGAATGGCCTTTACCTTTTCTGGGTCTGACTTTGCACCGTCTTTAGTCACTATGAAGCCGAGGTACTCGACGCTTTCTTTAAAAAACTGTGACTTCTCGTGCGCCACGCGCATGTTCGCATTTAAAAGGCTCCCTAATACCCAGTCGACATGTCTGACATGGTCTGATTCGTTTTCCGAAAAGACGATGACGTCATCTACATAAACGTAGCAAGATTTTCCAATCTGCTCCCGCAGGACGTCATCTATGGTTCTCTGAAAAATGCTTGCTGCATTCTTCAGACCGAAGGGAAGTCGACAGAATTCGTACTTCCCGCCATTGATCGAAAAGGCCGTCTTCTCACGATCTTGCTCCGCCAGAGTAATCTGGTGATAACCTGACTTTAGGTCGAGCGTCGTGAAGTACTTGGCTTTACCCAGATTAGCCAGTATCATTGTGATACTTGGCATTGGATATTTGTCGGCAACCGTCTTGAGGTTGAGCTTCCTAAAGTCTATTACGAGACGTTTATTTCTATTGCCTACCTCGTCTGTGCCTTTCTTATCGACCACCCACAGTGGGTTGTTGTATGGCGATTTCGACTTCCTAATTATGCCGTTTTTTAGTAGCTCGTTGACTTCTGATACGACAAAATCCTCTACACCCCTAGGATAGGGGTATAGCTTTGAATAGACCACATTTTCGTCGGTCGTGCGGATCGTGGCCACAACAGCCGTGTTATAAGGCAGCGCCTCGTTAGAGTCCGCAAAAGCCTTGTTGTTTCGATGAAGTACTCGCAGGAAATCTGCCTTCACCGCAGGTGGTGCCTCGACTTCTTTATTCTTCGTGTGATTAACGCTTACACATTTGTGGTACTGCAGCGCTTCCGAAGTCGCACCAAATATTAACATACCTTTTTTTAGGCATAAAACTGCTCCCACCTGCTTTAGCAGGTCCAGCCCTATGATCCCATCAAAAGTGGATAAAGAATCTAGTAGGAAAAAATATGTGTCGCACCCAAGCATGGATAACTTGCATTTTTCGGCGATGTTGTTGGACCCATGAATGGAGTGGACAACGAAAGGGGACTCGACCGGGACGACGCCTTTAAGGCGTTTGTGCGGTCTGATGTAATTTTTTGCCGCACCCGTGTCGATTAAAAATCTCATATCTACCCCCGCTATTCTCCGTCGAATGAACGGTAGCAGGGACCTTCCCCTAAAAAATTAGCGCTATCGCTATCATAATCAGGGCTATGTTCGTCTTGTTGTTCGTCTGACGCCTCTTGTGCCGCGTCGGTGTACCCTGCGCTCTCGGCCTCGCTCGCCTGGACGTGGTCTACCCTTTGCCTCCTTTGGCCTGTCGCGCGTTCCGATCCGGCGGAGCGTTTATTTCCCTGACCATGGCTGGCGTTAAACTTAGCCGAGCCCTGGGAATTCGAAAAGTTTGTGGGTTGCCTAAACCTGGAAGAAGAAGGGTCGACTTCCATGGGAACTGGGGCATTATCGGCCCCTGTTCTATTCTGGGCTTTGTCTGTGGATTGGCCGTTCTGCTTCTTGAAATGAGGATTCTTGCCCTGGCCACCCTGAGAGAATTGCTTTTTTTCTTGCTGTTGTTGTTGCTGGCGCCCTTGTTGGCGCTGCTCTGGACGAGATCGCTCTTCTTGCCCCCTAGCAAAACTTGTCGCGAAGGCATATCTCTCGTGATTAGCCTCGACCTCCTGGGCTAACGCTAGTGCCGTCGGTAGATCCGAAGGGTGAGCCGAAAACAACACATCGGTTAGACTGCGTTTTAATCCAGAGATAAATACGCGAAGTGCGTCACCCCTGAATTTTTCACACATTCCCGCTGCCAGATTGCTGTCATATGACATATGGGCTTTATTTGTGAGTAACGTGAGTTTCTTTTCAACCTCATCGTAGTACTGTAGAATGGACATGCCGCCCTGCCTAAGCGTACCCATTTCCTGTTCAATTACATGGATAGGCCGCTTATCACTATAAGTGAAGTCCATCCTCGCTATGATGGCCTCAAAGTTTAACGGCGTGTTAAACGAGGCGAGAACCGCGTCTGCCGTAGCTTCCCTATTCGCGAATTCTTGCGCCTGCGCTGTGAGTGCGCTCCGCACTGCGGCCTCAATTATCGCACGTAACTGCTCTGGGTCCATAACTGAGTCTGTTTCTGTATTATGTTCGGTTGGGGTGACACAACCTGATACCTGCAATGTTCCAAATCCCCCTATTAACCTCGCTAAAATACTGTCGTCGCTATCGTAGTGTTCATGCACGTCTACGTCGGAGTCACAGTCGCTCATTCGAATTTAAACCTCTGTATGAAACCGAACAACACATAAAAGGTTAAGCTAATGGGATTTTTTATTTTTATTTTTTATTTACTTTTTTTAAAAAATAATTCTCATAAATTTTTTCCTCAATCAGAATAGACACAGAAATAGACCTTTTCTTACTTTAACAAATTTAATTTGTGCGTATTCGAAAAAATTTTTTTCTTGAAATTCTATATTTTCACTTCACAAATCACTTACATGATTCTATTGTTGAACGTATTTTGACGAATTCCACCGCTGCTGTCAGAGCTGCCGATTTGTGTTTTGTTTTTTTTTTTTTTTTTTTTTTTTTTGTGATGGTTTTTCACGATTAACGTTAATATTTAATATTGGGACCGTTTTATCGCGTTTTTTTTATTTTTATTATTGGGTTTTTTAGGTTGGGCGCCAATTAATGCGTCAACGCCTGCAACTTTGGGTTTTGAAGTTACATGCAAAGGTGCATATAAAAAATGAGTTAACTAATGGGAGACTACAAGGGACGGTACGTCGCGCTTTTATTGTTTCCAAACTTAGACTAAAAAATACAATCTTAATCAATCTAAGCAATGCCTGCAGAGACGCCGTCGCTGCCCCAGAGCCGCCGTCGCTGCCGCAGAACCGCTGCCGCCGCTCTTGCAAAAGTGCAGCGTTCGCGCCTCGTGTGCGGTGTCGGATGACCGTCGCGGCCGGCGACATAGTTGCGACATATCCGTCGCCACATGACTCTGGTCATTGGCTTCCCCAAAACGCTGGGTCAGCACATACCAATAGTCAGTGGTTAACTTATATATATATATATATAATTCAGTGTTCCAATACTGGACTTGTGGCTCAGCAATACAAGATCAACCGTTTAATGAGAACGGTCAAGTGCCGGAGTAGAATATATTTTTGCTTGTGTCGCTCACAGAGGCGATTTGGAATTAAAAACATGCAATACAATTCTTAGGGCTTAAAGCTAACAGAATATGATTCTTAAATTTTTTCTTCGTTCATAGCGACCACTCAAATATGCTGTGTCTGCCAGCTATGCAACGACATACGGCCCAATGCTTATTCAGCAATTGTGACCGGAATCATATTCTGGCCAACCGTTCGTTGACTCCGCTTAACTACTCCCCCTTTAAGACCAAGGCCGCCCTCGGCCGACCCCATTTATGCCATGACTTCTCTTAACTGTAGTGCAGACTTTCTGGCGCTGGTGATTCGCCAAAACGCAAGACCGATGCCGATGAGCAAAACGCATACCACTCCCACGATGCATATTATCTGGTGTACGTCATTGCTACCGAGGTCCTCTTTGAATTTAAGGATCTCCCCCAGGTTACTTTCACTCAGTCGGTGAAGGTACGGAAGACTGAGGATGTCCCGGCTGGCCGTGATATTTAGTAAGGGGGTGTTAGCAGTACCCGGGACCTAATTCTGCACGTTGTTATGGTTAATGAATAAAGTTCCGTTCACCGCAGCGCGGTCGATGAAGGTGATGAGGTGCGTGCCATGTACCTAGATTTCGGTGCCGTTGTCCACTTGCACTTTCGCTGGCCTGTCATTTACAATTCGTCATCAACGAAAGTGATAGCGTCTAAATTGCTTGGTTGGATTTCGCAATTCGCTATCCCGCCTGCGTGGAGCTCTCTGGCGCATGAACTCCCATATGCTAAATGACAAAATGACGTTATTCATCATGCGTAGTATGAAATCCTCATGTATGAACGGGAAAAACGTGGCCTTTTTGCAAGCAAATTTAATTTTCAGAAATTTTATAATAAAATAAAGGGTGTTAACGGACTGTAAAACTTTCACGGACGCAACGGACATAAGATCCCCTATGGGAGTATTAGTGGGTTCCTCCAGCCAAACTGATGCCAAATCTGAATGATCGAGAATGTTTGGGCTAACAATGTTAACCTTGCAAGAGTTATTGCCAGCATTAGATTTTGCAACTCCATCATTAATATTCGATTTCTGGCTAGCAATGTCTCATATAAATGGCCAGTATCGGCTTGAGTGTCTTTAGTTGTTTTGAGAATTTGATTGACTGTAGAAGTAAGTTGATTAATTTGTACCTGGATTCTTGTGTCAATTTCTATTTGCTTATTGTTTGAATTAATTAATTGTGCCTCAATGAACCGAGTTTTTCTAAATCACCGGCATCCGGTGTGCCTGCCACACCCTTCAACATGGAACCTTAGAAGTCTGGTCCGCCCAACGCCTCTAGTAAATCTCGGAGGTGATCTGCATTCACGCTCAGAAGCTTTTTCATATGCGACTGTGGGAACATGTCATTCAATTTGACCGTTTCTTCAATCACACGCATGTATTCTGAGAGATTCGCTGAATGTTTAACGTAGGCGTATTCTTCCCACACTAGGACACGGCCATCAACAATGAGGATGTATTTGGACTGAGAGTAGTTCGTGATGCGTGCCGAAGTCAAGGACAGGAAGAAGAGAAGGTCAAATCCAAACCTGTGGAGTGAAGTTTTCGTTTTTAGCTATTTTTAGTTTGTGAAGCCATGTCCCACCACCAAAAAGTGACTTAATATAAAATGTAATGAACTAAATAAGAATTGCGCCAAGTGTTATAAGTTATAAAAGAATACAAAATGTATGCAAGGACTCGTTTGCTGGAATTATTTCAAATTATCCTTGTGGACCATCCTCCCATTAATGAGGACCGTGGTCCCCAGGTCCGCTTGTACATTTCTTTCCTCGCACAATGTCGTAAGTTTATTTCCAAGCCTTCGGTTGGACTTGACTAAAACCTTTTCACCGACCTCAAAGACTCTATTCTCTCTATTCGGAGGCGTTCTCTCTAGTTCTGAGCGCGATCTATGCATCTTTGATTTTGCGTTGTATTTCTCGTTGAGGCTCATCTGGATGTGCTTGAACAACGTCAACTGGTCTTTTGTTAATGACCGAGTGGATTGACTTGTTGTACTGAGCAGTTGCCAGTAAAATGACCTCAACGGTGTCGCTTATGTCCGATTTTTAAACATCTGGCAAGCTCTAACAACGTGCTATGAAAACGCTCTACTTGTCCATTCGACACACTAGGTAAGGGTAGCGCGTTTGACATACTCACTCCAATGCTGGTTCATTGTCACAGTATATCGATTTCGCTTTTGGAAAAAGTTCATGAGCTGAAGCAATGCTGGCTTCAGGTCCTCGATGGTCCTTGAAGAGATAGGCTGTACGACAGCGAATTTTGAAAACTGGTCGATGCAAGTAAGAACAAATTTTTTGTCAGTCGAGAAGATGTCTATGTGTAGCATCTCTCCAACATGCGAGGGGATTGGTGTTTCACACAACTCTTGTTTTCTAGGGTGTCTATCGTATTTGGCCTTGCACGTTTTGCAGTTTTGCACAATTTCGCTCGCTAGTTTTGCCATTTTCGGGAAGTAGTATTCGGAGAGAACCTGTTTCAAGTTCTCTTGAGCAGACCTGTGTGCCCTATTGTGCTCAGCTGTGAGGATTTCTCTTCTTTCCCCAACCCCGAATATGTCAACCACACGATTCTTGCAGTGCCAGAATTTTGTAGCTGGAAATTTTCTAACCACTTCGTTTTGTATCATCGCGAGAGTGTGCAAGTCGCAGTGAAAAGCGTTTACACCTCTTGGTATGATTATGTCTCCCAGCTTATCTAATAAAGACTCCTTGCATGTAAAGCTTATCGAGTGGCGCCTCTTGTTCCCAAACAGTATAAAACTGCGCTTCAAAGGAAAGCGCGCCTCCTCCAATACTATCTGATTTTGAAAGCAATTCAGAGGCTTATCTGTTGTTTCAATGGTGTGAGTCAAAGAAACTTCACTGTGGATTGTTGCCGCACAAGACTCGATTTATTGTCCTTCTACAACATTGAGTTGTTGTCTGGACAAAGCGTCTGCAACCAGGTTTTCTTTGCCAGGTTTGAAGAAAATCCGCGCGATCGACTCGTCGATGCGCGCTTTCCATCGTTTAATCTTCGCATTAGGGTTTGATTCCTACACTGCGAAGGTTAACGGCTGGTGATCGGTGAAAATGTTTATGTTCTTGACCCCATACAGATAATATCGCAACTTGGCAAGCGCCCATATAATAGTTAACAGCTCCCTCTCGTTGGTAGCATAATTGACTTCTCTGTCTTTCAATGTTCGTGAAATCATTGTAATCGGACGCCCCTCTTGGGAAAGAACTGCGCCTATGCCATAGGCCGAAGCATCGGTTGTTAAATCGAATGCTTTTTTATAGTCGGGATACCTCAGCATAACATCTTCTGATGCCAAAATATTACATAGCTTTTGAAACGCACGTTCTTGCGTTTCGGAGAACTGCACTTTAATGTTCCACGATCTATGCCAACTGACTGTTCCATTTTCCCCTTTTAGAATTTCCGAAATAGGCCTTGCTATTGCTGCGAAGTCTTTTATGAAACATCTATAATAACTTGCGAGACCCAGAAATGACCTGACTTCGAATACCGTTTTCGGCTCTGGGAAGTCCTGTTGGCTTTCACCTTTTCTGGGTCTGTTGTCGCGCCCTTGCAAGTGACTATAAACCAAAGGATGTTCGCACTTTTCTTAAAGAAGCGTGATTTTTCTACTGACACCCTCATATTTGCCTCATACAAGCTCTTCAGGACCCAGTCTACGTGTTTGACATGTGACTCTTCATCTTCAGAGAAGATAATCACGTCATCCACGTAGACATAGCAAAATTTGCCGATCTGCTCTCGCAGGATATCGTCAATGGTCCTCTGAAAGATGCTGGCTGCATTTTTCAGACCAAACGGGAGTCTTCGAAACTCATACTTCCCCCCATTTACTGAGAAGGAAGTTTTCTCACGATCGCGTTCTGCGAGCATGATTTGATGGTAGCCAGACTTGAGGTCCAACGTCGAGGAAAATTTCGCTTTTCCCAAGTTTTCCAATATCATTGAGATATTTGGAATAGGATATTTATCGGGTATCGTTCTCTCGTTAAGTTTGCGAAAGTCCATGACTAATCGCATGTTTCGATTACTCGCCTCATCTGTACCTTTTTTATCCACAAAATAGGATTATTGTAGGGAGATACTGATTTCTGTATAATGCCATTTTTCAGCAGGTTTTCAATTTCTTTATTGACGAAGTCAGCTGCCCCCATAGGATATGGGTAATGTTTTGCATAAATGGGTTCCTCATTTATTGTTCTTGTGGTGGCCACCACCGACGTATTGTATGGTAAGACCTCATTGGGGTCTGCAAAGGCCCTTTTCCTGTCTTTTAGCAGTTTCAGGAATTTGTTCTTTACTAAAGGAGGTGCATCTGAGCAATCTACGTTAGTGAAATTGACATTAGTGCATGTGTGAAAAGAAATTTGTTCAATTTCTGAACCCCATTTAAGCTGACCTGAAGCTAAGCAAAGCGATGCCCCTGCCTGTGTTAACAGGTCAGGGCCTATTATTCCATCGAAAGTTGACAGGTCCGATAAAAGAAAAAATGTTGCCTTTATGTTGAACATTAAGACAAAACATTTTTGCGTGATTCTAGTTGTACCATGAATCGAGTGGATTGTGAATGGACAATCTACTGGTCGGACGCCTTTTAACCCTTCATGTGGTCTGATAAAGTTTTTAGGCGCGCCCGTGTCTATGAGGAACTTCATTACGGATATGATATGATATATCGGATTTTATTCTTTTTTTTTTTTGTAATGCTCACAGTGCCGCGCACTGTTGGTGTGACCGCGACTTAATGTGCACTTTGTAAGAATTTTTTTTTTGCAATCGCGTGGGTAATCGTAACTACCACTAGCTGGGCGCCAATTAGTATAATTCAGTGTTCCAATACTGGCCTTGTGGCTCAGAAATACAAGATCAACTGTTTAATGATAACGGTCAAGTGCCGGAGTAGAATATATTTTTGCTTGTGTCACTTACAGAGGCCATTTGGAACTAAAAACATGCAATACAATTCTTTTCTTAAAAAAATTTTATAGGCAGCATGCGCGGCCTGCCTCCAGGACACGTAAGTGTCTTGAGTCCCATGGAACTCGTTAAGACATTTTACCACATCGAGCGGCTCATTACAATCCACCCCGTCTATGATTTCAACTTCCCTGTAAACCTTTACTTCCGGGACTGAAAGTTGTGTGTTTCTTAGCTTACTCGATACCTGCGCAATTTGTTGTTGAAGCTCTTGCCTTAGCGTAGCTTCCCTATTCGCGAATTCTTGCGCCTGCGCTGTGAGTGCGCTCCGCACTGCGGCCTCAATTATCGCACGTAACTGCTCTGGGTCCATAACTGAGTCTGTTTCTGTATTATGTTCGGTTGGGGTGACACAACCTGATACCTGCAATGTTCCAAATCCCCCTATTAACCTCGCTAAAATACTGTCGTCGCTATCGTAGTGTTCATGCACGTTTACGTCGGAGTCACAGTCGCTCATTCGAATTTAAACCTCTGTATGAAACCGAACAACACATAAAAGGTTAAGCTAATGGGATTTTTTATTTTTATTTTTTATTTACTTTTTTTAAAAAATAATTCTCATAAATTTTTTCCTCAATCAGAATAGACACAGAAATAGACCTTTTCTTACTTTAACAAATTTAATTTGTGCGTATTCGAAAAAATTTTTTTCTTGAAATTCTATATTTTCACTTCACAAATCACTTACATGATTCTATTGTTGAACGTATTTTGACGAATTCCACCGCTGCTGTCAGAGCTGCCGATTTGTGTTTTGTTTTTTTTTTTTTTTTTTTTTGGATGGTTTTTCACGATTAACGTTAATATTTAATATTGGGACCGTTTTATCGCGTTTTTTTTATTTTTATTATTGGGTTTTTTAGGTTGGGCGCCAATTAATGCGTCAACGCCTGCAACTTTGGGTTTTGAAGTTACATGCAAAGGTGCATATAAAAAATGAGTTAACTAATGGGAGACAAGGGACGGTACGTCGCGCTTTTATTGTTTCCAAACTTAGACTAAAAAATACAATCTTAATCAATCTAAGCAATGCCTGCAGAGACGCCGTCGCTGCCCCAGAGCCGCCGTCGCTGCCGCAGAACCGCTGCCGCCGCTCTTGCAAAAGTGCAGCGTTCGCGCCTCGTGTGCGGTGTCGGATGACCGTCGCGGCCGGCGACATAGTTGCGACATATCCGTCGCCACATGACTCTGGTCATTGGCTTCCCCAAAACGCTGGGTCAGCACATACCAATAGTCAGTGGTTAACTTATATATATATATATATAATTCAGTGTTCCAATACTGGACTTGTGGCTCAGCAATACAAGATCAACCGTTTAATGAGAACGGTCAAGTGCCGGAGTAGAATATATTTTTGCTTGTGTCGCTCACAGAGGCGATTTGGAATTAAAAACATGCAATACAATTCTTAGGGCTTAAAGCTAACAGAATATGATTCTTAAATTTTTTCTTCGTTCATAGCGACCACTCAAATATGCTGTGTCTGCCAGCTATGCAACGACATACGGCCCAATGCTTATTCAGCAATTGTGACCGGAATCATATTCTGGCCAACCGTTCGTTGACTCCGCTTAACTACTCCCCCTTTAAGACCAAGGCCGCCCTCGGCCGACCCCATTTATGCCATGACTTCTCTTAACTGTAGTGCAGACTTTCTGGCGCTGGTGATTCGCCAAAACGCAAGACCGATGCCGATGAGCAAAACGCATACCACTCCCACGATGCATATTATCTGGTGTACGTCATTGCTACCGAGGTCCTCTTTGAATTTAAGGATCTCCCCCAGGTTACTTTCACTCAGTCGGTGAAGGTACGGAAGACTGAGGATGTCCCGGCTGGCCGTGATATTTAGTAAGGGGGTGTTAGCAGTACCCGGGACCTAATTCTGCACGTTGTTATGGTTAATGAATAAAGTTCCGTTCACCGCAGCGCGGTCGATGAAGGTGATGAGGTGCGTGCCATGTACCTAGATTTCGGTGCCGTTGTCCACTTGCACTTTCGCTGGCCTGTCATTTACAATTCGTCATCAACGAAAGTGATAGCGTCTAAATTGCTTGGTTGGATTTCGCAATTCGCTATCCCGCCTGCGTGGAGCTCTCTGGCGCATGAACTCCCATATGCTAAATGACAAAATGACGTTATTCATCATGCGTAGTATGAAATCCTCATGTATGAACGGGAAAAACGTGGCCTTTTTGCAAGCAAATTTAATTTTCAGAAATTTTATAATAAAATAAAGGGTGTTAACGGACTGTAAAACTTTCACGGACGCAACGGACATAAGATCCCCTATGGGAGTATTAGTGGGTTCCTCCAGCCAAACTGATGCCAAATCTGAATGATCGAGAATGTTTGGGCTAACAATGTTAACCTTGCAAGAGTTATTGCCAGCATTAGATTTTGCAACTCCATCATTAATATTCGATTTCTGGCTAGCAATGTCTCATATAAATGGCCAGTATCGGCTTGAGTGTCTTTAGTTGTTTTGAGAATTTGATTGACTGTAGAAGTAAGTTGATTAATTTGTACCTGGATTCTTGTGTCAATTTCTATTTGCTTATTGTTTGAATTAATTAATTGTGCCTCAATGAACCGAGTTTTTCTAAATCACCGGCATCCGGTGTGCCTGCCACACCCTTCAACATGGAACCTTAGAAGTCTGGTCCGCCCAACGCCTCTAGTAAATCTCGGAGGTGATCTGCATTCACGCTCAGAAGCTTTTTCATATGCGACTGTGGGAACATGTCATTCAATTTGACCGTTTCTTCAATCACACGCATGTATTCTGAGAGATTCGCTGAATGTTTAACGTAGGCGTATTCTTCCCACACTAGGACACGGCCATCAACAATGAGGATGTATTTGGACTGAGAGTAGTTCGTGATGCGTGCCGAAGTCAAGGACAGGAAGAAGAGAAGGTCAAATCCAAACCTGTGGAGTGAAGTTTTCGTTTTTAGCTATTTTTAGTTTGTGAAGCCATGTCCCACCACCAAAAAGTGACTTAATATAAAATGTAATGAACTAAATAAGAATTGCGCCAAGTGTTATAAGTTATAAAAGAATACAAAATGTATGCAAGGACTCGTTTGCTGGAATTATTTCAAATTATCCTTGTGGACCATCCTCCCATTAATGAGGACCGTGGTCCCCAGGTCCGCTTGTACATTTCTTTCCTCGCACAATGTCGTAAGTTTATTTCCAAGCCTTCGGTTGGACTTGACTAAAACCTTTTCACCGACCTCAAAGACTCTATTCTCTCTATTCGGAGGCGTTCTCTCTAGTTCTGAGCGCGATCTATGCATCTTTGATTTTGCGTTGTATTTCTCGTTGAGGCTCATCTGGATGTGCTTGAACAACGTCAACTGGTCTTTTGTTAATGACCGAGTGGATTGACTTGTTGTACTGAGCAGTTGCCAGTAAAATGACCTCAACGGTGTCGCTTATGTCCGATTTTTAAACATCTGGCAAGCTCTAACAACGTGCTATGAAAACGCTCTACTTGTCCATTCGACACACTAGGTAAGGGTAGCGCGTTTGACATACTCACTCCAATGCTGGTTCATTGTCACAGTATATCGATTTCGCTTTTGGAAAAAAGTTCATGAGCTGAAGCAATGCTGGCTTCAGGTCCTCGATGGTCCTTGAAGAGATAGGCTGTACGACAGCGAATTTTGAAAACTGGTCGATGCAAGTAAGAACAAATTTTTTGTCAGTCGAGAAGATGTCTATGTGTAGCATCTCTCCAACATGCGAGGGGATTGGTGTTTCACACAACTCTTGTTTTCTAGGGTGTCTATCGTATTTGGCCTTGCACGTTTTGCAGTTTTGCACAATTTCGCTCGCTAGTTTTGCCATTTTCGGGAAGTAGTATTCGGAGAGAACCTGTTTCAAGTTCTCTTGAGCAGACCTGTGTGCCCTATTGTGCTCAGCTGTGAGGATTTCTCTTCTTTCCCCAACCCCGAATATGTCAACCACACGATTCTTGCAGTGCCAGAATTTTGTAGCTGGAAATTTTCTAACCACTTCGTCTTGTATCATCGGGAGAGTGTGCAAGTCGCAGTGAAAAGCGTTTACACCTCTTGGTATGATTATGTCTCCCAGCTTATCTAATAAAGACTCCTTGCATGTAAAGCTTATCGAGTGGCGCCTCTTGTTCCCAAACAGTATAAAACTGCGCTTCAAAGGAAAGCGCGCCTCCTCCAATACTATCTGATTTTGAAAGCAATTCAGAGGCTTATCTGTTGTTTCAATGGTGTGAGTCAAAGAAACTTCACTGTGGATTGTTGCCGCACAAGACTCGATTTCTTGTCCTTCTACAACATTGAGTTGTTGTCTGGACAAAGCGTCTGCAACCAGGTTTTCTTTGCCAGGTTTGAAGAAAATCCGCGCGATCGACTCGTCGATGCGCGCTTTCCATCGTTTAATCTTCGCATTAGGGTTTGATTCCTACACTGCGAAGGTTAACGGCTGGTGATCGGTGAAAATGTTTATGTTCTTGACCCCATACAGATAATATCGCAACTTGGCAAGCGCCCATATAATAGTTAACAGCTCCCTCTCGTTGGTAGCATAATTGACTTCTCTGTCTTTCAATGTTCGTGAAATCATTGTAATCGGACGCCCCTCTTGGGAAAGAACTGCGCCTATGCCATAGGCCGAAGCATCGGTTGTTAAATCGAATGCTTTTTTATAGTCGGGATACCTCAGCATAACATCTTCTGATGCCAAAATATTACATAGCTTTTGAAACGCACGTTCTTGCGTTTCGGAGAACTGCACTTTAATGTTCCACGATCTATGCCAACTGACTGTTCCATTTTCCCCTTTTAGAATTTCCGAAATAGGCCTTGCTATTGCTGCGAAGTCTTTTATGAAACATCTATAATAACTTGCGAGACCCAGAAATGACCTGACTTCGAATACCGTTTTCGGCTCTGGGAAGTCCTGTTGGCTTTCACCTTTTCTGGGTCTGTTGTCGCGCCCTTGCAAGTGACTATAAACCAAAGGATGTTCGCACTTTTCTTAAAGAAGCGTGATTTTTCTACTGACACCCTCATATTTGCCTCATACAAGCTCTTCAGGACCCAGTCTACGTGTTTGACATGTGACTCTTCATCTTCAGAGAAGATAATCACGTCATCCACGTAGACATAGCAAAATTTGCCGATCTGCTCTCGCAGGATATCGTCAATGGTCCTCTGAAAGATGCTGGCTGCATTTTTCAGACCAAACGGGAGTCTTCGAAACTCATACTTCCCCCCATTTACTGAGAAGGAAGTTTTCTCACGATCGCGTTCTGCGAGCATGATTTGATGGTAGCCAGACTTGAGGTCCAACGTCGAGGAAAATTTCGCTTTTCCCAAGTTTTCCAATATCATTGAGATATTTGGAATAGGATATTTATCGGGTATCGTTCTCTCGTTAAGTTTGCGAAAGTCCATGACTAATCGCATGTTTCGATTACTCGCCTCATCTGTACCTTTTTTATCCACAAAATAGGATTATTGTAGGGAGATACTGATTTCTGTATAATGCCATTTTTCAGCAGGTTTTCAATTTCTTTATTGACGAAGTCAGCTGCCCCCATAGGATATGGGTAATGTTTTGCATAAATGGGTTCCTCATTTATTGTTCTTGTGGTGGCCACCACCGACGTATTGTATGGTAAGACCTCATTGGGGTCTGCAAAGGCCCTTTTCCTGTCTTTTAGCAGTTTCAGGAATTTGTTCTTTACTAAAGGAGGTGCATCTGAGCAATCTACGTTAGTGAAATTGACATTAGTGCATGTGTGAAAAGAAATTTGTTCAATTTCTGAACCCCATTTAAGCTGACCTGAAGCTAAGCAAAGCGATGCCCCTGCCTGTGTTAACAGGTCAGGGCCTATTATTCCATCGAAAGTTGACAGGTCCGATAAAAGAAAAAATGTTGCCTTTATGTTGAACATTAAGACAAAACATTTTTGCGTGATTCTAGTTGTACCATGAATCGAGTGGATTGTGAATGGACAATCTACTGGTCGGACGCCTTTTAACCCTTCATGTGGTCTGATAAAGTTTTTAGGCGCGCCCGTGTCTATGAGGAACTTCATTACGGATATGATATGATATATCGGATTTTATTCTTTTTTTTTTTTGTAATGCTCACAGTGCCGCGCACTGTTGGTGTGACCGCGACTTAATGTGCACTTTGTAAGAATTTTTTTTTTGCAATCGCGTGGGTAATCGTAACTACCACTAGCTGGGCGCCAATTAGTATAATTCAGTGTTCCAATACTGGCCTTGTGGCTCAGAAATACAAGATCAACTGTTTAATGATAACGGTCAAGTGCCGGAGTAGAATATATTTTTGCTTGTGTCACTTACAGAGGCCATTTGGAACTAAAAACATGCAATACAATTCTTAGGGCTTAAAGCTAACAGAATATGATTCTTAAATTATTTCTTCGTTCATAGCGGCCACGCAAATATGTTGTGTCTGCCAGCTATGCAACGACATCCGGGCCAATGCTTATTCAGCAATTGTGACCGGAGTCATATTCTGGCCAACCGTTCGTTGACTCCGCTTAACTTATATATATATATATACAATATAAATATATGATTAATGAAACCACAACACATGCCTGTGTTCTGACTTTAACTAGCGAAATAATTACAAAAGCTTGTCTCCAAAGCCAAACTTATCCTTATACGAGTAAGCTTTACAGCTTTCGCGAGAGAGCTTAGGCCAACTTATAATTGAGTAATAAACAGATACATAGCTGAAAAGTCACTCTGCGCTTTTATTACCGTTTACATTCTGAAGCAAGCTCGATAAGGTTGGTCAGTAGACGCAAAATCAAACTCAAGAAATAAAGCTCAGCTACCATAGGAAGCAACAGCAAATCAGCTGCAAAACAGCTGCCAATGTGTTTGTTGCTGGTTTCTCTGTCGTTCCTTCAAGCGAGCTAAACCGAATCCCGCCAGCAGGCCATGGCATTCAAATCAATGAGTTACGCACACGGCTCAACATACATATAAGTAAAGTGAAGTGTAGTGGGGCAGCAATATGGCAGCGATATTTACATTACTTTTGTTGATACGGGTACGTCTTCTTACAACGGTAATGGTGGAAGAAGGCTTAACTTCGACCTCTTTGCTAATTACTGGCGTTGGGGCTCAGCAATCTGATTGTAAATATAACAAATGGTATTTTCGGCAGCGTGCCGGAGTAATGATAGTTTATTCTTAAACGTCAAATGCAAAACAGAACTTTAGTATACAATTTAATTGAAATTAAATTTAATAGCTGGCAAACCGATTCAGCATAAGCTATAACGCAGGCTCTTGCAGCATAGTCAAGTATCAGGTTACCGCTGCTGACCATTCTGGTCTGGCCAATTCATGCGTCAGCGGAATATGCTTGGAGCAAATTGGTAAGGATATGTGCTGTGGAAGTTTATTATGCAAAGTTATTCGTGTGCAATTCTTTTGTGTTAACTATTCCCCCTCAGGTTTATGACCGTCCTCGCTTATTTTATAGCTGTTGATGACCCTTCGTACTTCCCGCGAAGCTTGTCTTCTCTAACATTTGCCATACGGTCGCAAGGCCACTTAGGATGACGCTGAGAGCAACGCCGAAAACAATCAACGTATTGAATAAGTCGACGGACCCCAACTCGTTTTTGACGTCTTGGATAACATGAATGTTGTCATTGTTCATCCTATGGAGTTGAGGTACACTCAGGACAGGGTCACGACTAATGATGTTAAGTAGCGGTGACCCCGCTATGACTGGTTCACATATTTTGTGCCATTGATGATTGCGGAGAAAAGGAAGGTGACAAGGTGTGTTACGATTTTAATGATCTCTGGGCCAACATCTGTACTGACCCTTTCTGTGCTTTCGTTGATAATTATGACTCCATGATCAACTTGCGTAATAGGCTTCAGGTAGCTTGGCTGCGTGCGGCTGAAGGCCGCGCCGCCAGCGTGAAATGCTCGTGCACAGGTGTCTTGTGCTGAAAACTTACAATCGGATGCGAATGTTGTTGTAACGCTCTCGCTAACAGCTAGTATGTCATCGTTGCATTCGGCTGGGGTGTCATCTTGTAGCTGCAGTGTGACATGCTGATGTGATACCGGGAAGTTGGTGACTCTGGTACAAATGAATTTAATTCTAGGGTAGCCTATGAGTATATGAATTATATTCTCGGAATGTAGGACTTTAATCTTTTATGCTTCAGTTAGGCTAACTATGTGGATCTCTACAGGGTGTTCCTTAAAAATTGTTTCCAAATCTTCATGACTAAAAATATTAGGATTTTGTATATCAGCTTTAGCTAAGGAAATTGTGAGTATCAAGTTTTAAATTTGGTTTATTAACATCCTATTTCTCGCTAACAATGTTTTATATAAATGCGGTGTGTCAACTAGCTCCTTCTTTTTTAATTTAATTATTTTATTTATCGTATTTGTGAGTTTATTAATTTGCTTCTGTGCTTTTAAATTAATCACTAATTCCCTATTGTTTGTATCATTAACCTTGATTCGGACTACCTAACTTTTTTTAAAATCGGCCACATCTGGCGTGCCAGCTATTACCTTGAGTGCTGAGCCTAGGAAATCTAGACTTCTTTCCATTCTATGGTGCACTTTTACTACGAACAACCAACTTTTAATATGCTCTATATCCACATCTAACAACCTTCGCATATGCGATTGAGGGAATAATTTTGCTAATTTTTCCGTCATACAGGCAAATTCTGTCAGGTTGCTTGAATGCCTTAAATAGTCCATTTGTTCCCATACCAAGTCTTTCCCGTCTATTACCGGAATGTAGTTGAAGTGGGAGTAGTCGACAATCGGACAGTGTACTACGCCTAACAATAGAAGAAATGCAAGTTTAATCCTAGAATAGATAGGAAAAGAGGGAGATAGGATAAAGATAGTTGTGCGCTTACATATCAATCTTAGCCTGAGCGATTTTCTCACGTGTAAGTAAATGCTACTTAAGGTTGTCCTTATGGACCGCATTCCCTTTAATAAGAACAGAAGTTCCCAGGTCTGCTTGAATCGTTTCCCTGTGCAAAGTGGTATTAACTTATTTCCTAACACTCGAACACTCTTTTTGCCTGCTCGGATTAGATTTTTCAATATAATCATGGTGGGCTTTTGCAATTTTATTTTAAATGGTCTGGCTGAGTTCGCTAGTCGCTGCGTGAATTATCGGGATGGGTCTCTGACCGAGTGTATGGATCGATTTTAGGCTATTGCTGCCCTCAAAATGAACTATCAAAATTAACATTGCATTCACAATGTCTATGTCATATTCGTTCTTTAAAAGTGATTTAATTGTCTCCAATAAATCGTTTTTGTTTGGGGAAACAAATTTAGAAGTTGATTAATTGGCATTTTCACATCCATTATTCTGCGAGACGCGAGCGGTTGTACAACGGCAAATTTTGAGAACTTGTCAACGCAAGTAAGAACGATTTTTTGTCCGTTGGAAATATGTCAATGTAAAGCATTTCTTCAGCATATGATGGAATAGGTGTCACCCTAAGCATCTGTTACTTTGGGTGAGTGTCGTGTTTTGCTTTTGTACATGTCTTGCAATTTATTACCACCTTATTAGCCACTATCAGAAAATAATAATCACGACGGATTTGTTTCATATTTTCCAGAGCGGCCCTATGCGCGCGATTGTGTTTAGAGGTGATAATTTCAATTTGTTCACCTTTGTCTGTAATGTCAACAAAAACATTCTTGCAATGCCAGAACTTAGTTGCCGGGAAATTTAACACCAAATCATGTTGTATACAGCCTTGCGGTGGCAGATCACAGTAAATCGCGATTACTGAGTTAGTATTAATTAGTGGTTTGATTACTTCAAATAGAGTTTTTTTATCTGCGTTTTTTTCTTAACGGGAATTTGACTTCTGAGAGACTGAACTGCCTCTTGAAACAATTTAAAGGCTTTTCTGTCGATCAATCGTGTAGGTTAATGGTCTGACTGCACTTCATTTTCTGAATTGCTCACATTCTTCCGGGACTGGGCATCTGCCCTGTTTCCCTGGTTTGGAGAACATTTTTGCATTGTGTTCATCAATGTATGATTATTATCTTTTGATTTTCGAATTTTTGATCCTTTCGGAGTCAGCGAAGTAAGGGGTTGGTGGTCTGTAAATTGTTGATTTCTTTTGACCCATATAGATAATTTTGCAATTTACCCAAGCCCAGATAATGGCTATCAACTCCCTTGCATTTGTGGCATAGTGTGCCTTGCTTTGTTTTGGCGTTCGTGAAATCATAGTAATTGGTTTTCCCCCTTCAGACAGAACTGCACCGATGCCGTCCATAGAAGCGACAGTGATTAAGTCGAAACGCTGTTTAAAATCTGGGTACATAAGAATAACATTATCGGATGCCTGTATGTTCCTCAGACTTTCGAAGGCGTTCTGGTGAATTTCATTGAACTCAATTTTTACCTTTTTGGACTTGCTTACTCACCGAGCTATTTTCTCCTTTGAGGATGTTCGTCAAATGCCTCGCTGTTGCCACGAAATCCTTAATGAATCCTCTGTAATAACTAGCTAGACCAAAAAATGATCGTTAGCTGAACAATGTTTTGGGCTCAACATACTCCTGTATGGCCCTAACTATTTCGGGGTCATATTGGCATCCCATAAGCATTTTAAAATTGTATCGTTATGCTTCACATGGTCGCCCTCGCCCTTATGACGGCATTCATTTTTTCAATCCAAAAGATAAACGGCAAAACTCGTATTTTCCACCGGTTACCGACAACTACGTTTTTCGCGGTCCTGTTCCGCCAGGTTAATTTGATGGTACCCCGACTGTAAATATAGGGTTGTGAAAAACTTTGCCCTTCCTAGATTCGGAAGAATCATCGGAACGCTCGGCATCGGGTATCGATCGGCTATAGTTCGCTCATTTAGCTTCCTAAGGTCGATTACGAACCGTATATTTGTATTGCCATTGTCATCAAACTCTTTTTTGTCAACAACCCAAGCAGGGCTTTTATATGGGGAGCTTGCTGGTCGAATGATACCATCTTAAAGTAGTTGCTTGATTTCGTTGCTTATGAAACAACATTTGGGTACAGCTATAGTTTGGTACAGATTGGTTCGTTATCTATAGTGCGAATCGTGGCAGTGACCGAAGTGTTAAAGGGTAATGCCTCGTTAGAGGTCGAAAATGCCTTTGACCTTTTCAATATCATGCCTTTGAATTCCCTATTGACCGACATGGGCACTATTATATCGTTAACATCTGTGAAGTTTACACTGTCACAAAAATGGAAGTTCAATTGCTCCGATTTGCTTTGGTGTTTAATAGTGCTATTTTGTAAGTCCAATGCCGCTCCAGCTTCTGTAAGCAAGTCAAAGCCTATAATAGCATTAAATGAACTTAGTGTGAACTTTCAAGCACAAAAAATGGTGAAGTTTGCCCAAAAATTTTCATAAGGCATTTTTTGTTATTCTGCTCGAACCATGTACCGAGCTTACAGTGAAGGGGTTTTCATCCTAAATTACCTTTATAGCTTCTTTACGGGCTCAACATAATTCTTTGCCGCCCCTGTATAAATTAATATCTTTAAAATTCTCCCACCCAACTGACGTTTGATGTAGGGCAGGCGGGATCGTTCCCTAAAAAATACAGTGAGTCATTGTCACACAGCGACAGCATCTTCCTCAATTTCAACCACATCTGCCTCTGCTGGCTTTTTAAATCTCGGTTCGTCAGCATTGGGGGCACTCTGAACATTTTGAGGGTTGGAGAAATTAGTGCTCTGTCAAAGCTTGGAAGAAGAGCCAATTTCAATTGGCACTGGGCACTGGCTCATCTCTTTTACTTTTCTCCTGGCAACCATTGTTGTTTTGTAGTTTCCTGGTAAAGTGAGGGTTTTTTTCACAGCCCCGTACGTCCCTATTATGCTTTCCGTGTTTTGCATGGGTGCAGTTTCTATGGTCCTCTTTTGCCTGCTCTCTTCTCTGCCATGGCTTTGGCTTATGAGGCCGAAAACATGCCACGCTTATTGCTGGCTTCTGCTTTTCTAGCTAATGCTAAAACAGATGCTAGATCTGATCTGAGCCGGAATAACTACAGCTTTGAGTGATTTCTTGAGACCTGAAATGAAGGCGTGAAGCACGTCAGCACTGACCTCATCATTGAGAAGCGTTGCCTGCACTGCTTCATATGTCATTATAATCTTGTTTGTAACCAGAATTAGCTTTCTCCCAATTTCTTCGTAATAATCCATTAGGGTCAAGTCCCTTGTCTAACCATTTCGAGGCCTTGCCTCAGAAGTCATAGTGAGGTTTTGACAGTGTAAGATCAATCTTATCTGGCTATGATTGCATCAAAGTTCAGGACAGAGTTGTGTTATACTAATACTGCTCTGGCTGCTCCTCTAATTTTGTTTCTAATGATTGTTACTGCTTGGTAATTCATGCAGCTACCATCAAAAGGCTTGAATAATTCGTACGCATCAACGGCTGATTGCCTCCATGCTACGTACTCATCTGACCCACCATTAAATTCTGGGATTGATTTCATTATCTCTTTTGGAATATTACAATCGGTCTGCGAGCTTATCGAAATTCTTTTATAGGATCCAACTTGTGATGTGCTTCGGCACACGAGCTATTTACTCGCTTACTCACAGAGTTAATCTGAGTTTGAAACCTTCGTTCTTGCTGCGCTAATGCTTCGTTAACAGCGGGTACTATTAGTGCTTGTACCTGGCTTGCGTCCATGGTGAGGTTCTTTTGGTTCTGTGCCTGGCTAAAGTTCGGTAGGTTCTGTATCTGGCTAAAGTTTGTTTAGTTGTGTACCTGGCTAATATGATACCCTAGTTGTGGGACTTGTCTATTGTTGTGTTGTGTGTCCCAGTCAACATCACTATCGCACTCAGCTTTTATATTATTTAATATTGCGTCTAACCAACTCATAAGCTCATGTGCATAAGCAGCGGCTTGGGATTTGTCTTAGAATGAGAATGTTTTAATAATATTATTTCAAGGCAATCACAAGTGGCCTTTGACTTTTAACCTCTATTGAATTTACTTTATGTGCTTACAAAAATTACCTAATGTAGTTAAACCGCATAAAAACGATACACAGCATACATTTTATTAAAATAATATAATTACTTGTGGGGCTTTATCTTCATTACTTTTGGTAACTCGACACATTCATAATTACACTTGCTTTTGTTAGCAGTTTGTTTTCAATTTTGGTGTATGTGATTTGGAGAGAAAATTTTAAGCGAACTTACATAGTGTGGAAAGTAGAGTAACTCTAGCTCTAACTAAGGTGGGGATCCTTGTTGGGTGCCAGTAAAGTAAAGTGTGCTAGTCCAGCGATGGTTACGTTACTTTTGTTGACACGGGTACGTCTTCTTACGACGATTATGGCGGAAGGCTTGACTTCGCCTTCTTTGCTAATTACTGGCGTTGTGGCTCAGCAATGTGATTGTAATATATAACAAATGGTATTTTCGCCAGCGTGCCGGAGTAATGCAAGTTTATTCTTAAACATCAAATACAAAACTGAACTGTAGTATAAAATTAATTGATATTACATCTAAAAGCTTGACCCATAAGCTTCAAGGGTACAGCCGGCAAGCCGACTCAGCAAAAGTGCTAACGCAAAAACTTACAGCATAGTCAAGTATCAGGTTACCGCTGCTGAGGCATATGCTTGGAGCAAATGGGTTAAGATAAGTGCTGTGCAAATTTCTTATGCAAAGTTATTCGTGCGATTCTTATGTCTTAACTTACATGCAGATTTGCACCAATATGTATGAGATGAGACACACATCAACAACAATTTGGCGCGTTTCTGCATTGATACCCTTATTATTATTATAGATATAGTATATTATTATTATAGATATGGTATACAATGTTTCAAAACAAATTTTAATAATTGTATCAACAGTTGCACACTAAATAGTAAATTATATTTGTCTATGGCATTGGAATAAAAGGTATATAAGTTAAGCGGAGTCAACGAACGGTTGGCCAGAATATGACTTCGGTCACAATTGCTGAATAAGCATTGGACCGGATGTCGTTGCATAGCTGGCAGACACAGCATATTTGCGTGGCCGCTATGAACGAAGAAATAATTTAAGAATCATATTCTGTTAGCTTTAAGCCCTAAGAATTGTATTGCATGTTTTTAGTTCCAAATGGCCTCTGTGAGTGACACAAGCAAGAATATATTCTACTCCGGCACTTGTCCGTTATCACTAAACAGTTGATCTTTTATTGCTGAGCCACGAGGCCAGTATTGGAACACTGAATAATACTAATTGGCGCCCAGCTAGTGGTAGTTACGATTACCCACGCGATTGCAAAAAAAAAATTCTTACAAAGTGAACATTAAGTTGCGGTCACACCAACAGTGCCGCGCAGTGAACATTACAAAAAAAAAAATAATAATAAAATAAAATAATAAAAATAATAAGCTAATCACTAATAATAATAATAGTGACAGTGAGTTAACAAATGCGGCTGCGCAGTGAACACTACAACAAGAAACAATAAGCTGCAGTTACAGTGAATTAGCGATCATAATCTCGTGATTCACAAAGGTGCGCTCAAGCGCTGTGCGATTTACATATATTTTTACACCGAAGCCGCTGGAGCTCTTCGGGCAGTGGAGACTGCGGCGAAGGGAGCGACTACGAATAACAAGTGCGTGACTGCGGCGTTGGACCCGCAAACGTGGCTGGTGTAGTGACTAAAATAAATCATAAAAATCATGTAAGTGGGCACTGTAGAACAAAAGAAACAAAGAGAGGAGAAATCTTGCATGCGTTATATTTGCAACAAATTATCTGCTAGAATAAAAACAAAAGTTTTTCAGAATTTGATTTGACAGCAGTAAAAAAATTTTGTTAAAAAAAAAAGACAATAAATTACTTTGTGTTACTTTTTATGCCACTCTAAAAATTGTGCTGCAACGGCACATACTTTCTTGCTTATACGCTTCTCCTGGTTCAGAGCTGAGGCGTAATTCGACCCACCTTCCGACTTTCTGTTTTGTTTTTGCGTCCGCTAGACCGCGCGTGCATTTATTTGTTTTTGCTTTAAATGCCCATGAACTCCCCTGCAGGAACTCTAGCGACTCGGATTCTGACTGTGACAACCGCATCAGAATCCCAGCTACACGATTTGCCCCTACAGTCCCCCCAACATCGAACAAAATGGATCCAGAGCAACTTAGAGAGATAATTCAAACGGCCATAAGCAATGCCCTAACAAAACAAGCCAATGCAAACCAGCAAAGAGAGCAGCTATTAGTGCAGAGAATTAATGAATTATATGAACAAATTGCAGCAGCAAACGTTGTTCCCCACAAGTAGTAGCGTATGCAGCTATTGAGATTAGAAATGACATTCGCTGCGACAAGCCACTAGACGCCTCCAAATGCTTACCTGAGTTTGCAGGAATACAGGAATCTAATGTTTCTTGGAAGCAAGCGGCATTAGCCGCCTACCACATTTTCAAGCCATATAATGGCAGTTCTCGGCATTATCAGGCCGTTATAATTATAAGAAGCAAAATTTGGGGCCCCGCGGATGCGGTACTGGCCTCATTTGGCATTGTGTTCAATTTCGATGCGATAATAAATCGCCTTGATTTCACATACAGTGTCAAAAGGCCGATCCATGTAATTAAACAAGAGTTAGGCACCTTGAGGCAGGGTGGCTTGCCCCTACTCTAGTATTATGACGAAGTGGAGAAAAAACTAACCCTACTGACCAACAAGGTCAATATGTCTTACGAGCCCGTTATGGCAAAAGGTCTTGTGAGAAGTTCCGTGACGCCTCGTTGCGCGTTTTCATATCGGGGCTTAAGCGCAATCTCACGGATGTACTCTTCGCAGCCAAGCCTAGAGATCTGCCTTCGGCACTGGCGCTTGCTCAGGAGGTGGAATCGAACCACGAAAGATATACTTTCGCGGCTAATTTTGCCAAAAGCCAAGAAGAAAAAAAGCGTAGGCCGAATACACAGACACAGAGTCGACAGCAAGATAGACATTCTGAGCCACGGACAAATAGCGCAAAAAACCCTCATTTCAACAGCAGAAACAACAGGATCAGTCCGATCAACAGGAACCCATGGAGGTAGAACCTTTATTTTCAAGGATCCCCCAACCCACACAGGCACCGGGGTATCTGTATAGAAAACAGGCAACATCTCATCGCACGGGCTTTCAAAAAAAGCAACAAAGGGTGAATCATGTAAGGCAGGACGCGGAACAAGGGTCGCAAATGTATGCTAATGCCGCCTCTAGGGCAGAGGCGCAAATTGAGGATGACGTGAGCGATAGCTATGAATCAGATGCTGTTAATTTTTTAGGGGTAGATCCTGTTACCCGTCATCGATCGAAGAGTAGCAAGGGCCGATATGAAGTTCCTCATAGACACGGGCGCGTCTAAAAACTTTATCAGACCACATGAAGGGTTAAAAGGCGTCCGACCAATAGATTGTCCATTCACAATCCACTCGATTCATGGTACAACTAGAATCACGCAAAAATGTTTTGTCTTAATGTTCAACATAAAGCAACATTTTCTCTTTTATCGTACCTGTCAACTTTCGATGGAATAATAGGCCTTGACCTGTTAACACAGGCAGGGGCATCGCTTTGCTTAGCGTCAGGTCAGCTTAAATGGGGTTCAGAAATTGAACAAATTTCTTTTCACACATGCACTAATGTCAATTTCACTAACGTAGATTGCCTCCTTTAGTAAAGAACAAATTCCTGAACCCCAATGAGGCCTTACCATACAATACGTCGGTGGTGGCCACCATAAGAGCAATAAATGAGGAACCCATTTATGCAAAACTTTACCCATATCCTATGGGGGCAGCTGACTTCGTCAATAAAGAGATTTAAAACCTGCTGAAAAATGGCATTATACAGAAATCAGTATCTCCCTACAATAATCCTATTTTGTGGATAAAAAAGGTACAGATGAGGCGAGTAATCGAAACATGCGATTAGTCATGGACTTTCGCAAACTTAACGAGAGAACGATACCCGATAAATATCCTATTCCAAATATCTCAATGATATTGGGAAACTTGGGAAAAGCGAAATTTTTCTCGACGTTGGACCTCAAGTCTGACTACCATCAAATCATGCTCGCAGAACGCGATCGTGAGAAAACTTCCTTCTCAGTAAATGGGGGGAAGTATGAGTTTTGAAGACTCCCGTTCGGTCTGAAAAATGCAGCCAGCATCTTTCAGAGGACCATTGACGATATCTTGCGAGAGCAGATCGGCAAATTTTGCTATGTCTACGTGGATGACGTGATTATCTTCTCTGAAGATGAAGAGTCACATGTCAAACACGTAGACTGGGTCCTGAAGAGCTTGTATGAGGCAAATATGAGGGTGTCAGTAGAAAAATCACGCTTCTTTAAGAAAAGTGTGAACATCCTTTGGTTTATAGTCACTTGCAACGGCCCGATAACACACCCAGAAAAGGTGAAAGCCATACAGGACTTCCCAGAGCCGAAAACGGTATTCGAAGTCAGGTCATTTCTGGGTCTCGCAAGTTATTATAGATTTTTCATAAAAGACTTCGCAGCAATAGCAAGGCCCATTTCGGAAATTCTAAAAGGGGAAAATGGAACAGTCAGTTGGCATAGATCGTGGAACATTAAAGTGCAGTTCTCCGAAACGCAAGAACGTGCGTTTCAAAAGCTATGTAATATTTTGGCATCAGAAGATGTTATGCTGAGGTATCCCGACTATAAAAAAGCATTCGATTTAACAACCGATGCTTCGGCCTATGGCATAGGCGCAGTTCTTTCCCAAGAGGGGCGTCCGATTACAATGATTTCACGAACATTGAAAGACAGAGAAGTCAATTATGCTACCAACAAGAGGGAGCTGTTGGCTATTATATGGTCGCTTGCCAAGTTGCGACATTATCTGTATGGGGTCAAGGACATAAACATTTTCACTGATCACCAGCCGTTTACCTTCGCAGTGTCGGAATCAAACCCTAACGCGAAGATTAAACGATGGAAAACGCGCATCGATGAGTCGAACGCGCGGATTTTCTTCAAACCTGGCAAAGAAAACCTGGTTGCAGACGCTTTGTCCAGACAACAACTCAATGTTGTAGAAGGACAATAAATCGAGTCTTGTGCGGCAACAATCCACAGTGAAGTTTCTTTGACTCACACCATTGAAACAACAGATAAGCCTCTGAATTGCTTTCAAAATCAGATAGTATTGGAGGAGGTGCGCTTTCCATTGAAGCGCAGTTTTATACTGTTTGGGAACAAGAGGCGCCACTCGATAAGCTTTACATGCAAGGAGTCTTTATTAGATGAGCTGGGAGACATAATCATACCAAGAGGTGTAAACGCTTTTCACTGCGACTTGCACACTCTCGCGATGATACAAGACGAAGTGGTTAGAAAATTTCCAGCTACAAAATTCTGGCACTGCAAGAATCGTGTGGTTGACATATTCGGGGTTGGGGAAAGAAGAGAAATCCTCACAGCTGAGCACAATAGGGCACACAGGTCTGCTCAAGAGAACTTGAAACAGGTTCTCTCCGAATACTACTTCCCGAAAATGGCAAAACTAGCGAACGAAATTGTGCAAAACTGCAAAACGTGCAAGGCCAAATACGATAGACACCCTAGAAAACAAGAGTTGTGTGAAACACCAATCCCCTCGCATGTTGGAGAGATGCTACACATAGACATCTTCTCGTCTGACAAAAAATTTGTTCTTATTGCATCGACCAGTTTTCAAAATTCGCTGTCGTACAGCCTATCTCTTCAAGGACCATCGAGGACCTGAAGCCAGCATTGCTTCAGCTCATGAACTTTTTTCCAAAAGCGAAATCGATATACTGTGACAATGAACCAGCATTGGAGTGAGTATGTCAAACGCGCTACCCTTACCTAGTGTGTCGAATGGACAAGTAGAGCGTTTTCATAGCACGTTGTTAGAGCTTGCCAGATGTTTAAAAATCGTACATAAGCGACACCGTTGAGGTCATTTTACTGGCAACTGCTCAGTACAACAAGTCAATCCACTCGGTCATTAACAAAAGACCAGTTGACGTTGTTCAAGCACATCCAGATGAGCCTCAACGAGAAATACAACGCAAAATCAAAGATGCATAGATCGCGCTCAGAACTAGAAAGAACGCCTCCGAATAGAGAGAATAGAGTCTTTGAGGTCGGTGAAAAGGTTTTAGTCAAGTCCAACCGAAGGATTGGAAACAAACTTACGCCATTGTGCGAGGAAAGAAATGTTCAAGCGGACCTGGGGACCACGGTCCTCATTAATGGGAGGATGGTCCACAAGGATAATTTGAAATAATTCCAGCAAACGAGTCCTTGCATACATTTTGTATTCTTTTATAACTTATAACACTTGGCGCAATTCTTATTTAGTTCATTACATTTTATATTAAGTCGCTTTTTGGTGGTGGGACATGGCTTCACAAACTAAAAATAGCTAAATACGAAAACTTCACTCCACAGGTTTGGATTTGTCCTTCTCTTCTTCCTGTCCTTGACTTCGGCACGCATCACGAACTACTCTCAGTCCAAATACATCCTCATTGTTGATGGCCGTGTCCTAGTGTGGGAAGAATACGCCTACGTTAAACATTCAGCGAATCTCTTAGAATACATGCGTGTGATTGAAGAAACGGTCAAATTGAATGACATGTTCCCACAGTCGCATATGAAAAAGCTTCTGAGCGTGAATGCAGATCACCTCCGAGATTTACTAGAGGCGTTGGGCGGACCAGACTTCTTAGGTTCCATGTTGAAGGGTGTGGCAGGCACACCGGATGCCGGTGATTTAGAAAAAACTCGGTTCATTGAGGCACAATTAATTAATTCAAACAATAAGCAAATAGAAATTAACACAAGAATCCAGGTACAAATTAATCAACTTACTTCTACTGTCAATCAAATTCTCAAAACAACTAAAGATACTCAAGCCGATACTGGCCATTTATATGAGACATTGCTAGCCAGAAATCGAATATTAATGATGGAGTTGCAAAATCTAATAATGCTGGCAATAACTCTTGCAAGGTTAACATTGTTAGCCAAAACATTCTCGATCATTCAGATTTGGCATCAGTTTGGCTGGAGGAACCCACTAATACTCCCATAGGGGATCTTATGTCCGTTGCGTCCGTGAAAGTTTTACAGTCCGTTAACACCCTTTATTTTATTATTAAATTTCTGAAAATTAAGTTTGCTTGCAAAAAGGTCACGATTTTCCCGGTCATACATGAGAATTTCATACTACGCATGATGAATAACGTCGTGGCAGATTGCGATGGTGAAACGCATGCACTCGAAAATTGCACCGCCTCTCCGGGGGCCACATTTTGTTATCTAGCATATGGGAGATAATGCGCCAGAGAGATCCACGCAGGCGGGATAGCGAATTGCGAAATCCAACCAAGCAATTTAGACGCTATCACTTTCGTAGATGACGGAATCCTCATCGTAAATGACAGGCCAGCGAAAGTGCAAGTGGACAACGGCACCGAAATCTGGGTACATGGCACGCACCTCACCACCTTCATCGACCGCGCTGCGGTGAACGGAACTTTATTCATTAACCATAACAACGTGCAGAATTAGGTCCTGGGTACTGCTAACACCCCCTTACTAAATATCACGGCCAGCCGGGACATCCTCAGTCTTCCGTACCTTCACCGACTGAGTGAAAGTAACCTGGGAGAGATCCTTAAATTCAAAGAGGACCTCGGTAGCAAAGACGTATACCAGGTAATATGCATGGTATGCGTTTTGCTCACCGGCATCGGTCTTGCGTTTTCGCGAATCACCAGCGCCAGAAAGTCTGCACTACAGTTAAGAGAAGTGATCGCAGAAATAGGGTCGGCCGAGGGCGACCTTGGTCTTAAAGGGGAAGTAGTTAAGCGGATTCAACGAACGGTTGGCCAGAATGTGACTCCGGTCACAATTGCTGAATAAGCATTGGGCCGTATGTCGTTGCATAGCCGGCAGACACAGCATATTTGCGTGGTCGCTATGAACGAAGAAATAATTTAAGAATCATATTCTGTTAGCTTTAAGTACTAAGAATTGTGTTGCATGTTTTTAGTTCTGAATGGCCTCTGTGAGTGACACAAGCAAGAATATATTCTACTCCGGCACCTGACCGTTATCACTAAACAGTTGATCTTTTATTGCTGAGCCACGAGGCCAGTATTGGAACACTGAATAATACTAATTTATATAGGGTGGTATTTAGTTACACTACTTGTGAATAGAAAACATACCCTATTTTGAGAAAGAATGAAAAATTAAAATATTATAAAATCTGCCGGGCTGCTTGAATGTTGCAAGCAAGTAGAGAAGAAGAATTTATTTATTTGTGACTGTGATTTATAGGCATAGCAGTGCTTAGAAGACACACGAATAAATAAGAAGAGTGCAGAAGCTAAGACCATAGGCTGTAGCCTCAAATTAAAAAGGGATAGAAAGGACAGAATTTTTCGAATTATTCATTGTCGAATCGTTTGTTTTGATTATTTTAATACCCCGAAACCCTTGAAAATGGATAAAAAGGGTATAATGAATTTGTACACACACACATTTATGCGCATTTTCTTTGAATTGTACCAACAGACTTGCGATTGTGTTGATTTCTGTGCTGCTATTTTAGTTCGTTTTTTCCTCACTTACTTAGTTATTGGTGTGGCTGTTGAGTAGAGGCGGTGGCAAGCGGTGCGAGTTCGAGGCTGTTGGATAAAGACGGTGGTGAGTAAAGACGGCAAGTAGTGCGGTTAGTTGCGAGCTCGAACCCTGCCAAGGAAACTTTTTTCTTAAATTTATCTTTATTACTAGAAACGAGTGCGTAGTGAGTGCTGCATTTGGTGTTGTAATAAGAGGGTCCAGAATATCCCCTGGTCGGGAGCTCCTGACTAGAACCTTTGCCTGTTATACCCTGAACCCATTGAAAATGGGTAGGAAGGGTATAATGTATTTGTGCAAATCTATGTTAAGGGCAGAAGGACACGTCTCCGCTCCATAAGGTATATATATTCTCCATCAGCATTATTGGCCGAGTCGATCTAGCCATGTCCGTCTGTCTGTCCGTTAGTCCGTCTATCCGTATGTATGAACGCAAGGATATCTGAAACTATAAGAGCTGGAGACTTGAAAGTTTAGCTATTGCCCGCGCAGATCGAGTTTGTATCCGATATTCGATTGTTTGCAATTTGGCAGCACAGCAAGTTCTGTTCGTGTCAATAGCGCGAGCAGACTGACTTCTCAAACTTCCTTTCACCCAATTTTACCAATCAATTAGTCACTCAAAATAGTTCAACTATTGTTCTCTGCGTTACTCTTATTCAGTCAGCGCTCTATGATCAGACCTCACTGAGCAGCAGAGTCTCTTTTTGTCTCTGCTACTATGCCTACTCAATTGCAAATTCTTTGATACAGACATACGGAGCTAACTAAAATATGTACGCGCATCTACAGTGGCGCACAATCAACCACACGTACTCGTGTGTTGACATTAAGCTTGAATGCTTTTGTAAGCATCTCACGATTTTACCCTTTCTTCCACACACTAAAACATTTTTCTCCTATTTTCTTTTTCTTTTCTTTTCTTTCTTCATTCATTTTCTTACGACTATGATTCACAAACTTAGAGTACATTGACCGAACATCAGATCTTATTGGATTCATAACATCAATTTTTATTTCTTTTTTTTTTAAATCGAATTAAATTATATCATAATTCATAATTCAACCTTTGTTTAACTTAGCAACATTGCTATAAGTCCTTCTACAGACAATGACCTGGACCCCCACCTCTTCAGTTCTGTCGTCTATATCGTGATTTAATTCACCAACCAACCGACTGTTTGGTAACGCTCTTAAAAATTCGGGTGAATATTTATACGTCAGCTTATTTGTTAGTGATTTTAAAATATATCGATCTCCGTCTAAAACTTTATCTACCTGAACCGCACCTCTAAATTTTGGATCAAGCTTAGTTTGATGACGTTCTTCATTCTTTAACAATACGTGATCATCTACGTCAGGCCTTATAATTTTTGCTTTATTTTTAACAAACCTACGCTTGTCATATCGTGCATTATTGGATCTACCCCATCTGGTTCTTCACATATTGGCAATTGATCAATTCTTTGCCGATCAATAATTCTAATGGGCTTACCTTAGTGACTCGATTTGACGTACAGTTCATAGCGAGTTGAACTTCGGTTAACGCATCCTGCCACGATCTTCCACGGCGGTTAATATACTCATGAGTGTATTCATTTACTCTCTCCACTTGGCCATAAGCCCTACTTACACCTGTGGCAATCAAATGTAAGTGACCTGAGCTAGCAAAACAGCGACATTGATACGCTATTACCCGAGTAGGCAAACCAAATAGGGACACGACCGACTTCAAGGCTTTCATACAACTTTCGGTATTTATGCTTAGCGTCTGGTAAAAATAAATGTATTTTGTGTATGCATCGATTAATACTATTACGTATTCCTTCAAGTCATTTTTGCCACTCATTTTACCAGTAATGTCGATGTGGACGGTGTGCCAAGGTATATCTACCTTAGGAATCGAATGTAGCTTTGCCTGTACTTTTCGAACTGGTGGTTTCTCTAGCTGTAATACACTTCTCTACGAATCTTCGCACATATTTTGACACATTTTTCGAACCAGTAATACCCATATACTTAATCCAATTTTTTTTCCCATCCCAAGTGCATAATGGATCCATGAACGTGATTGATCACTGCCCATCTAAAAGCTCTTGGGATTACTGGCAAATATTTGGTTTTAACGTTTCTCTGTATTTTCCTATGTAATTTTCCCCTTCTTAAATTCATAGTTTCCTTTATATATTCGGGAAATTCATTATTGCGTCATTTTATTGATATCTGAGCACCCTCGGGATCACCCTGTTGCTCAGAAATTATCCACTTGTCTGTTATATCGTCAAAGTAATTCGCTTTTCAGTTATTCTATTCATACACTTATTTTCAAGCGCCATTCGCTCCCCTTTCCTGTATTCGAGATTGAAATTAAATGATTGCAAAAATCACCACCATCTGTGTACTCTCGGAGCTAGATCCATTTTGGTACGACTAGCCTTCAGAGAATTACAGTCCATATATACGACAAATTTACGTCCTTGCAAATAATGACGGAAATGTTTGATAGCACTGACAACTGCTAGTGTCTCTAGTTCGTACGAATTATATTTTGCTTCAGCAGGTGACGTGCATTTACTATAATACTTCACTACATAAGGTTTGTTGCTAATTTTATGGAGTAATTTTGCCGCATAGCAAACAAAGCTAGCATCTGTGTGTAATATTGGATAATATTGGATACTGTGGGTCAAATATGGTTAGCACAGGTGCCTGTGTCAATACAGTTATTATTTTTAAATGAAGTTGCACATGGTCTGGCTGCCAAAAAAATTCGGGCTTCTCTTTGAAATAAGCAAATTCAGAGGTTTTATTGACTCGTAAAATTTGTGAACAAATTGCCGGAAATAAGAAGCTAAACCAATAAATTGTCTGAGCTGTGTCGCATTTCGCGGAGGCGGCATACATATTAACGCTTGAATTTTGCGTGCATTTGGCCGAACTTCCCCATTGCTCATTTCATATCCAAGATACTCAATACAAGTTTTAAGGAACGAAGATATGGTTATGTTGAAGAACAATCCGGATTAACTAAATGTTTCTAACGCTTCGTCCTTGGTTTCAGCTATATTTAGCGACGACAGAACTGAAGAGGTGGGGGTCCAGGTCATTGTCTGTAGAAGGACTTATAGCAATGTTGCTAAGTTAAACAAAGGTTGAATTATGAATTATGCTATAATTTAATTCCATTTAAAAAAAAAAGAAATAAAAATTGATGTTATGAATCCAATAAGATCTGATGTTCGGTCAATGTACTCTAAGTTTGTGAATCATAGTCGTAAGAAAGGAAAAGAAAAAGAAAATAGGAGAAAAATGTTTTAGTGTGTGGAAGAAAGGGTAAAATCGTGAGATGCTTACAAAAGCATTCAAGCTTAAAGTCAACACACGAGGACGTGTGGTTTACTGTGCGCCACTGTAGATGCGCGTACATATTTTAGTTAGCTCCGTATGTCTGTTTCAAAGAATTTGCAATTGAGTAGGCATAGTAGCAGAGACAAAAAGAGACTCTGCTGCTCAGTGAGGTCTGATCATAGAGCGCTGACTGAATAAGAGTAACGCAGAGAACAATAGTTGAACTATTTTGAGTGACTAATTGATTGGTAAAATTGGGTGAAAGGAAGTTTGAGAAGTCAGTCTGCTCGCGCTATTGACACGAACAGAACTTGCTGTGCTGCCAAATTGCAAACAATCGAATATCGGATACAAACTCGATCTGCGCGGGCAATAGCTAAACTTTCAAGTCTCCAGCTCTTATAGTTTCAGATATCCTTGCGTTCATACATACGGATAGACGGACTGACGGACAGACAGACGGACATGGCTAGATCGACTCGGCCAATAATGCTGATGGAGAATATATATACCTTATGGAGCGGAGACGTGTCCTTCTGCCCTTAACATAGATTTGCACAAATACATTATACCCTTCCTACCCATTTTCAATGGGTTCAGGGTATAACAGGCAAAGGTTCTAGTCAGGAGCTCCCGACCAGGGGATATTCTGGACCCTCTTATTCCAACACCAAATGCAGCACTCACTACGCACTCGTTTCTAGTAATAAAGATAAATTTTAGAAAAAAGTTTCCTTGGCAGGGTTCGAGCTCGCAACTAACCGCACTACTTGCCGTCTTTACTCACCACGGTTGTGTGCTTACTGATAAGACCTATGATCTTTGGGCGATGCAGATCCCACTTTTGATGTCGGAATATAGGAATGGTTATCCATCGTGTTTGCAATTTTACCAATCAATTAGTCACTCAAAATAGTGCAACTATTGTTCTCTGCGTTACACTTGTTAAATCAGCGCTCTACGATCAGACCTCACTCAACAGCAGAGTATCTCTCTATCTCAGCTATTATACTTACACTCAATTGTTAAATCAAAGTTATAACAGGATTTATCGTGGCAATATATCACCACCAAAATATGTACGCACATCTACAGTGGAACACAGTAAAGCATCTACGACATATATATATATATATATATATATAGTGACATATCCATAGTCGCACCCACCCTTTAACATTACTTAGCACACAATCATACATATAAGTATAAGTATTAACATGTCTAATATTGTAAACAAAAAGGCTGATGATAACATCGACATTGGTCAAGATCAAACTGTCCCCTTTGGTAGACATAAACAATTCACCCTAAATATCACGCCACTGTCAATGTTCCCATCAGAATACTATCCCACGCATAATTGCTGACGAAGCTCAAACTTCACTAAATTTTGACTCAAACTCTCAAAGCGAAGTTTGCTAAGCGACCGCAACAGATAGAAAATTAGTTCATATTCGGGAGGCAAATCTGAATGTACTCGTTATAAGAAGTAGCCGTTAGTGAAAATAAAGAATTGAAATACATTTTTTTAAAGTAACTAATCGTTTAAAAACTTAATTGGCGCAGCCGGTAGGATACGTCGGGAAAAAGTAAAGATCACTAAAGGATAATTAATTCCTAGATCTAAAGCACAATCGCGACCGAATTTGTTGTCGGTGTGTAGCAAACGATTTCTCGAATACGTATCCGCATAAGAACCTTCGGATCACTCGTAGTTTATTAACATTGACCCTTCGGGCAATAAAACTACCACAGTTAATAACGACTGGCTTTGCATATCTTTCGATCCCTGCAATACGTTATTACTGGGTCTTTTCAATAAGACACACACACAAAAAACAACTAAAACAATAATAATTAAGGACAAACTATAAACTAAATGTACAAAGTCCAAAAACAAAGTGCAAAAGAAAAACAAAGTGCAAAAGAAATAAAAGTGCAAAATCAAAAGAACTAAAAAGTTCGAATATCATTAACTCAAACAAAAATTATTTAAAAAAATTAAAAATATTAACTATCATCAACCACCAAAACGTGAATTACAACAAGATAATGACAATGGAATTATCAGAACAACACCTCAACCAGGCCCTCTCACAACTGAGACAGGTGCCAAATTTTGACGGATCAACAGAGAATCTCAACGCTTTTATTAAGAGGATCGATTACATCCTACATCTGTATCCAACCCGAGATGTCAGACAACATAGCATCTTATACGGAGCCATCGAATTGCAAGTTGCTGGAGATGCTCAGAGAGTTTCACAAAGGACAGCGGCCAACACTTGGCAGAAGTTGAGGAATGCACTGATCGAAGAATATAAAATGCAAACACCATTTGAAGAGCTCCTCCGACGCCTATACAACACGAATTTCCATGGAAACGTCCGTAAGTTCATCGAGGATCTCGAATAAATAAAAAATAAGTTAGCTTTAGAAAATATACCTAGCAACACAACACTTTATACAAATGCCATGAATAACACAATTAAAGATGTAATTACAAAAAAATGACCAGATAGGCTTTTCATGATGTTAGCCAGATAAGACACTACGTCGACACAGAAACTTAAAAAAGTAGCACAAAGAGAAGGATTATACGAAAATAGCGTAAATGATAGACCTAAAACTAATAACGTTCAGGGAAATCAAAATACCAATCGTAGAAACATCCCATTCACGCTTGAACGCGCCAAACCCTCCGACTAAACGTCAAAGAGACAGCAACAGTGGGTAGATGAAAATGGACACATCTGAAAATTTTCATCAGCAAGCCTCGGAACAAACAGAAGAAATTCATTTATCAAATTAATTATGAATGACGAAGTTCTAAAATGCGTCATAGATAAAGGTTCAACCATAAACCTAATGAAAACAAACCGCTTAAGTTTTCCAATATACAACGAAACACTAAAGGTTCACACCATAAATGGTGTTATTGAATTAAAACAAAGCATAAGATTAGGAGCAAGCAAAATTTGTCCGAGTAAACAAAAATTCTATATTCTTGACTTCTCAGAGCATTATGATGTTCTGATTGGGAGAGAATACCTTGAACCATGCCAAGCGAAAATAGACTATACACAAGGATCCGTAACCTTAGGAGAATTTAACTTTTGTTTTAGATATAATGACGAAGATGTCGAAGAGGACATGACCGCACAAGAGTGCCTTGATCCACCCTCAACAGAGGATAGACCATTTAACTTCGCTATTGATAACGAATTAACAGAAAATAATGAGTATAGGCTAGAGCACCTAAACTCAGAAGAAAAGGAAAACATTAAAAATGTTTTATATGAGTTTCGTGATATCCAGACAATTTGACTTTCACTAGTACAATTAAACACAAAATTCTAACAAAGCATGAGGATCCAATTTACAAGCGTCCATATAAATATCCTCAAATATACGATGAGGAAGTAAATAAACAAATAAGCGATATGATAAAACAAAATATCATACGTAAATCAAAATCCCCTTACTGCTCACCAGTAATAATCGTTCCAAAGAAAAACGATGCATCTGGAAAGCAAAAATTTCGGTTAGTCATAGATTACCGCAATCTCAATGAACTAACTATTAATGATAAATACCCTATCCCGATCATGGATGAAATATTAGACAAACTTGGAAAATGTCAATATTTTAAAACCATCGATCTAGCCAAAGGCTTCCACCAAATTCAAATGGATCCTGGTTCAATACCCAAGACCGCATTTTCGACTAAAAATGGCCATTACGAGTACACTCGCATGCCTTTTGGTCTTAAGAATGCACGTGCAACGTTCCAACGTTGCATTTTAATTTTTTTAATTTAATTTCACTTTTAATTTTTTTCCACTTCATTGGAGGAACACATTTTGTCGCTACAAAAAGTATTTGAGAAGCTTAGAGAAGCTAACTTAAAACTACAGTTGGATAAATGCGAGTTCTTGAGAAAAGAAATTGAATTTCTCGGTCACATCACTACAACTGAGGGTATAAAACCAAATCCCAACAAAATACAAGCAATTGTCAAATTCCCAATTCCAAAAACCCCAAATAAATTAAATCATTTCTAGGATTATGTGGTTTCTATAGGAAATTTATACCAAATTTCGCCAATATAGTATAACCATTAACACTTAAATTAAAAAAAGGAGCAAAAATCAATATAAAAGACAAAGACTACGAATCAGCATTTGAAAAGCTAAAAGTACTCATAACATCCGACCCATTTTCATTAACAACAGACGCGAGTAATATGGCAATAGGTGCCGTCCTTTCGCAAGAGCATAAGCCTATATGTTATGCAAGCAGAACTCTCAACGAGCATGAGATAAATTATTCAACGATTGAAAAAGAACTATTAGCAATCGTTTGGGCGACTAAATACTTTAGGTCCTATCTTTTTGGTCGACAATTTCAAATCCTTAGTGATCACAGACCACTCGTCTGGTTAAATAACTTGAATGAACCTAACATGAAATTACAACGATGGAAAATCAAGTTATATGAATTTGACTTCCAAATTAAATATGTCCCAGGAAAAGAAAATTATGTGGCAGATGCTCTGTCCAGAATTCAATTAAACGAAAACTTTTTAGGTGAAGATACCATTAGCACAAGAGCAACTATACATAGTGCTCAGGGAGACAAAAGTAACCATTTACAAATCACAGAAAGACCTCTTAATTATTATAATCGACAAATAGAATTTGAAAAAGGAACCGAGAACGAAACAAAAGTTACAATATACTTTCATAAAACCAACATAAAAATTACATACAAAGACATGACTAACGCACATGCCAAAGAATTGATAAAAGAATATTTATGCACAAAGAAAAGTGTGCTATACTTCCACAATAAAGCAGATTTTCCAATTTTTCAAGAAGCCTACTTAGAAATAATAAGTCCGAATAATTTAACAAAGGCAATGAAAACTAGTAAAAAATTAAAAGATCTTCAAATATTTGCAGAATTTAAGGAACTAATAATAAAAAAAACACAAAGAATTATTACATCCAGGAATTGAAAAAACTATCAATTGGTTCAAAGAAACCCACTATTTTCCAGATTATCAAAAAATATTTCAAAAACTAATAAACGAATGTGAGATTTGCAACATCGCAAAAACAGAACACAGGGATACAAAATTAACTTTCGAAATAATTCCGGAAATCGCTAATATCCGAGAAAAATATGTAATATGGAATAATATGGATTTTTACATAATAGGAGATATCTTGCATTGATATCTATTCAAAATTTGCATCATTAATAGAAATAAAAAGTAGAGACTGGTTAGAAACCAAACGAGCTATAATACAAGTATTCAACCAAATGGGTAAACCCATCGAAATAAAATCAGACAAAGACTCAGCTTTTATGTGCACAGCTTTACAATTATGGTTAAAATCAGAAGAAGTAAATATTAATATAACCACTAGTAAAAATGGCATATCCGACGTAGAACGCTTTCATAAGACAGTTAACGAAAAATTAAGAATCATTAACAGCGACTCAGACGTCGAAAATAAACTTACAAAATTTGAAACTATACTTTACACATACAATCATAAGACGAAACACAAAACGACTAACAGAACACCAGCGGACATATTCATATACGCAGGTACACCAGAGTATGACACTCAAGCTAATAAAGAAAAACTAATAAATAAGAAAACAGGAGAACTAAGACAAATCGACGATAAACATTTTGAGGAAACAAACAGAGGCAGGAAGATAATACACTACAAAACGAAATTCAAAAAGAAAAAGAAGACTAATCAAAGTAAATATAACAATTACAGGTCAACAACAGACAGCGACCAGAAAATACAAGCACCAGATTAAACTAATTATTATAATATTACTATCAATAACTATAAACCATATAAATGCACAAAGCATTGAAATTAATCCTATTAAAGCCCATAACGGTTATCTCATATTTAAAACAGAAACCATAGACATTCCGACAAATTACGAATACCATTGTTTAACGGTAAACATAACAAAAACCGAGGAAACTTTTAACAATTTAATTGAACAAACCAAAGAAAACTAATACAAATCGAATACCTAGTAGAAAAATTAAACAGAGAAATAAACGGCTTAAAAATAGCCGAACGCAGCAAAAGAGGTTTCATAAACATAGTAGGAACAGCTTACAAATACTTATTTGGAACATTAGACGAAGAAGACAAATCAGAAATTGAACAAAAAATAAGCAGCTTAGCAGAGAACACCGCTCAGGTTAATGAATTAAATCACATTATAGAAGTTATATACAATGGTTATATAATCATGAACGAACTAAATCAAGAGACAGAAATAGGAAAGAAATTAAATATGCTTATATTTAACTTACAACACTTTACAGAATATATAGAAGATATAGAGATGGGAATGCAACTCACAAGATTAGGTATTTTTAACCCGAAATTATTGAAACATGACTACTTGTTACATGTCAACTCCGAGAAATTGTTAAATGTAAAAACTTCTACTTGGTTCAAATCAGATACAAACGAAATACTGATAATATCCCATATTCCTCGAGAAATGATAAAAAACCCGGTATTTGAAATAATTCCATACCCAGATGAAAATAATAACATTTTGACAGAAATAGCTCATGAAAAATATTTTACACAAGACAAAAAAGTTTTTAGCAAAGAAACAATAAAATTAATTAATAATGAATGTTTGACAGGAATTTTAAACCAAATAACATCAGAATGTAGTTATACTAAAACATTTAAAAATTTTCAAATCAACTATGTAGAACCAAATATAATTTTAACTTGGAATTTACCAAAAACTATATTAAACCACAATTGTATAAATAACGAAATATCCATAGAAGGAACCAATTTAATAAAAATCTTTAATTGTTCACTGCAAATTAATGAAATTTCGATTTCAAACAACATGTTAGATTATACTCAAAACATTTATGTAAGCAATGATGTTATAAAATTAGAACCACTCTCGTTTGCACAAACGAAACAAATTATAATTGAACACACAAAATTTTTTTAATGTATTCCAGATAATTACAATAACCATATTTGTAATCATATTAATAAGTTTAACACTGTATTTAACATATAAGTTCAAAAGCATACCTAAGAAATTAATAATAAAATATAAAAAACCAAAAGTAGAACAAACACCTGAAATAGTAGAAGATACACCAATTAAAAAAGAAGAAACTGTTACACTATACCCAAACTTAAAATCCTGAGGACAGGCACTTTTCTAATCGTTGGGGGAGTGACATATCCATAGTCGCACCCACCCTTTAACATTACTTAGCACACAATCATACGTATAAGTATAAGTATTAACATGTCTAATATTGTAAACAAAAAGCCTGATGATAACATCGACATTGGTCAAGATCAAACTGTCCCCTTTGGTAGACATAAACAATTCACCCAAAATATCACGCCACTGTCAATGTTCCCATCAGAGTACTATCCCACGCATAATTGCTGACCAAGCTCAAACTCCACTCAATTTTGACTCAAACTCTCTCAAAGCGAAGTTTGCTAAGCGACCGCAACAGATAGATAAATTAGTTCATATTCGGGAGGCAAATCTGAATGTACTCGTTATAAGAAGTAGCCGTTAGTGAAAATAAAGAATTGAAATACATTTTTTTAAAGTGACTAATCGTGTAAAAACTTAATTATATATATATATATATATATATATATATATTTATAAATATATATTATAAATTTTCTGTACTTGTTTTCTTATTAGAGTATCTATTTTCTTGCCTACATTGTTTTATTAATAGCTGTTGCTATCATTGTGGGTCCGAATCCCGCGGCGCAAGTTACCAGAGGAGAACCTTGTCTAATGTTAAAGGTGACCTCCTTTTAGTGCCTTGTTATGTGTCCTCTGATGTTGAAAAGTTCCTCCAGTTCATAATTTTTATTAAGTCAAGAGTTTAATGATATGAATAAAAGATTACAACCGCTTTGTGTTGAAGCTTAAACTAAACTGAATGTTCTTTAATAACAGAAATATGTATATAGCTTTATATCGCGTGCTTATAATGAAATTTTCTGTTTCGGCCATGATCCAAAAATGTTGACAAATTTGCGACAGGGACAGGCAGGCTGGCAACCAACAGGCACACAAGCGCATAAAAGCTTCTATTCATATACAAAATATGCAAGTGTGCGTGAATATGGTAAGTCCAACAAATCGTAAATGCACACATGCCAACGCTTAGGTACCCTTACCAACGATATCGAGCTAAAATGCAAGAATTTCGCATCGACGTGGCAAACCCTTTCATGATTTCATATTACCCGCCCCTTTAAAATGGAAGAAATGCCTCCGACATTTGAGAAATGTTAAATATGTGCGTATTTTTGCTTGTCGGACACATACACACACAGACAGTTAAACGGTAAATAGACAATATGAAAGAGCACTGAGATTAAGCCAAAGCAGTTTCCTGTAGTGTGAGCGAATAAAGGGAATAAAAAAGAGCAGCTTTGCCGTTCCCTCACACAAGTCTTATGTATTTCGTACACACGCTCTCTGTTAGAGCGTGCGGACGCTCTCGAACCCGAACAAAAACGAAGGCGACTTTGGACCAGCCGCTACTAAGACAACAGGCCCCATCAAAATGCTCAGTTGTCCAGTCTATATGTTGTATGGTTAGTGGTCACACGGTTAGTTGTACAATTGCTTGCCAACTGCACCTCTCCTAGCACATCCTGCCAAGTGTGTCTTCCAGTTTCAGCCGTCGTTAACATATTTTTCAACGTGCTCATTGTCCGTTCCACTTAGCCATTAGTTCGACTAGCACCGGTTTCAATCAAATGCAAGTTTATCTTATGATCTGAACAGAATTGACTATGCTTCGCTCCCGTACAACACCTTTCCTGGTCGGCTATTATTTGGTTTGGTACTCCAAACAATGAAGCAGCGGATTGAACAGCATTTATAGGATTCTCTGATATAGATAGAAATACTTGGTAAACGCATCTGCTTGGACAATAACGTACTGCTTTTGGTAACTGTTGCCACTCAATTCCCTAGTTATATCGATGTGGATAGTGTGCCAAGGAATATTGGCTTTCGGGATTGGACTCAGTTCAGCTTGAATTTTTCCTGAAGTTGATTTGGACATTTTGCAAGTGAGTGAAAATCGTAACCTTTATCGACTGTCTTTTCGAAACCTAAATGCATTATTAACAAGTAAACTTGGTTTATAACAGACCATTCGTAAGCAAGCGGCACGACTGGTAAACAGCGTGCTCTGCCATTTCTCTGTATTCCCAATATATTTAGCAAGAGAAAAATCTTTTAATTTACTCACAATTTCGGCAATGTCTGAGTCTCGACGCTATTCAGCAATGAGCCAAAAAAACAATAAAGTTCCTACTCAATAAATAGTGTCGAAAATGTTTAATGGCGTTTACGACTGCTAAAGTTTCCAACTCATACGAGAGGTATCTCAACTGTGCAGGTGAGTAGTAGTATTGCTATAGTATCCTATTACCAGGGACTGGTTTATCAGTAAGAATAGAAATAACTTTCTTCCGTATTTGTTCATGTTCTCTTTTCAAATAAATTAATTTTTGTCTCAACTTAAAAAATAGAGAAATTTAAAAATTAATTATTTGGAATTCTTTTTGTTTTGTTTGGGCTGATCAGGATGTTATACCCAAGCTGGAGTCCCCCAGGGTAGCGTTCTTGCTCCGTGGCTATACACCGTCTACACAGCAGACATGCCGGCGGTAGACCCGACGACACTGGAGCATCACGATAGCTTCACGCTCGCCACTTTTGCGGACGACACAGCGATCCTCTCCAAAGCTAGCTGTGTATACCAAGCCACCGACCAACTGCAAGAATACCTGCACGATTTTGAGACGTGGGCATCTAAGTGGCGGATTGCCATCAACAGGCAAAAATCGGTATGCTCCACGTTCGCGATCCGCAGAGATACGTCGCCAGGAGTGTTTCTTCAAGGCGAACTCCTCGAGCATAAAGACGGACACCGCTACCTCGGAGTCCACCTTGATCGCAGGCTAACTTGGAGCAAACACATAACAACAGTATGTCACAGCTTACGACAAAAACTTAAAAGAATGACTTGGCTCCTTAAGGAAAACAGCAAGCTTTCCCTGAGCAACAAGGTGCTGCTGTACAAAACCCTACTGGCCCCAGTTTGGCGCTATGCAAGCCAAATCTTCGGCACTGCAGCAAAGTCCCACTGGAGGAAAATTAGTGTCTTTCAATCCAAGGTGCTGAGACTAAGTACTGGGGCCCCCTGGTACATCCGAAACCGGGCCTTAGCAAGAGACCTAAAAGTCCCCATGGTGGGTGACCAGTTACGTCAGCAGTCCACCAGCTACATGGCCCGCCTTTCTGCTCACCCCAATATACTTGCAAGAAGGCTTTGCAGAAGAAAACGACGGAGACTTCGCAGGATCCACCCCATCGACCTCCCAAACCGGGTTCTAAGATAGAGTAAGCATAAACCAAATAATGTAAAACTTAATAGGTAATGTTAAGTAAGTTCCTCACATAATTATAAAGCTAGGTTAAGATGCTCAAGTATAGTATCAAAAAATTAGCTAATAAAAAGGAAAAAAAAAAAAAAAAAAAAAAAAGGATGTTATATATTAGTTTGTACGAATATATTTTTGAATTTACTGAAAATTAAAATTTAATTCTTTCCTTCCTATGTGAAATAATTGTTAAACTAATAAATGATTTATTGATATACAATTGTTTGTTCTTTTCTGTATATACATATATTTAAAATTTTTGTTTTTTGTTGAAGCTTTACGGATGTACATATATACCAATGCTAATTACTACTTATGTATCTACACTACATCACTATGTAATAAAAGTTTTATTTACTTTTTGTCTTTTGTTTTTAACGTCTGATATTATGATATTATCGTTGTCTTCTATTTTTTCTATTTTATGTATTAAAAATCTAGCTTATGACCTGTTTCGTTTTTTAATACAACTTTATCTTCTATTAATTAATTAATTTATTTTTCTGCTTGTTCTGTTCAAGCATTATTCGATCTCTTTTATATGCTAACTCTTAATGTGGTCATTTACACGATTAATGCCTTGTTAATATAAGCTTTTTTACTAAAAATTAAAAAGGACAATAGTCATGCGTTGTGGAAAGTGTTGTATTAAAACAATATACCAAGTAATATAACCAAACATCACAGTCAGTTTTATCAACTGACATGTAAGAACGAAAGAATTCGTTTAACGCTCTATGACTTCGTGCCACTGTTCCTAACGTTTGGTGGTGATGTGCCGTAGAAGTTATGTATTTAATACCAAGGTACTTACAAAATGTTGTATAGCTGAATTTTTATATTCTGTACCTATGTCCGTAATAAACGTCTTCATTGGACGTTTATTCGTATTACAGAATAAAATCTTCGAATATAGCTTAAGCTACGACTTTTGAACTTTTGTTTGGAGTAGGTATGGCAACAAGATATTTAGTTAAGTCCCATATTAGTGTAACTGCATTTTCATTGCCTTGCTCTGATTTAGGTAGTGGAACGATCGTGTCTTCTATTATTCTATCAAAAACATTGATTGTGGTTTCCGTAATTGTTAAAGGAGTTTTTGTATGTGTTGTCACTTTTGATTTTTGACATTTTTGTATATACTCAGTAATTTTTTGACTGTGAAATGTCTACTATATACATATGGTTTAAAGTAATTAATGGCCCAATGAATTGCTTATAGCTCTTGTTCTATGGTTGACTTATAACTTTCACCTTTAGTGAAACTGCGAGATGCATATGCTACAGGTAATTGAAGACCATTATAGTTTTGAGTTAAAACTTCTCCACATACCTCTGCTAGGATTTGCGATTATGCAAAATTCTTTGTCAAAATTGATGTTTTGCAGTAAAGTTGGATTCATTAATGCCGTTTTAAGATGCTCAAAGGCATTCTGGCAATCAGCTGTCCATTCCACTTTTACATCCTTTTTACATAATCTTGTTATGTGACGAGAGGAATCGGAAAAATTTTTAATGACACGTCAGTTATAATAATAGTTACAAAATGCAGCATATCTTCATTCATATCTTCTTCATTGTGTAAAACGATAAGAGCCATTGCTCGCAGAAAAAGACGTTATATTTCTTGAATTTTCTGTAAGTTCCATTTGATGGAATCCAGACACGAGAAATAGTTTGCTCGGCCCAATTGATCAAGAATATCATCTATTCTTGGAAGTGGAAAATTATAAGCTAATAGTTTTTTATTAATTTGGCGATAGTCCATCTCTAAACGCCATCTTTTCGCCCTTGAATTCGGTGAGCAAATCTTTGGTACTAATAGTAATGGGCTATTATATTCAGACACTGAGGGTTCTTTCTATTTGATCTTGAACAAGTTTAGTTACTTGTTTAGTTATTTCTGCGTGTTGTGAATGAGGAGTTCTATAGGTTTGAATATATGTAACTTGATTCATCATCTGTCAATCATTATTTTTGCTTGTAGAAATTATTAGCTGTTCTGTTTCCAATCCAAAGATATCCGTATATTTTGAACATAATTCTGTCGTTATTGACTTATATGCTGGTGGAAAGTTCTTTTTTAGCTTAGTGAGAATTGATTCCGCTCTTTGAGAGTCGTGTGAGTCTGCTATTTGATAATTGGATAATGTTCAAAATTTATTACCTTTATGTTTAGAATTTTATTACTGTTAGTTGTGTTTAATATTCGTACGTATGCGTTTTTGAATCTGCAATTGAATTACCAACAAATGTTCCGTCTCCTATCCCCTGATTAGGTATTAGGATTTGCTTATATTTAGTATCTACGTTAATATTTCTGATTACTTCACAAACTGATGGTATAATTATTTATTTATTTATTTATTTATTAATGGTCGACAAAACGAGTGTCTTCCTCATTACTCAGTAGATTATACATACAGTATATAATGGAATTATATGCTAAAAGCCTAGTTAGATAACACATTTCTCTAAATAGCATCACCGACAGATGGAGGCGTTTTAGTTGCCAGCCCGGCCAGCTGTGCCCCTTTTCGTAAATTTGTCAGCGACGCTATTGGAGCCTACATCTAAGCAGAAGGGTGTTAGTAGGAAAAAATTGTTCTTGTAAAATTAAACTTTTTAAAATACTTAGATTTTAAGTTTTTAAGATGTGACAATCTGGGAGTAAACCAGGGTGGTTTTCAAGATGTAGTCGAAGTAATTACTATAAAAAAAAGTAATAGTAGTATTCATATCAACCGAGTCATATAAGAAAGACCAATCGGTTGCATAAATAAGCTGATTCAGCAATTAATAATTTCCTTTGCAAAAGCAGCGGCGGGGCTTATTGGCTGATGTGCACGAAATGAGACGATTGCAATTGAACATTGTATAAAGTATATGTATAAAGTAGGATGATATACATCCTCAGGAAGAGATAAAGGGGACCTAGACACATAAGAAATAAGGTAGTCGTTAGCAAATACAAGGTCAAGTGTTCTATTCAAATGATTAGAAATTGAATTGATTAGAAATAACGAAAGATCAAGCATGCAGTCTACAAAATCATAATATAATATAATAATTTTCGGCAGTGAATAATGACCAAGAGATGTTCGGCAAATTAAAAACACCCAATACCATAAATAGGTCATTATCACGCACGTGTGAAGAAACTTCTTTAATACAAGTAATATGTTTCAAATTAACTTGAATATCAGAAGAAGGAGGATATAAGAGCATGTAATATAGATATTCCGTGTAGGAAAAGACACCTTAACTGAGACAATCTCAGAGTCAGTGGGCGTATTGAAACAGAAAAGTTCTGACTGGAGAGAGGCTTTAACGGCAATTAACACCCCACCACCTCGAGTCGGCCGATCATTTCTATGCAAAATAAAGCTATTCGAAAATACCTCAAAATCGGATATGGTTGAACTTAACCATGTTTCTGAAAATGCTATTATATCCGAGTCGTAGAAAACGCTGGCCATGAAAAGATTCTTATGTTTGGAAATGAGACCCTTGACATTCTGATAATGAATAGAGATTTGGTCAGAAGACGAAGTTAGTTTTTTGGGGCAGAAATGGTACCATATATTGAAAGGACTGGAAGGGTGACAGGCTGGTTACGCTTTTTTGGCTTGAACTCGTGAACAATCATGTGTGGAGGCCAACATTGGGGATCACAAATGATTGGGAACATATCATGTGAAACATTTATTTTGAATGATGATATTTCACGAGGGGTGGAGAAATTAAATTTGGTTATTGACACGCTAGCAGAAGATTTGGTAGCAATATAGGCTGCCAATGACTCAGAAGTGGTGTCCGATGAAAGTCGAGACACAAAAACTTGCCTACGAGGGGCAACAACCGTTAAAGTAGGTGCTGATGGGGCTGCAGGTAATACAGGAGTTGGAGGAGCTAAAGAGGCACCATGATTGTGTTTAACAATCTGGACAAGATTACGCGCAGGTCTACCTTTGCGGCCAGGAGCTGACGGGGCTGAGGCAGTTTGGATATCAGGTACGGGCTCTACTGGAACTACTATAGGGGATGAAACGGGGGTAATTGGGCAGTCGCTTAGAGAAGGCGGTAAAGACAACATCGGAAATAAATCCAAGTTGCTAGGTAGGGACAAGAAAGGCGTAGGTGTCTGAACAGACGTAGAGGGCAATTGCAAAAGTTGAGGCTCCAACCGGCGATTGGTTGGAGACTCGAATTTATATTTGGCAAGCAACTCAAAATTCGAGTCAAAATTACTCGACTGCTGCTTAGCCACATTATTCAATTTTAAGAATTTTTTTTCTCACAGAATTATACATTCTGGAGAAATCAATTTGCTTGTCGATGCAATCTGGGCACGACCAACGCAAGACACCGCAGCCCTTCTTGGCAACTGCAGTGATCTTGTCGCAATCACGCCCAGTGAGACCTGAGCATTTAGCATGCATCATACTCTCACACAGCCAGCAATTAACAAATTGCTGCTGTGCAGAATCATCAGCCTGCTTGAACGTGCAAGGTTTCTTACAGCACGACATAATTATTACAACAGTATGTAAGTTGCGAGAGCGCAGAGCAAAACGAAAACGGTGCACAAATAGAGCAAGTAAACACTCAAAAAACAATTATCGTACACAAACAAATTGCTTGGAGCGAAAAGCAATAGCAAAAATTTGCGAGAGAGCGATGCACAAGCAGAAATATGCAGCAGCGAGCACACGCACATACAAGTGTATGCACAGGGGAGCACCAAAGCAAAAGAATCATAAACAGGCAATAACAACAACACGGAACTGACGCCGCGTTTTATAAATGCAATAATTAACAGACAGATAACACTTTGCACAATTTATTAAAGCTTTTTAAATAATGCACCAAAAATGCAAAATTTAGAAATAAAAAGCAGGATTAAAGCGCAAAAATATATAAAAATCTTGGAGCACAAGTAAAACACGTCAATCACTCTCAACTATCTCGTTATTGTTGATACTATGGAAAATTGGTATTTGCATATGATGTGCAATTTAATTGGGTCTTAAAATGGAACAGTCACTTTCTGTGAAATCTAATTGATAATTGAATTGTTTTATGAAATCTATTCCAAATCTTCCGTCTCGAGGGATCGGAATCACCTTTTATGCTGATAAATATATTTAAATTAAGATTGATGGTGTGAACTGTTGTTTTTATTAATTTTGAGTACTTAAGGGGCCTGTTGGTTTTCCGAGTTACCGTGTGTAACTCGGATCTGGTTTTGCTGTCCCTGTCCTTTATTTGAGCCGCCTCTTTATGAGCCGCCTCGAGGATTAACTCTGTTCTTATTGTTTCTATTACCATTTCTGTAGCCGCCTCTGTTGTACGATCGGCCTCTATAATTTCCTCTGCCGCGGCTTCCAACACGATGAGGATAATTTTGGTTATAAAAGACAGTGTTTTTTCGTCCAGTTGCTTCTGTGCAACTATTGACAAATTTCGATATAGCATCATTCTTATTACTGAATGTGCCGGCCTGCATGATAAGTTTTAAGTAAGTTCAGCCAGCGTTGTGCTGTACTTAGTGGCTAGGGACTTCCAGGGACTTTGACAACTTTTCCATTTCTTGGACGCATTGGTTGGCCGTCTTATTTTTCAGTTGGAAATTTAGGAATTTTGCAGAAATTACGTATACTGTTTCTCCTTTGACTCTAACTGTTAAAATGTCAATTATTTAACTAATTGTTTGTTCATTGCTTATTAGATTTCTTGCATGACCCTTCAGCTTAATCTTTATTATGCTTACTGCTACTGTTTCATGCACGCCTTTTAAGGAATCAAGTAGATTCAATGCGTCTTTGAAACTTTTTAGGTTCTCTACGCGTCCATCGAACTCGGGTAAGAGTGATGAGGCCAGTTTTAAGAACTCTACAACTGTCTGAGCCATGCTTTCTATGCATGGGCGTCGCCGGACGTGGCACGCAAGGGGCGGTATGCCTCTCGCACTTGTTGATATCCGGACCTTCACTCTCTACTGGGCTCTTCTCCATTAACGGGATTTGCTTATTTGGAGGAAGATTTTGTATTATTTTTATTCTGAGATTTCTTATTTTTGAGTTAGAGGTTGTAGAGTGCGTAATAATTTGTTTTGTTTTTGAACAGACTCTAAATGGTTGCCGCTAGTTTGTTTGCGATGTTCTAATTTAGCTGACTCTCGGTCGCGTTTAGCAGCTTGTGGAGTTCAGATTTTCTTTTTTTTATTCTCTTCTGAACTCCGCTGCGTATTGTTTTCTTTTGTTGTTGCACACTCATAAACTATACTCAATCAGTATAAAAAGGTTCCTCAATTATTGTTCCCGATGTTGTTGTTTTTGTTGTTTCCGATGTTGTTTTTCTCGTTGTTGTTGTTGTTCCAGCTGTTGTTGTTGTTTTTGCAGCTATTTTTCCTACGTTGCGTGACACCTGTCACGGTCGCTATGTAATGTTTCATAGAATTCCTCAATTGAATACACATCGATTTTGCATTAGCAGAAGCACGTCAGTGCAGTTCTGCATGGTTCTTTAGTGTCTTATTTCAATTTAAAGATTCGTGCTAACCTATGGGTATATGAATATACTTATGTTGTTATTGGTTTACAGCTACAAAGAGAGAGAGAGAGTGTGTGTATGTGTATGCCTGTGTTAGTAAGCATATATATGTTGCTAATGAAATGCGCTCAGACGGAGCGAGGGATATGCAGCGTAAACATACACGGTCAGCTAGATGGCTAGTGAACCGCGCTGAGTAACATGAGCCAGAGGCAATACATAAAGAGGCTCTGGGTTTGTTTAATGTATAATTGTTATTGTACGCAGCAAAGTGCCGCAATCTTAATATTTATATACCGGGTGTTCTTTTGAAGCATATACACATTACAATAGGCAACACAAAGTCTATCCGAACCATTTTCTTAAATCAATTATATAGGGCTTTCATAGGGTGAACTTGGTCTTATTAAATTGCATTTCAACAGCTCATCAATGTTTTCTCGAACTAAATCTCACTCGCATGGACTCGATAAATATGGCTTTCTTTAAACTGTTTTTCTTGGATCAATTAATCATATTTTCATTTCGCCGACTCTAACTTTAGGTCATGGAATACCTTTTATGAAAAAAATCTTGTCCCTCAAGTTCAGAATCAATACCGGTTGGTTTGATTCCGGTACATACATTAGTTATTTTAGTTCTTGTAATTGTAAATTGGTTTGATGAAATGAAAATATGAAAACCCTGACAGTATTTCACCGCCAATGACAATATCGTTTTGTATGTGATCATTGCCTATTACATGAAACAAAATCTCAATACAATTATCATTAATTTTTACGTTTCTTAACAATTTTACAAAATATTCCATTAGTCCCTATGCCTTTTAACATCACAATATTATTCAATCTTTTACCAGAGAATTTAGTACTTAGTTTTTCTTTCATCAGTGAGCATTCCGCTCCGAATCAAAGGTGGCATCAAAAATGTTGCCTCTATGGTTCAAGTAACCCTCACGGTACTGCAAGGCTGCACTGCTCCACCCGCTTTTCTTGGATGAATTTCTTCTTATCAGCTTCCATCTGTGTACATTGGGTAGATATGTGACCCTGGTCTCCGCACTTGTAGCAGGTTAACTTGATTTTCCACGTTAATGTTCATCTTGTCTGCAATGTCGGTCATTCGCAAGCTGATGTTGTTGTTTACTGAATCTGCATTCATTTTATGTCCCAATTTTCCAATAAAAGAACATTCTATTGATGATTGCATTTGCCTTTGCTTCACAAAGCCAATTTTCCTTTTATTTAAAGTGAAAACTTTTAATTCGGACTGTAAATCGCCTCTGGTTCGAACATTTGATGAAAACTTAAAAAACTTGATAGCAATGCAATGATTAACGGATACAATAATTTCTTCCGATTCCATTTTGCACCATTTCGTCGTAAGTTCTGTAACCATGCGGCTTGCATGGATTGCCAGACACTCACCATCAGTCGGTCGCTTTGTCAGCATATTAAGAAACATGGCGGTTGGTGTTTCTATAGTGTCATTCTGGGGAAAATAATTTTTTGCTGATGTGGCTGATGTAGAGTCGGCGGCAAGTAATGCGAGCTCGAGACCTACCTGGGAGCTATTTTTTGTTATTTTTGTGGCTGTTGAGAAGAGGCGGCAGCAAGAAATGCGTTCAGTTGCGAGCTCGAACCGTGCCAAGGAAAATTTTTCTTTAAGTTTATCTTTGTTACTGCTAAAGCCGAAGAACGCGTAGCGAGAGCTCATTTGGTGTTGGAATAAGAGAGTTCAGAGTATTGTAGTATACCTACCCTGCCAGTAATACAAATCAAAGAGTATAACAGTAAATACATACATTGTGACACTCAGTCATAATAATCATAAATATACAAATACCCAAAAGACCACACTTAAACATATAAACACACGAGCGCATATGTCATAAGATCCACCATGCCGATCGTAGCGCGTGGGAATGCTGAGCATGCACTTTGCAGCTCAAGTGATCAGATATAAACAACATAAGTATGTCTGATGTATACACCAATATACTTACACATAAATATAAGACATAGATATAAACATTGCATGTTTCGGGTTAGCTGAACCCAGCACGAATATATAAGAATCATTCTGAATAAAGTAACACTGAGGAGCAGACGCTCCAGATGAAATTGTCTGTTATTAATAATATTACAGTATTCCCTAGTCGGGAGCTCTCGACAAGACCCTCTTACTTGTTTTATTTATTTTTATTACTTCAAACGACTTCGGGAGCTCCCGACTAGAACCTCTAGCTTGTTTTCCTTAAAGAGGTCTGTAACCTTTTCTATACCTGGGTGCAATAAGTCTTTATGACCTTTAAGGATTATTTCCTTTAAGTGTGCATAGTTTTGTATTTTCTTTAACTTGTTTAGTAGATTTCATTACCTTTGTTAGGTTACTTGGGTTAATTATTTCAATGTGAGCATTATGTAAGTGCACTTTATAGTTTTCTTTGTGCATAACTATTCTTTAATCAGTTCTTTGGCATATTCGTGAGTTATTTCCTAATAAGAGATTATGATTTTTAATTTGTAGAATAAGTATGTTGTTTCCACTTTCGTTGCTATTATTATTTTCTATGAATTCTAATTGCCTCTTATAATAGTTAATGGGTCTTTGAGTAATAGGAACATGATTTTCATTATCTTCCTGTGCACTGTGAAATGTTGCGGCCAAGCTTTTTGGATTTTCGCCTTATAAATTTTCTTCTATTTTAATTCGCGATGAAGCGTCTGCTATATAATTTTCTTTTGATGTGGTAGTCACTACGTCGCTACGGATCTCGAATATTCTTCCGAACCTAGCTAAGATTTCTTTTTCTATTGCCGAATAATTAACTTCGTGTTCGTTTAATGATCTGCTTACATAGCAGAATGGTTTAAGATCTTGTGATAATACTGCTAATATGGCAATATTACTGGCATCTATGGTTAATTAGAATTGTTTCTCAAAATTGGGATATACTAGTATCGGATCAGACATTATAAGTAATTTTAACTTTTAAAATGATTCGACGTATTGCTTATCTTTTGTGTTTATGACTGCATCCTTTTTTAGTTTTGCTATCATTGGTTTTGCTATTTTTGAAAAATGTAAGATGAACTTTTGGTCCTCCGCAAAGTCCTAAAAATGATTTGATTCCCATCGCTGTTTTAGGTATTGGTAATTTTTGGATTGCCTCGATTTTGGCTGGGTTAGGTTTTATACCTTCTGTTGTTATTATCCGGCCTGAGAATTCAGTTTGTCTTTTCATGAATTCACATTTATCCAACTGGTGTTTTCTATAACCTCATTTTGTGAAACATTTCCTCAATGACAATATATGTTCCTCCAACGAAGTGGAGTATACAATAATGTCGTCCATAGACAAGACAATCCCTGTAAATATAATATTCAAGGCGATTGTTCATTCAGCGTTGAAACACTAACCATAACTGCATAGATTGCCTTTTTATCGAAACACGATAAATCGCAACGAGGGAACGCCAAGGGTTTTGAAACTGTCGTTATATGATGACAGGGTAATGTCTTGAACAGCCTATCAGGTAACTTCCTCATTATAACGGTTTTATTTATTTATTTTATTTATTTTATTATTATTGGTCGACAAAACGAGTGTCTTCCTCATTATTCAGTATATTATACATACAGTAGATAATGGACTTATATGCTAAAAGCCTAGTTAGAAAACACAGTTCTCTAAATAGCATCACCGACCGATGGAGGTGTTTTATTTGGCAGCCCGGCCAGCTGTGCCCCTTTTCGCAGCTAAATTTGTCAGTGACGCTATAAGAGCCTACATCTAAGCTGAAGAGTGTAAGTAGGAAAAAAGTGTTCTTAAGTAAAATTAAAAATAATCTTAGTTTGCTATGTTAATTAATAAAATACAATAAATAGGAAAAAGAAAGTAAGAAGATTGTTAATAAAGTAAAGACATGTAAGCTAGATAGATGTATAGAGTGCTAAGTAGATAGGACAGAGAGAAAAGTAATGGGAAATCACCGACCCGGTGGGGGAAAATTTACAGCCTGTCCGGCAAGCTATGCGCCTGCTCATAGCTGGGAATGGTCGGTGACTTCCCGAAGGTATCCTGAAAGCAACGATTTTATTAGGGGTAGAGAAAGTTCGGTAGAGAAAACGTGATGTAAACTATTATAATTTTTACATAGCACGCGAAAAGGATTGTGCATAGCGTAGTCTGTTGTGCACGTAGACAGGAATAAGGGGCGGTAATTTCTGGTTGGTCTAAACGGAACAGAGAATTGAAGACGCCCTAACAGAAAAGGAGAATCTATATCGCCAATAATCAACTTATGTAGAAGGACAACACCGAGAATTGTCCTACGGTTGGTTAACGACGGAAGGTTAAGAAGAAGCAGCCTGCTGGAGTAGGATGGCAACCGAAGATTAGGGTCCCAATTTAAACCTCGTAAGGCAAAAAGCAGAAATTGCTTCTGAACAGATTCAATACGATCCTGGCTATTGTTATACTGCGGAGACCAGATGCAAGAGCAGTATTCAAGGATAGGGCGAACAAGAGAGATGTACAGAAGTTTAGTTATAAAAGGATCGTTAAACTCTTTAGACCATCGTTTAATGAATCCAAGTACACCTTTTGCCTCATTAACGATGGTATCTATGTGAAGATTGAAACAGAGTTTAGAATCAAAAAGAACGCCTAGATCCTTAACTGTTAGTATACGTTGCAAAGGGGTATTGTCGATTATAGTATAACTGACAAGATAAGGTGTAGTACGATTAAATGTCATAAACATACACTTTGAACAATTCAGATGCAATTGATTGGTCGAACACCAAAGTTGCATCGCGTTCAAATCGTCTTGTAGACGAGAATGGTGTAGGGGATTAGTGTATGATAGAATAAGTTTTACATCATCCGCATACATGAGTACACGGGCATGTGATATAACAGAGGGGAGATCATTTATAAAAAGAGTAAAGAATAAAGGTCCAAGATGACTACCTTGAGGAACACCAGAAGTAACGTGAACTTGTTTAGAGGTAGTCAGCCTCAGCATTACTCGTTGGGTCCTTCCTTTTAAATAAGAATTAATCCAAAGCAAAAGAGACGGAGGGAAACCTATTCGGTCAAGTTTAAAAAGTAAAGTGTCATGGTGCACAGAGACAAACGCCTTACTGAAGTCAGTATAAATGACATCAGTTTGCATTTTCGAAAGAAAAGCATCATTTACGAAGGAAGTAAACTCAAGCAGATTGGTCGTAGTTGACCGATTCTTTACGAATCCATGTTGAACAGGGGAAACAACTGATTTGCAGAAATGCTGCAAATTCGAAGTGATTATTTTTTTAAATAATTTAGGAATAGCGGACAGTTTTGCAATGCCCCTGTAATTTTGTATATCAGACTTTCCACCTTTCTTGTGGAGAGGAATGATATAAGATTCATTCCAAAGAGATGGAAAGACAGAAGATTCAAGAGATAGATTAAAAAGCTTTTGCAATGGATAAAGAAGGGAAGAACTGCACTCCTTAAGTAGACAACTAGGAACATTGGCCCAGGAGAGTAAGAAGATTTTAAAGAGTTTATAGCTAAAAGGAGAGATGAGTGTGAAATAATAGGAGGAGGTATAGAACTAGAGGAAGAAATAGTATAAGGGTAAGAATTATTATTAGGACAGACTGAGGAGTAAGTTGATTGGAAAAAATTAGCAAAGAGGTTAGCAGAATCAGAGTCATTACTAGCTTTATCCATCCCGAAAGAAAAAGAAGTGGGCAAACTTGAAGATTTACGCTTCAAGTTTACAAAATTGCAAAACTGTCTCGGATTTTGGGCAAATTGCCTTTTACAACGAGTAAGATAATTCTCATAGCATTGAGAATTCAGAAGAAAGAAGTTCGACTTGACTATGGAATATCTAGCCAAGTCTGTACACGAACCAGACTTTTTAAACTTTTTAAAATATTTAGATTTTAAGTTTTTAAGCTGTGACAATCTGGGAGTAAACCAGGGTGGTTTTGAAAGAGTAGTCGAAGGAATTGACTTGGGAATACTCATATCTAAGAGGGAGTTTAAGGTGCTATAAAAAAAAGGAATAGCAGTATTCATATCAACCGAATCATATAAGAAAGACCAATCGGTTGCCTAAATAAGCTGATTTAGCAATGAATAATTCCCTTTGCGAAAGCAGCGGCGGGGTTTATTGGCTGATGACCACGAAATGAGACGATTACAATTGAACATTGTAATCTCTAAAGTAGGATGATATACATCCTCAGGAAGAGATAAAGGTGCGGACCTAGACACATTAGAAATAAGGTAGTCGTTAGCAAATACAAGGTCAAGTGTTCTATTCAAATGATTAGAAATTGAATTGATTTGAAACAACGAAAGATCAAGCATGCAGTCTATAAAATCATGCTGTGCTGAGGGCACTAGATAATTTTCGGCAGTGAATAATGACCAAGAGATGTTCGGCAAATTAAAATCACCCAACACCATAAATAGGTCATTATCACGCACGTGTGAAGAAACTTCTTTAATACAAGTAATATGTTTCATATAAACTTGAATATCAGAAGAAGGAGGGACATAAGAGCATGTAATATAGATATTCCGTGTAGGAAAAGACACCTTAACTGAGACAATCTCAGCGTCAGTAGGCGTACTAAAACAAAAAAGTTCTGACTGGAGAGTGGCTTTAACGGCAATTAACACCCCACCACCTCGAGTAGGCCGATCATTTCTATGCAAAATAAAACTACTCGAAAATATCTCAAAATCGGATATGGTTGAATTTAACCATGTTTCTGAAAAGACTATTATATCCGAGTCGAAGGAAGTACTGGCCATGAAAAGATTTTTATGCTTTGAAATAAGACCTCTGACATTCTGATATTGAATACAGATATGGTCAGAAGATGAAATTAGTTTTTTGGGGCAGAAATGGTACCCTGTATTGAAGGGACTGGAAGGGTGACAGGCTGGTTTCGCCTTTTTGGCTTGAACTCGTGAACAATCATGTGTGGAGGCCAAAATTTGGGATCACAAATGATTGGGAACATATCATGTGAAACGTTTATTTTGAATGATGATATTTCACGAGGGGTGGAGAAATTAAATTTGGTTATTGACACACTAGCAGAAGATTTGCTAGCAATATAGGCTGCCAATGACTCAGAAGTGGTGTCCGATGAAAGTCGAGACACAAAAACTTGCCTACGAGGGGCAACAACCGTTAAAGTAGGTGCTGATGGGGCTGCAGGTAATACAGGAGTTGGAGGAGCTAAAGAGGCACCATGATTGTGTTTAACAATCTGGACAAGATTACGCGCAGGTCTACCTTTGCGGCCAGGAGCTGACGGGGCTGAGGCAGTTTGGATATCAGGTACGGGCTCTACTGGAACTACTATAGGGGATGAAACGGGGGTAATTGGGCAGTCGCTTAGAGAAGGCGGTAAAGACAACATCGGAAATAAATCCAAGTTGCTAGGTAGGGACAAGAAAGGCGTAGGTGTCTGAACAGACGTAGAGGGCAATTGCAAAAGTTGAGGCTCCAACCGGCGATTGGTTGGAGACTCGAATTTATATTTGGCAAGCAACTCAAAATTCGAGTCAAAATTACTCGACTGCTGCTTAGCCACATTATTCAATTTTAAGAATTTTTTTTCTCACAGAATTATACATTCTGGAGAAATCAATTTGCTTGTCGATGCAATCTGGGCACGACCAACGCAAGACACCGCAGCCCTTCTTGGCAACTGCAGTGATCTTGTCGCAATCACGCCCAGTGAGACCTGAGCATTTAGCATGCATCATACTCTCACACAGCCAGCAATTAACAAATTGCTGCTGTGCAGAATCATCAGCCTGCTTGAACGTGCAAGGTTTCTTACAGCACGACATAATTATTACAACAGTATGTAAGTTGCGAGAGCGCAGAGCAAAACGAAAACGGTGCACAAATAGAGCAAGTAAACACTCAAAAAACAATTATCTTACACAAACAAAGTGTTTGGAAAGAAAAGCAATAGCAAAAATTTGCGAGAGAGCGATACACAAGCAGAAATATGCAGCAGCGAACACACGCACATACAAGTGTATGCACAGGGGAGCACCAAAGCAAAAGAATCAAAAACAGGCAATAACAACAACACGGAACTGACGCCGCGTTTTATAAATGCAATAATTAACAGACTTACGCTGCACAACAGATAGCACTTTGCACAATTTATAAGAGCTTTTTAAATAATGCACCATAAATGCAAAAATTAGAAATAAAAAGCAGGTTTGTAGCGCAAAAATATATAAAAATCTTGGAGCACAAGTAAAACACGTCAATCACTCTCAACTGAGAACTTTCTCTTTTTTTTTAACTGAGCTTGTGATATAACATACGATTTGTATTCTAATTCTTTTACAAAATTACGAATACTTCCCGTGAACGGTTGTAGAATCTTCTTAAGAGTTCTTTACATGGCGTTTGCGTCTTAAACTCTGAGTGAGAGCTGATCTCAATTCAGTTCAGGTGTTGGCAGCGGATTTCTGCGTGACGCTCTGCGCGTCTCTCCCTATTAGCATCTCTATGGCTCCGAACAGGACGCTGTGTTGGATGATGAAATCGATGCGCCTTATGAATGCGCTTGTTTTTACTGTGGCTCCATGGAATGTTGGCACTTGCCTTATCTGGCCTAGTGCTTGTGAAAGACATTGCACGCTTAGTTTGTGTACTGGCTCTGTTGGTTGTGCCATTTTCTTCACTTTCACTTTTGTTCTTATTGTTTTCTTGGTGTAGTCTTTTTGGTTAGGAATGGTGTAATTTCGCGCATGTTACCAATGAGTGCGACTTGCAGGGATCAAAGGATATGCAAGACCAAGAGCACACTCACTGTTATGTAATGAATAAGATCTACTAACTAGTAACTCTAGTCAATAGACCAATACTTAATTGAGTTACTAGATTATTGCAATGAAATTGAAATGGCGGGTTTTTGAGTGGCCTGGGATATTTGTAATTCGTGAAGGGTCAGAAGGCACTTGCGCCGAGTTTCGCATGCGGATACGATTTCGAATGATTATGCGCTTGCGTCGATCGTTAGCGCCGACTACGATTTGCTTCTAAGGCCTGGGACGAAAATTGTACTTTAATGGTCTTATATCACTCGCGTATCCTAAGGGCTGCGCTTAAATAGCCAGCACGCGTTACTTTAAAAAAACATAACCTTATTTCAAATACGCGCGACTTATCAGAATTTACAATTGCTGGCAATTTATTAAGTCTTGTCAACGCTCAGCCCTCTGCTGAGGGCTCAAGATCATGAGCTCACTCTCTTTTAGCAATGCTCTCATTCTCTTAATAAGTTTCTAGAACATTTAAAGAGGCTGAATTTGAGTTGCATTGACAATTTGGGAATGGGGTGGGAATAACGATTATGGCGGATGTTTATGTCTAGGAGTCTTCGATTTTATGATCGCTCACACTCCGGAATTCTTACTATCATCAAGAATTTATGATTTTGGGGCTCTAAGGCTTATTGCTACTAATTGGGGTGTCTCGTGTTACATATGTGGTGTGCTTAGTTGCTAGGGCTTTTCTATAAGGGGTTGGAATTAGGTGCTGTAGACATATGTTATACATGCTGTATTAGGATACATGAGTACATGTGTGTGGTACATATCACTATATCTTTATATATATATATACATACAACCATATACATATATTATATTTTAATGCAATTTACTTTGAGAGATTTCACAAATATTCTATGGTATGTTGTGTGTTTTAATTGCCCACGTGTTAGTAGCGACAAATGCAAATTACAAGAATTTTTGTATACATTTACACACAGACATTCATGCTCGTCTTCTTCGAATTATATCAACAGCATTGCAATTGCGATTGTGTTGTTTTCTGTGTTGCTATTTTAATTCGTTTTTTTCTCACTGAGACTTAATTATTGGTGTGGCTGTTGAGTAAAGAGTTCGAACCCTGCCAAGGAAAACGCGAGCTGCACTTGGCGTTGGAATAAGAGGGTTCAGGGTATTCCCTTGTCGGGAGCTCCCGACTAGAACCTCTTAATTGTTTAATTTAATACTTTCGACTGCAGCCAGACCTCGAAAACAATTAATGTTTAAAAAATCATTACATGTGAGGCTTGTTCAAATTGTCGCTATTAAATATGAGCAAACGATAAGAGCTACGACTATGAGGGCTTTTAAGATAAATTAACAGCTACTGTTGTGTAAATTAAGAGCTACTTGTGTGTGTGTAACAAAACGTTTCTGAGCTGAAGAACGATCTGCGCATGGACTAGGAGGACCTACAACTAAAATTTCAAGTCTCTAGCTCTTATAGGTTCTTACATCCTTGCGTTCATACATTCGGACAGACGGTCGGACGGACAGACCGACATTGCTAGATAAGCTCGGTTAATGATGCTGATCAAAAATATTTACAAGAATATAAACAGAACGCACTACTTGCCACCGCCTCTACCCAACAGATACACCAATAATTGAGTCTTAATGAAAACAAAACGAATTAAAATATCTGCACTAAAACAATACAACCGCAATTGCACTGCTGTTGATAGAATTCAATAAAGACGAAAATGAACATGTGTGTGTAAATGCATACAGATTTTCGTGGAATTAAAATGTTCAACAAAAGATATTATTATGCGACTATTCGTATATTCTCAAATAAAACATTAAAATTGTGGTTTAATTTGTTGGGTAGTTCAGATTGGTTTATTTATTTGGCTTGTAACTATGGTGTGTTGGCAGGGAGTGGCAATTCTTATAAAATGCAACAAATATTTGATTTTATAATTAAATTATAATTTAGAAGGTTTGTTCAAATTACTATTTCGTGGAAACGAGGCAAGTTAGAATATCGGAAACTAACTCGTACTGTGCATGGACTAGGAGAACCTACGGACAAACGGAAAGACAGACAGACGGAAATGGCTAGATCAACTCGGCTAGATATATCGGCTATGCTGATCAAGAATATACTGGGTCATTCACTTAGTAATTTCGCTGGACGACTAGAGCTAATCTTGTTGAATTTTTTCGCAGCCATGTTCACACTTAACCGCGTTACCGTTATATATTTGAACAGCTGATATAGTAAGACTTTTTTGTAACACATTTTGTTAAATTTTTTTAAATAGTTTTTGTTTAGTGCCCCATCGAAGATGGAAGATCGAAAACAACATTTTCGGCATATTTTACCGTTTTACTATCAAATAGATAAAAATGCAGTTCATGCAAAGCGAAAGAAAAATAAAGTCGATAGTCGATGCACATCGTCGATCGAGAGATTGCTGAAAAATTAAATTTGTCTGATTCGACCATTCACAAGCATATGAAACGCCTAGAATTAATATCGAACTTAGACGTATGGATTCCTCATGTTCTTACAGAACGAAATTTGCTTCGTCGCATTAACGACTGTGATTTGCTTATCAAACGTCAAAGTAGTGATCCATTTTTGAAACGCATTGCTACGGGCGTCTAAAAGTGGGTTGTTTTCAAGAATGTAAAGCGCTAGAGATCATGGTCTAAAAAGGATGAACCAGCTCAAGCCACATCGAAGGCCTATAGTCTGTTACCTATAGTATAGGTAATATTGTCTGTTTAGTGGGATTTCAAGGAGATCGTTTATTTTAAGCTTTTGCCCGACAATACCACGATTAATTCTGAAGTTTATTATGATAAGGCCAATCAGAAGAGGCCAGCATTGATCAGAATTGAAAAGGTATAGTGTTCCACCAGGATAATGCGAGACCTCATACAAGTTTAATGATTCGCCAAAAGCTTTTGCAGCTTGAATGGGACGTGCTTTCACACCCTCCATATTCTTCGGACTTGGCACCTTCAGACTATTACATTTTTTGGATGGGAGAACCTTCACCTCAAATCAGGACGTCGAAAACCCCTAGGATCAGTTTTTTGTCTGCAAGGATCAACAATTTTAAACAATTCAAAACATGGCAAAGATATTGAACAGAAATGGAGAATATAAAATTTTATAAAAACACTATAAAACCTTCGTGTTTAAATTGCACTAACAAAAATCGAATTACTTAGTGAACCACTCAATATAAATTTATGGAGTGGAATTTGCTTCCTTCTGCTCATTACATTTACACAAATACATTTTAGCTGTAGATCCTCCTAGTGCCCGCGGAGATCGAGTTTATTTCCAATATTTGATAACTTGCTCCATTTCCAAGTAATCGATAAGAATCGATATCAAAATCATGTTATTAAGCAATTTTAGTAAATAATAAGAGCTTGGGTCACCTAACTTGACATGCAGTTTCTAGAATAGTATATACACATGAATATATCAAGTATCTTTCATTTTATAGCTATCACCACCTCCCCGCTTCTAACTCTTAGATATAAATCAAATAAATAAACCAATTTATACTATAAGCAACATTTTAAATGCAATGACTAAGAATGTTCAAATATTGTATAACACAATAAGATTGTGATTGTGTGATTGTGTGTTGGAATGTGCTTGTTTTTCTTCTGAGCTGTATGTATGTTTTGCTAGGAGTCTATTGGTGGTATGGCTGTTGAGTAGAGGCTGTGGTAAGTAGTGCGGTCGGTTGAAGGCAGTTGCGAGTTCGATTCCGTGCTGAGCAGGTATATTTTTATTATGTCCTTAACCCATTAAGAATGTGAGGAAAAGGCATAGCAGATCTGTGGAAATGTGTGTAGCTGGCAGAAGGAAGCATAAACTACATATATTCAAGGCGAGGGACGAGTTTAAACCATAAATATGGTAGGATTTTTTGTTTAAATGCTAGCTTGATACCTTTCCCTGGGCCTACCTGCATATGTACATAAGTACAGTACATACATATGTTATTAAGTCTTATGGAAGTCTTCTATTCTAAACTATTTAGCCAGAAGATAGTCTTCGCATATAGTCATAGTTTGTATTCGGTTAAAACTTCGATACGTTACACGACTGCACCCCTCGGTCGGTTGGGCGGGAGGTGGAGCACATTGCATCGAGATTCGCGCGAAAAAAATTCAAGATGAGAGAAACATGTGAAAGTGGCGAAGGTGGCGAAGGAGCAGAAGTTAAGGGCAAGCTCAAAAATTCAGACTTCAAACGCGGCAATAAGCAACACGAAAAATTTGTGAGAGCTTGATGAACAAGATGAATATGCTCAAGCGAAAACACGAACAAAGAAGCGCAAGAAAAAAAAAAATATATATATATATATAAATAAAAATATACATGGTTTTGGCGGATTTTCCATATTTAAAAATATTTGTTGGCTGGCCCAAGGTCCGGGCTTGTAAAAACAAACATTGAAACAATTTTATTTAATTTTTGCTTCCAATATATTTTGGCAAAACCGCCTTCAGCTCAATTATTTTACATGTCTGCGCTTTTAGACGTGGATTGAATTAAAATTTTCAACAATAGATCTTATTATGAGACTATTCGTATATTCTCAAAAAAACAATTGCATTAAAATTGTGGTTTAATTTGGTGGGTAGTTCAGATTGGTTAATTTATTTGGTTTGTAACAATGGTGTGTTGGCAGGGAGTGGCAATTGTTATAAAATACAAAAAATTTTTGATATATATATACTATTCAAGAAGCTAATTATAATTATAATTTACAAGATTTGGTCAAATTACTATTTCGTGGATACGGGTCAAGTTAAAGAACATCGGAAACTAACTCGTACTGTGCATGGACTAGGAGAACCTACGTTCCAAATTTTAAGCATCTAGCTCTAGTAGTATCTAAGATCCTTACGTTCATTCATACGGATAAACGGACGGACAGACTGACGGACATGGCTAGATCGACTCGGCTAGATATATCGGCTATGCTGATCAAGAATATACTGGGTCTTTCACTTAGTAATTTCGCGTGATAACTAGAACTGATATTGTTGAATTGTTTCGCAGCCATGTTCACACTTAACCGCGTTACAGTTCTATATTTGAACAGCTGATATAATAAGACTTTTTTGTAACACATTTTGTTACATTTTTTTTAAATAGATTTTGTTTAGTGCCCCATCGAGGATGGAAGATCGAAAACAGCATTTTCTTCATATTTTACTGTTTTACTATCAAATAGATAAAAATGCAGTTCATGCAAGGCGAAAGTTATGTGCTGTGTACCGCGAAGATGTGTTGACCGAATACTAATGCCGAAATTGTCTTGCAAAATTTCGTTTCGGAAATTTCGAATTACGGCGTCTTGAAGCCGATGTGGGTAAAATAAAGTCGTCAGTCGATGCAAATCGTCAAATAACAACTCGGGAGATTGCTGTAAAATTAAATTTGTCTAATGCGACCATTCACAAGCATATGAAACGTCTAGGATTAATATCGAAGTTAGACATATGGGTTCCTCATGTTCTCACAGAACGAAATTTGCTTCGTCGCATTAACGAATGTGATTTGCTTATCAAACGTCAATGTGATCCATTTTTGAAACGCATTGCAGCGGGCGACAAAAAGTGGTTTGTTTTCAAGAATGTAAAGAATAATGGTCTAAAAAGGATGAACCAGCTCAAACCACTTCGAAGGCCTATAGTCTGTCCTATATTATAGGTACTGTTGTCTGTTTGGTGGGATTTCAAGAGGAACGTTTATTTTAAGCTTATGCCAGACAATACCACGATTAATTTTGAAGTTTATTATGATTAGGCCAATCAGAAGAAGCCAGAATTGATCAGAATTGAAAAGGTGTAGTGTTCCACCAGGATAATGCGAGACCTCATACAAGTTTGATAACTCGCCAAAGCTTTTGCAGCTTGAATATTATGTGCTTTCACACCCTCAATAGTCCTCATACTTGGCATCTATAGATTCTTACTTGTTTTGGTCCTTGCAACATTTTTTGGAGGGGAGAACCTTCACCTCAAATCAGGACGTCATAAGCCCCTTGGACCAGTTTTCGCCTGTAAGGATCAACAATTTAATGAATGTGGAATCAATCTCTTGCCCAAAAGATGGCAAAGATTTTGAACAAAAAATGGAGAATATAAAATATTAGAAAATGTTTCACACAATAAAAACTTCGTGTTTAAATTGCACTAACAAAAATCGAATTACATAGTTAACTACCCAATATAGACTTATGGGGTGGATTTTGCCCATTTCATACATTTGCACAAATACATTTTAGCTGTAGGTCCTCCTAGTGCCCGCGCAGATCGAACTTGTTTCCGATATTTGATAAGTTGCTCCTTTTCCAATTTAAGTTTTAGTAGTTTAGTAAATAATAAGAGATGGGGTCACCAAACTTGACATGTAGTTTCTAGAATAGTATATACATATGAATATATCAAGAATCTTTCATTTTATAGCTATCACCACCTAAATAATATTATAAGCCGAGTCGATCTAGTTATGTCCGTCTGTCTGCCTCTCCGTATGTATGAACGCAAGGATATCAGAAACTATAAGAGCTAGATAATCGAAATTTTAGTTGAAGTTCCTCCTAGTGTCGACTTCATAACTAACTAATAACCCAACTTGTATTGTCCACCAATTTAAGCCTCAATTTTAATGCAATTTACTTTTTGAGAATACACAAATATTCTAAGGTATGTTATGTGCTTTGATTGCCCACGTCTTAGCAGAGGCATGCGCAAATTCCGAGAATTTTTGTATTCATTTACACACACACATTCATGCTCGTCTGCTTCGAATTCTATCAACAGCATTGCAATTGCGATTGTATTGATTTCTGTACTTCTATTTTAATTCGTTTTTTTTCACTGAAACTTAATTATTGGTGTGGCTGTAGAGTAGAGACGGTGGCATGTGGTGTTGGTAAAAATCGAATAACAACTCGACAGATTGCTGAAAAATTAAATTTGTCTAATACAACTATTTACAAGCATATGAAACGTCTAGGATTAATATCGAAGTTAGAAATATGGATTCCTCATGTTCTTACAGAACGAAATTTGCTTCGTCGCATTAACGACTGTGATTTGCTTATCAAACGTCAAAGAAGTGATCCATTTTTGAAACGCATTGCTACGGGCGTCGAAAAGTGGGTTGTTTTCAAGGATGTAAAGCGCAAGAAATCATGGTCTAAAAAGGATGAACCTGCTCAAGCCACATCGAAGGCCTATAGTCTGTTACCTATTGTAAAGGTAATGTTGTCTGTTTGGTGGGATTTCAAGGAGATCGTTTATTTTGAGTTTGTTTTGATTAACTGCACAAATTAAGTGATGCACTTAAATATAAAACTGACCAGATTTTATCAGAATTGAAAGGCTTTAGTGTTCCACCCCGAGACCTCATACAAGTTTGATGACTCGCCAAAAGCGTTTGCAGCTTGAATGGGATATGCTTCTACACCCTCCATATTCTGCAGACTTTGCACCTTCAGACTATTACTTGTTTCGGTCTCTGCAACAAACTTTTGGATAGGAGAACCTTAACCTCAAATCAGGACGTTAAAAACCCCTTGAAGAAATTGAACTAAAACTGAGAATATAAAATTTCATAAAATGTTTCACACAATAAAAACTTCGTGTTTAAAATGCATAAAGAAAACGAATTACTTAGTGAACGACCCAATATAGATTTATGGGGTGGAATTTGCTTCCTTCTGCCCCTTACATATATTTGCACAAATTCATTTTAGCTGTAAGTCTAAGCCTTAATTTTACTGCCATTTACTTTTTGAGAATACACAAATATTCTATTGTATGTTATGTGTTTTGATTGCCCACGCGTTAGCAGCGGCAAGCGCAAAATCCAAGAATTTTTCTATATATGTACATACACACATTCATGTGCGTCTGCTTCGAACTCTTTCAACAATTGCAATTGCGATTGTATTGTTTTCTGTGCTTCTATTTTAATTATTTTTTTCTCAATATGACTCAATCATAGGTGTGGATTTTATATAGAGTCAGTGGCAAGTGGTGCGGTCTGCAGCGACTGCGAAACCAACCGTGGAACTATTTCTGTTTTGTGTGCGGGTATGGCTGCTGAGTAGAGTCGGCGGCAACTAGTGCGGTCAGTTGGCAGTTCGAAACCTGCCAATGAAACTTTTTTTTTAAATAAATTTTTATTACATCAAACGCGCGTAGCACGTGCTGCAATTGGTGTTGAAATAAGAGGGTTCAGGGTATTCCCTTGTCGGGAGCTCCCGACTAGAACCTCTTACTTGTTTAATTTATTACTTCCAACTTCTGCCAGACCTCGAAAACAATTAATGTTTAAAAATGATTACAGGCGAGGCTTGTTCAAATTGTCGCTGTTAAATATGAGCAAACGATAAGAGCAAGGACTATGAGGGCTTTTAAGATAAATTAAGAGCTACTGTTAATTTGTTTGTGTGTGGGTGTGTAACACGACGTTTCTGCACTCTGCAAGTTGATATTGCTGGTATCGATACATATTTAATTTATATGTATTATAGTTTTCAGCTGGGAGTCTTCTTTTCCTCTTATGAAGTCATCTATTCTAAACTATTTAGCCAGAAGATAGTCTTCGCATATAGTCATAGTTTGTATTCGCTTAATACTTCGTTGGGCGGGAGGTGGTATGAGGTACGTTGCGTCGGGATTCGCGTGAAAAAATTCAAGATGCGACAAACATGTGAAGGTGGCGAAGGTGTTTGAGCAGAAGTTAAGGGCGAGCTCAAAATTCAAACTTCACGCGCAGCAATAAGCAACACGAAAAATGTGTGAGAGCTTGATTAACAAGATGAATATGCTCAAGCGAAAACACGAATAAGGAATTGTATGCACAGGGGAGCTGAAGAACGATCTGCGCATGGACTAGGAGGACCTACAACTAAAATTTCAAGTCTCCAGCTCTTATAGGATCTGACATCCTTGCATTCATACATTCGGACAGACGGTCGGACGGACAGACCGACATGGCTAGATAAGCTCGGTTAATGATGCTGATCAAGAATATATATACTTTATGGGGTCGGAGATGCTTCCTTCTGCCTGTTACATACATTTGCACAAATACATTATACCCTTTTTAGTCATTTGTAATGGGTTCAGGATTTAAAAAAGTTCCCTTAGCATTGCTTGCTGCCGACTATATCCAACTACCACACCAGACAAAAAATAAAAAATAGTTCCCTTGGTACAGTTCGAATTCGTAACAAAACGCACTATTTGCCGCCGCCTCCCAACAGATACACCAATAATTGAGTATTAATGAGAAAAAATGAATTAAAATAGATGCACTTAAACAATACATCCGTAATTGCACTGCTGTTGATAGAATTCAATAAAGACGCGAATAAATATGTGTGTGTAAGTTAAGTTACTCTTGCACGCGCAATGCTGACGAATGAAAGCGTCATATCAGCATGCCCGCTGCATGCGGATGTAATCGGATACCTCTGTTGTGCAATATCCGTTATCGCTTGCAGGCCACGACTTAGCTGTATGTTTTTATGAATTGTCAAATTGTCATTTTTTCATATTTTGTATTTAGCTCTTAAGAATTTTAATAATGTAAAACCAGTAATCGAAGAAACGTCGTTGAGCCAACACGTCGGTACTCCGGCAACGAGCCGTTAAATAAATGTCCATAAATTGAATCGTTAGTTATTGCACTCAAAGAATACATAATTGGCGCCCAACTAAGTGAAGAACCCTAAACAAAAAGACAGATTAATTAATACAATATAAAGTCAGCTTTGGCTCTTCAAATTCACGACAAGCCTCCGTTGTAAAAAGTGAACTTTAACACAAAAAACAGAACAGTCAGCATAATTCGCGTCTGAAAAAGTGTTTATGACCGGCATCAAAACGGTCAGTGTGTTTTCACTCTCTTGACCTACGCCAACTTAGTTAGTGTGCGCGTGTGTTAAAGCACAATAATTAATTGTTTGTTCACCGAGGCCGCAGGAGCTCCTCGGGCAGCGGTGCGTCACCAGAATAGCGCGCAAGCTAGACTAGTTAATTGAAATTTGATCTTGACTGTAGCGAGTGAGCAGCAGTTCCAGCGAATAGATCAGAGAACGATTAGGGACGTCCCCAACGAAAACAATGTAAGTGAGTTGCTCAACAACAATCATATTTTAAGTTTGGGTGAACTCTCTCCGTAATAACAATAAATCTGAATATAGGAATATTGTGTTCTGTGTGCTCTTTTGTTTTTGTTGTTTTGTTCTTAACAATTTTGTTGATTTTCCGGTTGATTGGTGGTTTGATTGTGTTACACAGCGATCCATGAATTGGGCATTCTGAAAATATAGGGACCCCAAGCCAGGAAATTCAGATTCAGAGGGTTCAGATAACGACCTTGGTAGAATCCCAGATTTGATAAAAAATCCAAACATTGACCCCCAACTAGTTAAAACTTTAGTAGAGTCGGCGGTCTCATCTGCATTACAAGCGCAGGCAGAAGCTTTCATAAAGGGACGAGGACTTAAGCGAAAGCTTAGAGAACCAAATTGCTGAGTTAACAAAAAAGGTAGGAAATACGGCAATTACTGCCCCTCCTATAGAAGTTTTCAAAGAAGTACAAATAACAAACAGTGTTCATTGCGATGAGCCGCTGGATGTGGTCAAATGTCTGCCTGAATTTACAGGGGCACAACAAGCCTACGTTTCTTGACGGCAAGTCGCGACGGCAGCACATAAAATATTTAAGACATATAATGGCAGTTCTCGTCATTATCAGGCAGTGATTATAATAAGGAGCAAGATCAGGGGCTCCGCTGATGCTGTGTTTGCTTCTTTCGGCACAGTATTAAATTTCAATGCAATAATAATGCCAATACACGTTATCGAGCAAGAGTTAGGCACTCTTAGGCAGGGTGGCCTGCCCTTGCTTCAATACTATGACGAGATTGAAAAGAAGCTGACATTATTAACTAATTTTTTATTTTATTTATTTATTATTATTGGTCGACAAAACGAGTGTCTTCCTCATTATTCAGTATATTATACATACAGTAGATAATGGACTTATATGCTAAAAGCCTAGTTAGAAAACACAGTTCTCTAAATAGCATCACCGACCGATGGAGGTGTTTTATTTGGCAGCCCGGCCAGCTGTGCCCCTTTTCACAGCTAAATTTGTCAGTGACGCTATAAGAGCCTACATCTAAGCTGAAGGGTGTAAGTAAAGTCAACATGTCATACGAATCAAGAATGGCAAAAGGCTTGTGTGAAAAATTCCGCCATGATGCGTTGCGGGTATGCATATCAGGGCTAAAGCGCAATTTAACCGATGTACTTTTAGTGGCAAGACCCAGAGACTTGCTCTGGCACTCGCCCAAGAGGTCGAGTCGAACCATGAAAGATATGCTTACGCTGCTAATTTTGCGCAAAGCCAAGAAGAAAGAGAGCGCAGGCCAAACGTGAAAGCGCAAAGTCAGCATCTTTCTCCAGCAGCGAACAGATCAACCAACAGGCAGTGCACAAAACCCACATTTCAATAAACAGCACAAGCCACAGGATCAGCCCAGTCAACGTAGTTGTAGGGTCCAAAACAACAACAACGCACCCGAACCAATGCAAGTTGACCCTTCAATGTCCAAGTGCTTAATGTTAAATACAAGCCCCGGCTTATGTCAACGCCAGAAATCCTCAGGCTTATAAACGAACGAGCACTTCTGACCGATCAACTGGTCAGAGGCGTCAGAGAGTGAATCATACCACTCAGCGTCAAGAAGTTGATCCTAGGGAGTATGAAACTGCCGCTAGGGCAGCTGAATAGATAGCAGATAGCTGATGAATCAGATGGAGGTTCGGACGCTATACATTTTTTGGGGTAAGTCCCTGCTGCCTTTCATCAGGCGAGAAGTAGCGGGGACACAGATGAAAATTCTTATCGACACGGGCGCGGCGAAAAACTACATTCTCCCATACCCTGGGCTAAAAGGAGTCCGCTCGGTCTATAAACAATTTACAATCTATTCGATTCATGGCACAACCAAAATATCACCGAAATGTTATATATCAATATTTGGTCAGAAAGCAACTTTCTTCCTTCTCGCGGATCTTTCAAAATTCGATGGGATCATAGGCCTCGACCTCTTAACACAAGTCGGAGCTCAACTTTGTCTAAACACTAGCTACCTCAAGTTCGGTAACCAATCAGAGCCGATACTGTACCGTAAGTGAGTAAATTTCACTACCGAAAATTGCGCTGACAAATACTTAAAAATGTTACAGGGTAGGAAAAAGACCTTTGCAGACGCTAAGCTCTGCCTTACAACACTTCTGTAGTAGCCACCATAAGTACATAACTACAAATGAGGAGCCCATTTATGCCAAGTTGTACCCTTATCCTATGGGTGCAGCTGAATTTGTGAACGAAAAAATTCAAGATCTTTTGAAGAATGGTATTATTCAGAAATTTCGAAAACCTAATGATAGAACCATTCCAGATAGGTAACCTATGCCCAATATTTTCATGATTTTGGGAAACCTAGGTAAAGCCAAGTTCTTTTCGACCTTAGTCCTTAAATCTGGCTTCGATCAGATCACGCTTTCAGGACATGAGAGTGAAAAAGGTTCTTTCTCAGTGAAATGAAGAAATTACGTCTACTTCCCTTTGGCCTAAAAAATGCAGCCAGAATTTTTCAATGAGCGATTGACGACATATTGCGAGAGCAAATCGGCAAATCGTACTATGTCTATGTAGATGACGTAATTGTTTTTTCAAAGGATGAAGAATCTCACGTAAGATATGTTAATTAGGTATTGAAAAATGTGTATGAAGCAAATATGAGGGTGTCCAGGGAAAAGTCACAATTTGTTAAGAAAAGCGTACATTTCCTTGGATTTGTGGTCACTAGCGATGGTGCCACAACCGACACAACCGAGAAAATTAAGGCCATACAAGAATTCCCAGAGCCGAAGACGGCTAGCTATTACAGGTGCTTCATAAAAGATTTTGCAGAAATAGTAAAACCCATATCAGGCATCTTAAAGAACGGAAATGGTTCAATCAGCAGGCAAAGATCTATAAAGATTCTGGTCGAATTTTTTGATCTCCAATTCAGCACATTTAAAAAACTGCGAAGCATGCTGGCGTCTGAGGATATCATGCTCCGAAATCCTGATTTCAAGAAGCCGTTTGATCTAACGACAAACGCTTCGGGATATGGTATAGGAGCGGTTCTCTCCCAAGAAGAGCGCCCCATCACAAAGATCTCCAGGACACTTAAGAGTCCAGAGATTAATTATGCTACAAACGAAAGAGAGCTACTGGCTATCGTGTGGGCCCTTAGCAAACTGCGTCATTATTTGTTTGGGGTGAAAGATCTTAACATTGTCACAGACCATCAGCCTCTGACCTTTGCCGTGTCTGAGTCTAACCCCTTTTGCTAAAAATCATGCATTGCTACGGTTTACAGTAAGCTTTCCCTGACTTACACAATTGAATCTACTGAAAAACCACTGCATTGTTTCCAAAACCGGATAGTTCTCGAGTAAGCGAACTTTCCATCAAAGAGTAGCTTCATTCTGTTTGGAAAAAAAAAGGCGACACTCCCTAAACTACACTTGCAAGGAATCATTGCTTGGGGAGTTCTGGGAAATAATCAAACTTAATACGGCAAATGTACTACTGTCTGATTTGCACACTTTAGCGCTGGTGCAAGATGAGTTGGTTTGGAAATTCCCGACGAGAGAAATCCTCAACACAGAGCACAACAGGGCTCATGGGGCAGCCCAGGAAAATGTTAAACAGGTCCTGGAGGAGTATTATTTCCAAAAAATTATCAAGATTGCCAATGAAGTCGTGCTGAACTGCAAGGTTTGCGCGAGGGCAAAATATGATAGACATCCTAGAAAACAGGAACTCGGGGAGACCCCGATTCCGTCACTCGCAGGAGAAACATTTTCTCAACAGACAAACAATTTTTTTTAACATGCATTGACAAGTTTTCGAAATTCGCTATAGTCCAACCAATTCTATCACGAACCATAGAAGATTTAAAAGTACCCATATTACAGCTCATTAATATCTACCTATCAGCAAAAGTAATCTACTGCGACAATGAGCCGTGCTTAAACTCACAGACGATCAGCTCGCTTCTGATGAACGAATATGGGGTCAACATTTTAAATGCACCACCCCTACATAGTGTATCCAACGGGCAGGTCGATCATTTTCATAGCACTCTGCTTGAGCGAAACTTTTGGGGTCGTTTTGTTGGCTTCAAGCGAATACAACAAGACAATTCACTCGGTCACTAACAAAAGACAAGTTGATGATATGAAGTCTCAATCAGATGTAGTGCTAACAGAGATTCAGGATAGATTTAAAAAGGCTCAAGACACACTCAGAGCCAGAGAGAACCAGTCTCGACAAAATAAATCGCAGGCTCGGAAACAAACTCAAACCTTTGTGCGAAGAGAGAGCTGTGGAAGCTGACCTGGGAACCACGGTTCTCATTAATGGGAGGGTTGTCCAAAAGGACAACATTGAGTAAAGATTCCACTTTATAAACCTTCTATCATAAGAATTGCCCTCATGCTAAGACGCTAGGAATGTAAAATTTTTAGCCATTTGGCATATTAGTTAATTAGGTTTGAGTTGTGGCAGATACGCCCGACGCTAAGGATCTAGAGAGCATTAGAATTACTGAGGCACAGCTAGTAAATTCGAACAATAAGCAGGTTATTAATGCTCGATCTAACTCTTGCCAAGGCAAACATTGTCAACCCAAATATTTAAGACCACGCAAACTTAAAATCCGTTTGGCTTGAGGACAAACATGAACTTTTTTATAATTACGTTTCCTAAAGTTAGGCATATTTGCCGAAAAGTCACTCTCTCTCCCGGTCTCACATGAAAATCATGTGCTGCAATTGCCAAGTAAGAGCATTGAAGAACTGCACGACCACTTCGAGAACAACCATTTGTCAACTGTCCACGGCCAGATCATTCGCCAGAGAGCTCCATGCGGGTGGAGTGGCTCACTGCCAAATCCAGCCGAGTCACCTGGATGCGATCACATGGATTGACGACGGAATCGTCATCGTCAACGACGCATCGGTATTAGTGTGCGTGGACAAATGACACTGAGAGGTGGGTGCATGGTACGCATCTAATCACTTTCAACGATTGGGCTACGGTTAACGGGACAAAACATGTTAACCACGACAACATCCAGAGCCGGGTCCCAATGTAATCGGATACCTATGTGTGCAATATCCGTTATCGCACATATGCTTGGTCGGCTTGCCGGCCACGACTTAGCTGTATGTTTTTATGAATTGTCAAATTGTCATTTTTTCATATTTTGTTTTTAGCTCTTAAGAATTTTAATAATGTAAAACCAGTTATCGAAGAAACGTCGTTGAGCTAACACGTCGGTACTCCGGCACCGAGCCGTTAAATAAATGCAATTAAATTAAATAGTTACTTAGTAGTACAGAGATTCTTGGAATTGGCGCTAACTGTCCATTACCTTTATTAACTCTTGTGTTTTTTACCCGAGCTTGATGAAATTTTCAACAATAAATCAACAAAAAATCGTATTATGCTACAGGTTATTCGTATATTCTCAAACAAACAATTTCATTAAAATTGTGGTGTAATTTGGTGGGTAGTTCAGATTGGTTAATTTATTTGGTTTGAAGCTATGGTGTGTTCGCAGCGGGTGGCAATTGTTATAAAATACAAAAAATATTTGATATATATATACTATTAAAGAAGCTAATTATAATTATAATTTATGAGATTTGCTCAAATTACTATTACGTGGAAACGGTCAAGGTATAGAATATCGGAAACAAACTCGAACTGTGCATGGACTAGGAGAACCTACGTTCCAAATTTTATGTCTCTAGCTCTAATAGTATCTAAGATCCTTGCGTTCATTCATACGGACACACGGATGGACAGACAGACGGACATGGCTAGATCGACTCGGCTAGATATATCGGCTATGCTGATCAAGAATATACTGGGTCATTCACTTAGTAATTTCGCCTGATGACTACAGCTGATCTTGTTGAAGTTATTCGCAGCCATGTTCACACTTAACAGCGTTACCGTTATATATTTAAACAGCTGATATAATAAGACTTTTTTGTAACACATTTTGTTACATTTTTTTTAATAGTTTTTGTTTGGTGCCCCATCGAAGATGGAAGATCGAAAACAACATTTTCGGCATATTTTACCGTTTTACTATCAAAAAGATAAAAATGCAGTTCATGCAAGGAGAAAGTTATGTGCTGTGTACGGAGAGGATGTGTTGACCGAATGCTAATGCCAAAATTAGTTTACCAATTACGGCGTCTTGAAGCCGATGTGGGTAAAATAAAGTCGTTAGTCGGTGCACATCGTCGAGTAACAGCTCGAGAGATTGCTGAAAATTTAAATTTGTCTAATGCATATTCACAAGCATATGAAACGTCTAGTATTGGTATCAAAGTTAGACATATGTTCATGTTCTTACAGTACGAGATTTGCTTCGTCGCATTAACGACTGTGATTTGCTTATCAAACGTCAAAGAAGTGATCCATTTTTGAAACGCATTGCTACGGGCAACGAAAAGTGGGTTGCTTTCAAGAATGTAAAGAATAATGGTCTAAAAAGGATGAACCAGCTCAAACCACTTCGATGGCCTATAGTCTGTTACCTATTGTAATGTAATGTTGTCTAATGATGGTTTTGGCGACCTTTCCATTTTTATAATTGTTTAGTTGGATGGTTCGAGGTCCGGGTTTGTTTTAATAAAACAATGAAAACAATTTTATTGATTTTTGCTTCCAATATATTTCGGTTGCGCATCAGCAAACCGTCCTCAGGGCACTAACACAAGGTATAAAAAACAATTAACATTAAAATATATATTAAATTAAACAATAAACTGACACATTTAACATACACTATTTTACACGTCTGCGCTTTATGACGTGGAGATTTAAACTGAGTCTGTTTGGCTGTTCAATAGGTGTCTGTACAAGTGAGCGCAATTTTCGGTGTCCGTCTTGTAGTTTAGTCGTATGGTCGTTGGTGTGTTAATTATGTGTAGCATTTCTAATGTGTGTCGTTTGTTGTAGTGTTGTTCTTGTTGTAAGATTGTTGTTGCATCAAAATTTGGCGTGTGGTTGCTTCTCATACAATGGGTCATTAGTGCTGTTTTCTGCATATTATTTTGATGTCTTAATTTGAAGTCTGATTTATGTTGGGTAATCCTTGTTTTTAGTTAGGAAAGACGAAACATTGGTATCTTTTGACGTAGTATCCTTGTTTCCCAGCATACCAATGGAATTAGCACTTGACACAATAAGAGGAAAATGGACAAAGTTAGAAGAACACACAAGTATACCTAAACAATTATTTATGGACATAGTTAAACTAAAAGGAATACCAATGGGATCATCAGCCTCCCCAGTAATCGCAGATATAGTAATGGAGGAACTATTAGACAACGTGACAGAAAAATTGAAAATAAAACCAAGACTTTTGACCAAATGTCTAGATGACCTTTTGACCAAATATGTAGATGACCAGTTTGCCATAACGGACAAAACAAATGCACAGAAGAAAGAAAGAAAAGAAAAAGACACATCAAATTCGAAATTGAATTATAAAACGACGGGAAACTACCACTTTAGTAATTAGATTGGACAACACACTCAAAATTGAGTGGTATTAGAAACCCATAGCCTCCGGACGAATACTTAACTTCAATTCAAACCACCCCAAGAGTATGATAATCAATACAGCAATAAGCTGTATAAAAAGAATGCTTAGCATTTCGGACACAATATACCACCAAGAAACTATACATGAAATTAAAAAAAAAACTCAACGAAAAATGACTTCCCACAAAATGTTATTAAAATATTAATAAAAAGACGACATATCAGAACAGAAAAGCCTACAGAACCTAACAAAATATACAAATCCATAATATATGTCCCACGACTATCAGAACGCCTCACGAACTCGGATTGCTACAACAACCAAGAAATAAAAGTAGCACACAAAACTACGAACACGTTACAAAAATTCTTTAATAAGATTAAAGCAAAAATTCCAATGGCCGACAAAAGTAATGTAATTTACCAAATACCATGTGCTGGGGAAAATAAGAAGAAATGTAATAGTGTGTACATAGGCACAACAAAATCAAAACTAAAAATAAGGATTACCCAACATAAATCAGACTTCAAATTAAGACATCAAAATAATATGCAAAAAACAGCACTAATGACCCATTGTATGAGAAGCAACCACACGCCAAATTTTGATGCAACAACAATCTTACAACAAGAACAACACTACAACAAAAGACACACATTAGAAATGCTACACATAATTAACACACCAACGAACAAACGACTAAACGACAAGACGGACACCGAAAATTGCGTTCACTTGTACAGACAGCCAAACAGACTCAGTTTAAATCTTCACGTTATAAAGCGCAGACGTGTTAAATAATGTATGTTAAATGTGTCAATTTATTGTTTAATTTAAAAAATTTAAATGTTTATTGCTTTTTATACCTCATTGTTTCATTAAAACAAACCCGGACCTCGAGCCAGCCAACTAAACAATTATGGTAATGTTGTCTGTTTGGTGGGATTTCAAGGAGATCGTTTATTTTGAGCTTTTGCCCGACAATACCACGATTAATTCTGAAGTTTATTTTGATAAGCCGCACAAATTAAGTGATGCACTCAAACAGAAAACTGACCAGAATTTATCAGAATTGAAAAGGTTTAGTGTTCCAACACGAGACCTCATACAAGTTTGATGACTCGCCAAAAGCGTTTGCAGCTTGAATGGGATATGCTTCCACAGCCTCCATATTCTTCAGACTTGGCACCTTCAGACTATTACTTGTTTCGGTCTCTGCAATACATTTTTGGATAGGAGAACCTTCACCTCAAATCAGGACGGCAAAAACCCTTTGAACCAGTTTTTTACATGCAAGTATCAACAATTTTATGAGCGTGGAGTCAATCTCTTGCCCGAAAGATGGCAAAAGGAATTGAACAAAAACTGAACATATAAAATTTTATAAAATGTTTCACACAATAAAAACGTCGTGTTTAAATTGCATAAAAAACGAATTACTTAGTGAACGACCCAATATAGATTTATGGGGTGGAATTTGCTTCCTTTTGTCCATTACATACATTTGCACAAATACATTTTAGCTGTAGATCCTCCTTGTGCCCGCGCAGATCGAGTATGTTTTCGATATTTGATAACTTGCTCCATTTCCAAGTAACCGATAAGAATCAATATCAAAATCATGTTTTTAAGCAATTTTAGTAAATAAAAAGAGCTTGGGTCACCAAACTACTAGAATAGTATATACACATGTATATATCAAGTATCTTTCATTTTATAGCTATCACCACCTCCCCGCTTCTAACTCTTAGATATAAATCAAATAAACAAACCAATTTATACTGCCCACCAATATAAGCAACATTGTAAATGCAATTGACTTTTTAAGAATGTACAAATATTGTATAACACAATAAGATTGTGATTGTGTGTTGGAATGTGCTTGTTTTTCTTCTGAGTTGTATGTACGTTTTGCTAGGAGTCAATTGGTGGAATGGCTGTTTAGTAGAGGCGCTGGTAAGTAGTGCAATCGGTTGAAGGCAGTTGCGAGTTGGACTCCGTGCTGAGTAGGTACATTTTTGTTAAGTCCTGAACCCATTAAAAATGTGAGGAAAAGGCATAGTAGATCTGTGGAAATGTGTGTGGCTGGCAGAAGGAAGCATTCAAGTGTATATATCCCTTAAAAGAACGCCCTATATTCAAATATAAAGTATGCGGCACTTTGTTGCATACAGTAACAATTATACATTAAACAAGCCCAGAGCCATAAAGTGGTATTGGCTCCGGCTCATATTACGCAGCGCAGTTCAATAGCCTTCTAGCTGACCGTTTATGTTTGCGCTGCATGTCCCACGCTCCGTCAGAGCGCATTTCATGAGCAACATATATATGCTCACTTACACAGGCATATGCAAGCTACACACTCTCCCTCTCTTTGTAGCTGTTAACCAACAGCATAAGAACATATATGCATTGATAGGCTAAACATAGGCCCTTAGTTATTGAATAAAATCACTAAAACTTTACATGGCGACCGTGACAAGTATCACACAACGAGGGAACCAAATGATTAAAAGAACAACAACAACAAAAGCAACAACGAGACGACCAGCAAAAACAAGGTACAACTACAATGGCGCGGGTTAGAGTGACAACAACAAAAACAGCCGCAACGCCAGTAAAACAGCAACATCAACAGTGGCAGGCGCAGCAGCACAACAATAACTACAACAGCGGCGGAAAATAATACAAGCATAAATTTCTGAGTGAGTATGGTGTGGCTTTTGTGCATATTATCTCCTTATGCATCACTCTTGATGAGTACAGGGCGCGCCAACTTCTAGCCAGAGAAACGGCTAACAAAGAAGTTAATATAGACCAAAAAAAAAAAAAAAGAAATCGTTGTGGCATTCGGCTGCGCATAATGAAGCGCAAAGCCGAAATTTGAAAATTGTTATATAATAACACAAAGCCCCTGACTTGGGAAAACGCCAAGAAACTAGCCGATGAGTTAGATTTCTTAGAGGCGGAAGAGCGCAAGCATAAAGCACAAGCCTACACCTGCTACTCATCCAATAAGAAATTTATTAAAAGCTTATAAACCAGCAGAAGAAAAGCCATTACCTATGATGATGAAAATATGTGCTCTATTTTGTTAGTCAAATTATTCCAATTGCACAATAGATGCCTGAAACGAAAATATTTAAGTAAGGCTTATCTTATTGATCTAGAAAAAGTCTAGAAATCTAAAGAAAATTGAAAAATAAAACAACAATTATAATTAAAAGGATTACAAAAATGAGTAAAGAAATAAAATGTTCAAAAGGAATTTATAAATAATAAAGAGCCGCAATTATTTCTATATATAAGTTTTTATTTCTATCTTAGTAGTATAAAATGTATTTTTATAGAATTGGCTACACTAAACAGATTAGATAGGCACAAGGTTTACTATAACCATGTCAGATATAGAGGCTTACATATAGAGATGAGCCAGATTTTCGTACTCAGCAACTTAACTTGCTGCGACAACATAAAGATATCATAAAGGTGTATGATTTTGAATACGAATACATGGACATGTTCAATACTCCTATGGGTCCATTAATACATTGTTCAATAATCGAAAAGGGAATCGTACTAAGTACGTTGCCATAGGTCTCAGTAAAATTAGTTACTGTAAAACACCCAATTTTGGGAGCAGCATCGATACTAAGCGATTGCAGAGATAAACAATTAAAAGGCTCACCTATTAGATATAAATATTAAATAAAAGTAAAAAAGTGCCACATAGAATGGCATCAAATAGTAGAACAAATAAAGATGCACCGATCAAATTTCGATAAATCCTATAAGTGCTTAAATAAGAGTGCACCAGTTTTGCAATCCACCATAATTAAACACACTGAGATTCTTGTATATGTATACAATGAAATCAGGAGTTTAATTGAGGAGTGACATAAACTCATGAGCTTACACAGAGTCCAAACTTCAGACGTTTTACAACGTCTAAGGGATAATCTGGTAAACTTAAGCGAAAAGTAACTTCTCCAGCTTTATTTACAATCCGCATTACACACGCCATTAACGTTTGATAAGTCACTCTTGACAAACTTGTGGCGATCTGGCAGCTCAGAAATTGATACATTTTAAGTTTTTTGTCTTTGATAAGTTTGGTTACACTATTTTGTTATTTCACCATATTACAAAAAGTATGTACACTTCCTCTTTAGCTCGAGCTCTTAAACCATCAACATCTACCCATCTTAATATTCACTTTTTGGTGTCTAATAAATAAAGCTACTATTGCTAAAATCGAAATATTATTACTTGTGTTAATGGATGTTGAATTTTTCCGTTCATATAACCAAATTGGTGACCCCCGACAATAACCAAAGAGTGGCTCGAAGCTAAGCCAAACTTTGTGCGCAACGCAAATTGCAATCATCACCAAAAGGAATACTCCACGATCATACTGAAGTTTTCGCCAATTCAATTTAGAATTTAAAGCCAAGTGACACACTCACATAGCTTTGCTGCGACATACTCACACAAACATAGACTTTTTGCGCAGTTCCACGAAATACATGACGCTTAAAATACAAAATGGAGGACGAAAATAAAGCTAGCGCTCACATTGAGAATAGCAATGTAGGAGTTGCAGATGTAAATTCTATTTTCGCCAAGATGCCATTTCCTCAACTACACACGATTACAAACATTGAAATGTTATTCACAAAGCTAGAAAGTTGGTTTCTTTTACAAGGCATAGGCTTACGGAAGGAACACGAGAAGTACGCAGCCGTCATCACATATGCGGATCCCAAATACTTAGAGCAAGTTCACGATCTTGTTCATAATGAGCCTCAAGCAAATCCATACACTACACTCAAACAGGCCATTCTTGCAAAGTTCGCTGAGTCAGAGATGACACGCCTCGACAAACTTGCCACTGGCATTCAACTCGGTGATGGACGCCCAAGCCATCTCCTCAGCCAACTACAGCAAACCAATGCTACTAACGACGAATCAGTTGTCCGTCGTTATTGGATTAAACGCTTACCTCCTGCAGCTCGCGCCGTCATCGCGGGCATTCTTGAGACTTCCCCAAATACAACATTAACGCAACTTGCAACAGCCGCTGACTCCGTAATGGATACACTCAGTTATACTGCATGTGATAACGTCGCAGTGCTTTCACGTAACAACACTGCAACTGAGCATCTAATTGACACCCGCATCACTAAGATAGAAAAACGTCTGGATGCCCAGGACATAATGTTTCAAAAGCTCAATGCAAAACTCGGTCAGCTGCTCAACAGCAATAACAACAACGGAAATCGACGCACTCGCAGTCGCAATCGATCAGAGAGCAACCGCAGCAATACACCGATCCTACAGGCCGATTCAAATCAAAATTGCTGGTACCAGAACAAGTATGGCTGCAGTGCCCAACACTGCATTGCACCATGTTCCTTTAATCAAACCAACAATCCAAAAAACTAGCAAACACCGTCGAAGAAAATCAAATTGGCAACTTCGACGGCCAATCTATTCATGCCATAAACAATTTTTTCAAGCTAAGTATAAACGTTCACAGTATAACAACCTCTAATCGACTATGTCGACTGTGTCAGTCATACCTTCTGCAGCCATAAACCGACGTTTCTTAGCCAGTGGCGAAAATCCCCTTTTTGCTGCTAACGGCACTACCATTAAAACATATGGTTCCCGCCTCACTCTCGATCTTGGGTTACGTCGTCCATACACATGGAATTTTATCATTGCTGACACAAAATTTCCAATCATTGGATCAGATTTTCTACAGCACTATAACCTTCTTGTCAATATCAAAGCTGGTAAATTAATCGACGCTCAAACTTTGATAACACGTCAAGGTGTCTGCAGCCTTCGATAATCAACAACATTGAAAACGTTTAATGCATCCTCTGAATTCGCCCGACTGCTGGAGGAATTCAAGGACATCACACAACTCAATGCCTTAGTACCGAAGCACACAACATCTAGTGTAACTCACTGCATTGAGAAAAAGGCCCACCAACATTCGCAAGACCTCGTCGACTCACGCCAGACAAATTCAAGGCTGCCAAAATGGAATTCGATTTATTGCTTAAAATAGGTGTGTGCCGACCATCAAAAAGTCCATACGCGTCGCCGTTGCACATGGTCCGCAAGCCAACAGGTGAATGGCGACCATGTGGTGATTACCGCTCCCTTAACGCACAAACTGTTCCGGATCGGTATCCACTTCCACACATACAAGACTGTACGCACATATTTCATGGAAAGAAAATATTCTCAAAAATTGATCTTAACCGTGCATATCACCAGATCCCCATTGAACCAGGCGACGTCCCGAAGACTACAATAACCACACCATTTGGATTATTTGAGTTTACACACAAGACATTTGGATTGTGCAACGCTGCACAAACCTTCCAAAGGTACATGCATTCCGCACTGAGGGATTTAGACTTTGTCTTCGTCTATATTGACGATATCGCCGTTGCATCAGACAATATGAAGCAACACCAAATACACCTTCGGCAAGTGTTTGAACGACTTCGACGTTTTCATCTCAAAATCAACTCTAGCAAATGTTGTTTCGGTCAAACATCAATCGAGTTTCTTGGTCATTTGATTGATCATAGTGGCATCAAACCATTACCAGACAAAGTCAAAACCATCGTCGAGTTTCCCTTGCCCAAAGTCGCAAAAGAACTGAAACGTTTTTTGGCTATGATTAACTTTTATCGAAGATTCCTGCCAAAAGCAATTACTCATCAAGCACCACTAGTAAAATTAATACCGGGTAACAAAAAAAACGACTCAACTCCAATAACTTGGACAGGCGACACGCTCAAACATTTTGAGGAATGCAAGCGTTCCCTAGCTGCAGCAACACTTTTGGTACATCCTGCTCCTGATGCCCAGTTATCACTCAGCACGGACGCAAGCGATACAGCCGTTGGCGCTGTGCTGCACCAGATCGTCAACAATGAACTTCAGCCAATGGGATTTTTTAGCGTTAAATTTACTGACGCACAACGCAAGTACAGTACGTACGATCGGGAGCTTCTTGCAATTTACCTTAGTATCAAGCATTTCCGTTATATGCACAAAGGTAAAATTTTTTATGTCCACACTGAGCATAAACCATTAGTATACGCTCTTACTCAAAAATCAGAAAAAGCTTCTCCACGTCAGCTTCGACAGCTAGATTTTATCGGACAATTCACGACATCGATTCTGCACATAGCAGGTGTCGATAACATTACTGCTGATACACTCTCTCGCATCGAAACTATTGAAGCCAACATCATCGACTACAAGAAGATTGCTGCTTCACAAGCAAGTTGTCCAGAGCTGAAAAAGCTACTTAACGACAACACAACTTCACTTCAAATCAAATCTATCAACTTACCGCAATCAAGTACTCCAATCTTATGCGATTTTTTTCTACTTCCACAGTGCGGCCATTCATACCAGTACCACATCGAAAAAATATTATCAGCAAGATACATGGCATTGCCCATGGAGGAGTTGGTTCAACAATTAAACTCATCAAACAGCGCTTTGTGTGGCCTTATATGCATAAGGATATAGCTCACTTCGTCAAACACTGCATCCCTTGCCAAAAATCTAAAGTGACGCGCCACGTTCATTCACCACTCCAACAATACACTCTGCCTTCACGCAGATTTGAACATATTAATGTAGACCTCATTGGACCATTGCCTCAATCTGGTCAATTTAGATATTGTCTCACTATCATTGATCGCTATACGCGATGGCCAGATGCAGTCGCCATCGAGGATATCCAAGCTGAAACAGTAGCCACTGCACTCATCAACACATGGATTTCTCGCTTTGGAGTTCCAGCACGCATTACCACGGACCAAGGCAGACAATTTGAATCCAGGTTATTTAGCGAGCTATCGCGCCTCCTTGGCATTGACCATTTACGAACAACCGCCTACCATCCACAGGCAAACGGAATCATCGAACGTTGACACCGCACGATTAAGGCAGCTATAATGTATCACAACAGGAACGGCTGGCCCACCAAATTGCCAATGATTCTCCTCGGCCTACGCTCAGCATATAAGCCCGGCACAACTCTTCGTCTTCCTGGAGAATTTTTCAACAACTCCAGTCAATTTCAACCACACACTGATTTCGCCAAGGATCTAACAGAGATGATGCGCGAAATCCGACGAAAACTTCCAACCACGACTCATCAAAGCCTTTCATCTTCAAGCAATTAGCTGATTCAACTCATGTTTTTCTGCGTAACGACACGGTACGTAGATCGCTTCAGACGCCCTACGACGGCCCATTTGAAGTAAAATCAAAACAAACCAAATTTTTCAACATACTTATCAATGGTCACGATACCAAAGTATCAATTGATCGCCTCAAACCTGCTTTCATGGAAACACAACAACAATCAATGACAACCAATTCAGAAGCAACATCGCCATCAGGTCAACAACAAGACGCATCCATGGATACTCCCAACACACCTCTACTGCTTCAACAATCCACAAGGCCTCGCCGCACAATTAGACTCCCCGTTCGTTTCACAACTTGAAGTCTAGAAGGGGGTACTGTGGCGATCTGGCAGCTCAGAAATTGATACATTTTAAGTTTTTTGTCTTTGATAAGTTTGGTTACACTATTTTGTTATTTCACCATATTACAAAAAGTATGTACACTTCCTCTTTAGCTCGAGCTCTCAAACCATCAACATCTACCCATCTTAATATTCACTTTTTGGTGTCTAATAAATAAAGCTACTATTGCTAAAATCGAAATATTATTACATGTGTTAATGGATGTTGAATTTTTCCATTCATATAACCAAAAACTCAACGGAAAACGCCTTGAACCGTCCGAAGATTAGTTTATAATAAGACCAAACAATATAAATGTCCAAATTTATGTTCCAATAACATACAGCTCTGGTAACAACTCAATACTTATACCAGCAAGATCAGAAGTTGTCCGAAAAGTTGAAATAAATAAAGAAATAAGTGAAGATAGTATATTCATCCCAAATCAGGAAATTCAACCTGGTATTTACGTTGCACACACAGTTGCATCACAAAAAAATACATTTGTCCGATTTCTTAATACGACCAATAAAGCCCAATTCACTAATATAAATAATCTAAACTTTGAACCACTTTCAAACTACGACGTAGTTCAAACCACTCCAGAAAATAGAAAGAACAATAAAAAATAGCTCAATTAAGTCAAAACTTTCCAAAACAATTTAAACCACAATTAAAAGAATTATGCACCAAGTATAGTGATGTATTTGGACTTGGATACTGAACCAATTTATATTAAAAACTATCGGAGCTCGCATAACCAGGTAGAAGAAATTCAAAAACATGTAGGCAAATTAATTTTCGACAAAATTATCGAACCATCGGTGTCCGAATACAATAGCCCACTTTTACTAGTTCCGAAAAAAGCACTCCCAGGCTCAGAAGATAAGAAATGGCGATTAGTAATTGACTATCGTCAGATAAATAATAATCCATTGTCCGATAAGTATCCACTACCTAATTGATGATATTTTAGATCAACTAGGTGGACCAAAATACTTTTCATGCCTTGACTTAATGTCAGGTTTTCACCAAATTGAACTTGAAGAGAGTTCAAGAAATATAACGTCTTTTCAACGAGCAATGGCTCATTTCGCTTTACGCGATTACCTTTTGTTTTAAAAAAAGCGCCAAATTCATTTCTGAGAATGATGACTATTGCATACTCTGGACTTGAACCTTCTCAGGCATTCCTTTACATGGATGATCTAATAGTTATAGGTTGTTCCGAAAAACATATGCTTAAAAACTTAACTGACGTTTTTGAGAAATGTAGGAAATACAACCTTAGGTTACATCCTGAAAAATGTTACGGAACTGCTTGTTTCTCAGTGGGCCGCGCCGGCTGGCTCATCGGATTCTCTGGGTGTAGTCCCAATCCTGGCCCGCAGTCCGCACAATCGATAACAACAAAGCTACATGTCTGTAGCAAAAGAGACTCACACAACACTATTCAAAAATGAACCACATATCGATAACCAATATTCGACTAACTGACTAACTGCTAACTCGTGAACAAAATAAACAGCTGTAACAGCTATGAAAACGTAAACAACAAAGGTGAGACGCTCACTATAAATTAACACAACAACACTATTTATCCACCTTACTCTTCCAGATCGGGCCCCGGTTCCGGACCCAGCGTACCCGCCCTGTCATGAGGCGATCACCTACACTCGCGTCCCTCATTTTTGGCCACTAAATAGCCTACGTTAGCCCGTGTCGGCCATCTCTCGGCCAACTCTCCCCAACAATATTACTTTAGCCGGACATGCTTTCTTTTAATAGGTGCGTATAATTGGTTGCGTTTTCTTAAAATTTATAACAGTTATAATCATCGCTTATGGCATTTATCTTTGCAGCTATTTAGAATCTCATGTACGTGAACATTTCTTCTCCGGGTGCGTATTAATGTTGCATATATTTATACTTATGGACAAAGTGTATTAATTACTAAATTTTTCTCTTATCTTATAGAATTCTTTCGTTTATCTTAACAGCACTAAATTGAACAGGCGACGAAATACTACAAAGATATTGCTAGTCGCCGCAAAAGAAACACGCAAGGAGGCAATTTAGAGGCAATCGTTGCGCCGATTTAGGAACAATGTGCCCACACAAATACTTAAAACTGGGTATGTCACGATACTCAGTATTAAATTATTATTAAATCGCTTAATTCTACCTCACCCTTCCTAAAGAGCTCTCTGTGGTTGGTAAGGGGCGATATAAATGGGTAATTCCAATTAGGTAAGTATGTGAGCATAGTGTTAATTTTAAATTTTTATATTTTACAGGCGCAGATGCATCACCTTTGGAGTTTCCCTCACCGTTCGCACTCTAAAGTGAAGCTCGGCGTAAGTGCCTATGTATGTACAGATGTAATATTATAAATACAAAAAAAAACCTAAATTTAATGATAAAAAAAACTGCTTCTTTTCAGGGAGTACGATCAGGAGTCTTCATCTGACTCTGCCAAGGGCTCGAACGAGGATGGGCAAAATGAAACGGACTCACTCGGAGGATGTGGGCGTGGTCTCGCCTGTGGCTTCTTCTTCGTTGTTGGAGCCCGGTCGTCGGTGGGTCGTCTCGTCGCCTTCAGGGTTGCGCAGACGCTTGGCTGGCGGCGTCGCGGATATGGCTGGTGCGCGCCGCTTTCACGTTGGGTGTTTGCCCGGAAATGTCACTGTCTTTGCTTTGTGGCCTTAGATGTATACGGCTTCCTTGATCTTTTGTCGGCACATTGTTTTAATTAAAATTGTACTATTAAACCGAAACAAAGCCCTTTATATTTCAATTGTACATATCGGCTTAGTTTGCCTGTTAGAAACTTTTTTAGAATATTTGAAAAATAGAAACTAAAACTTTCATGTGCTTTCGAGCACAGCACGCCCACCGTTGACCACTGACAAAATCAAACTCCCTTTTACATTTGGGCAGCAACATCATCGGTGCCGAATTTCGGCACATACATTGGCGAGGCAGGCACCGTTGCTCTCATATTCTCTTTAAGAGAGAATCGGGCGGCCAATAGCAATCGTCGCTCTTGGCGCCGTGGATCGCAAGTCTGGCGTTGCCACCCTTCAAAAATTTGGGATCCGCCGTGGGCCCAGCTTCACCCCGCATAGTCTGACCATATGACAAAAGATATCGGCGTGGCCGATAATATCGCACGCAACCAACTAAGTAAACCCTCCGTGCTGCCGATAACGTCGAATGCAACAAAAATGTTTATTTTGAAGTCACATTTCTGCACCGATAAAGGAATCTTGCCAGACGACAAAAAATTTGACGTCATTAAAAACTATCCAGTCCCAAACGATGCGGACAGCGCTAGAAGATTCGTTGCATTCTGCAACTATGAAATACGTTTTTTTAAAAAATGTTGCCGACTATTCTCGTCACATAACAAGATTATGTAAAAAGGATGTTAAGTTCGAATGGACAGCCGACTGTCAGCATGCTTTCGAACATCTTAAATCGGCACTAATAAACCCAATATTATTACAATATCCAGATTTTAACAAAGAATTTTGCATAATAACTGATTCAAGTAAGCGAGCTTGTGGAGCGGTTTTAACTCAAAACCAGAATGGACTCCAACTTTCAATTGCTTATGCATCACTTTCATTTACTAAGGGTGAAAGTAATAAAAGTACAACGGAACAAGATTTAGCAGCAATAAACTGGGCAATTACACATTTTCGACCATATATTTATGGCAAACATTTTACAGTCCAAACAGATCAACGACCATTAACATATTGGTTTTCAATGATCAATCAATCAATCTAGCTCAAAATTAACACGCATGCGGATTAGAAGAATACGATTTCACAGTCGAGTATCTAAAGGGAAAGACAATTCTGTAGCTGATGCGTTATCAAGAATAACCACCAAAGAACTACAAGACATCGCAAGAAATATAATGAAAGTCACTACCAGATATCAAAGTAGACAAAAATCCTGCGCAGGAGACAAAGAAATATAATTGCCTGAGCAATCTATAGAAAAAGCTTCAAGGCCCAACATATATGAAGTCATCAACAATCAAGTCATTAAGGTAGTGACCTTGCAAGTAAAAAATATGCTATGTTTCTTTAAACATGGAAAAAAAAATTACTGCAAGATATGATGTTAGCGATTTGTATACTAATAGAATTCCTGACTTAGGTCAGTTCTTCCAAAGGCTTGAAATGCAAGCCGGTATTTATCAAATAAGCCAACTCAAATTGACACCGTGGGAAAACATCGTTGAACAAGTTTCAATTGATAATTTCAAACAAATGGGCAATAAAACATTGCAAACATTAAGAGTAGCGCTACTCAACCCGGTGACCCTAATACAAAAAGAAAAAGAAGCAATATTGTCATGATGATCCAATACAAGGAGGTCACACAGGCATTACAAAAACCTTGGCCAAGGTCTAAAGACATTATTCTTGGAAAGGTATGACCAGATATATTACTGAGTACGTACGCAAATGTCAAAAATGTCAACCTTCAAAAGTGACAACAAATACAATAACTCCTTTAACAATTACGAAAACCCCAATCAATGCTTTTGATAGAGTAATAGTAGACACGATCAGTCCACTACCAAAATCAGAGCAAGGCAATGAATATGCAGTTACACTGAGATGTGATTTAACAAAATATCTTGTTTCCGTACCTATAGCAAAAAAAAAGTACAGTCGCTAAAGCTATATTTGAATCTTTTATTCTGAAGTACGGTCTAATGAAGACGTTCATTACGGACATGGGAACAGAATATAAAAATTCAATAATTACTGATTTGTGCAAATATTTAAAAATTAAAAACATAACATCTACCGCACACCACCACCTTCAATATTTCGTTTACTGTTTTAACACGACCCCCTCTATGGCACACACTTATTGTCCATACGAGCTAGTATTTGGTAAAACAAATAACTTACCAAAACATTTCAATAGTATAAATAACATAGAAGCAGTTTATAATATAAATGACTACGCAAAAGAGTAAATATAGATTAGAAGTTGCAGTAGTAGAATAATGATAGAAGAACATAAGAAAAAGAATAAGGAAGTTTATGATCAGAAAGTAAGAAATATAGATATATCAATAGGAGATAAAGTTTTATTAAAAAACGAATCAGCACATAAATTAGATTTTAAATATACAGGTCAATATACTGTAACGAAAATAGGAGAAGGATCTCAAACAATAAAAATAAGAAACAAACAGTTGATAAGGATAGAATAAAATTGTTCATTAACTAATCATTTTAGTATGGCCATACACTGAAACAAATAAATTTAAAAATACAAAAAGAGATAAAGCGGCCTGATCAGCCAAACCAAAAAAAATACTTTATTATAATAAATTGTTTTGAACATTTGACCCAACATATTTTTAAGTACACATATTTTAATTAGTTATGAACTTCGTATACTTAAAATCAAATTTTACATCTTACAATTTTATTTGAAACTACAACAAAAAAAAAGAAGAAAACAAATCAAAAAAATGAGCAACATATATATGCTCACTAACACAGGCATATGCAAGCTACACACTCTCCCTCTCTTTGTAGCTGTTAACCAATAACAGCATAAGAACATATATGTATCGATAGGCTAGATGTAGGCCGTTAATTATTGAATAATACCACTCTCAGACAATAACCGAACGAAGACAGTCGTGTTAAACTTTACAGCTTAAATTACATGTATTAAGAACGAGAGACGAGTTCAAACCATAAATATGGTAGGATTTTTGTTTAAATGCTAGCTTGATACATTTACCTGGGCCTATGTGCATATGTACATAAGTACAGTACATACATATGTTTATTTTCTCACCACAAGTGAGTAGAAGTCCAGGAAGTGGACGTTTTTATACCCTGAACCCATTGGAAATAGGTAAAAAGGTTATAATGTTATTGTGCAAATGTAAATGTACGTAACAGGCAGAAGGAAGCATCTCCGACCCCATATAGTATGTATATTCTTGATCAGCAGACTGCCTGTCTGTCCGCCCGTTCGTCTGTCCGTATTTATAATCGCAAGGATATCAGAGACTATGAGATCTAGAGGATCGAAATTTTAGTTGAAGGTCCTCCTAGTGTCTACGCAGTTAATAACCCAACTTGTATTGTCCACACATTTAAGCCTCAATTTTAATGCAATTTACTTTTTAAGAATACAAAAATATTCTATGGTATGTTATGTGTTTTGATGGCCCATCTGTTAGCAGCGGCAAGCGTAAATTTCAAGAATTCCTGTATACATGTACACACTTACATTCATGCGCGTCTGCTTCGAATTCTATAAACAGCATTATAATTGCGATTGTATTGTTTTTTTTTTTTTGTGCTATTTTAATTCGTTTTTTTCTCACTGCGTGTTGGTTTTGTGTACGCTCTTAATAATTTCTTATCTTATACATATCTTACATTTGGCTCATTCTCACAGTAGAAACCAATAATAATGGATCATAAAATTGTCTGCTTTCAAAAAGCTTTCCAAAAGCAAATAACGGCTAGTCAATTAGGTATACCATTTTGGCTATATGGTAATGGTGTGTATTCTAAGTCTATTCTTATCGCGGGGGATGCTATGGCTCAGCGAGGTAATTTGTACTATAATTGCGACTTAAGTGGGGAGTTTAATGGTGAAATGCGGGCGCTTATGCGTTAGGGGTCTGATTGTTGGGTTTCGCAAACTAAATGACCACCTCAAAGCCCAAAGTACCCAATACAATAGCCTAAAACTTTTGGATGAGTATCAAGTATTCGTGACTTGCCAAATACCCATCAACTTCCGACTGCTATTCAGCAGCCTACTACCCCGATCACGCAGCAGCTCATCTCTTATGTTCAGTTCAGCAATGTGTGACATCAGTACGAGAAAAACCAATCATATTATCCTAGTCGTCCGCTGTTATTTACAAAAAAATGTACAGCGGGTAACTCTCTAGTGGGCATTCCTCCGAAAAAAACATATTTTTATTTAAATGTTTGCCCTTCATTTCTCTTGATGTTAAAGTATAGTGGTGAAAAAATTTAAGTTTGCAAATGAGAAAGATATTTTATCCCTTAAAATTAATATTTCACCCCAAATTTTCACGAAAGATCTGTTTTAAAGGGTTTTTGGTCGAAATATTTAATAGTTCCAAAATACAGGGTCAAAAAAAAAAAAATAGAACTCCGATTCTTCCACTTCCATCTAGTGGCGCCTCAACTTCGGTTGCTTAGTTCTTCTTTGGTGGGTGTAAAAGTGGCATTTTTTAGTTCTGTGTTTTTATTTTATATTTATATATGTTTATATTATATATTAGGTCTGTTAGTCTTCCAGGGTTCTCAGGGAAATGAATGAGATTAAAAATTGCGAAGTCGAGGTGGTGATTTATCCCGTTAAGCAGTTGCCATATCAAACTTTTCGCAATATTCCATAAGCTATAAGCATTATCTTTGTAGTTGGCGCCAGCAATTTTCACAGAATCCTAACCAAGATTTAAACTTTTTTTACTCCGAAAGTAGGGCATCTATTTTGCCATCTTCGGTTAAGTTACCCGCGCGAAAACTGATCCGAGCATTAAACATCTCTTCTCACACGTTTTCAAACTACTCACTTCTCCTAACCTTGACTAATGAAGGTAAGGTGGATAATTTTTAAAATACCTAGAGGAGAAGTGGGTACTTTGAAAAAGTTTAACTTACTACAGAGATGCAGTTTGACCGTAAATTCTATTATTATTGAAAGTACGCTTATTAGCGAACTTAAATCAATCAAGCCTGTATACTCACCGAGCCCTTATGATATTGCCAACTTGTGTGCTCAGGTACTATGCTGCAGGGATATTTACTTTTAAGACTTTTTGTATTGTCTGTAGTTAGGAGGTGTAGTTAATCGTTAGGAGCTGGTATACAGTACTTTGCATCACGATTCGTGCGAAATAGAAAATAACATATTATTAAGGTTTTCAAGCATAGGTTTGGTAACATAATAGATATTCTAATAATGATTTAAGTGTCGTATCTTTCTCGCTTCTGGTATAAGAATCTGATTCTTCTATGAGACATAGTTGCCTATCATATCATTCTTTCACAAAACCCTGCTTATTAATTAATATTTAAATAGTTCCCTGCATTCATCGCTAGGTTGTGCGGAAAAATGTCCAAGTAGGAGTGCAGGAAATATATTTTTATTGACATGTTTGTTTCAATTTTATGATAATTTTTGTGTGCAGATTATTCGGATTATTGTAACTATAATTATAATTTCCTAAGGAACTTCCTTCTAGTTTTGGCCAATTAGTTGCTTATGGCAGATCGACTATCCGTAGTTTCAACTTAAAGCCACCAGCAGATGATTACAATCCAAGCAATGGGTGTCGGTTTTTTTTATTACTAGAAGGCTCTAGTCGAAAGCTCCCGACTAGGGGTTCCCACAATCTACCAACACATAATGCAGATAGCGCTACAAGCCCGCTTGCCTTATGTGTAATAAAAATGGATTTTAAAAACAAGTAACCTCAACCATAGCTATAAAATAAATATGATATTTGAATGATATATGTATACTCCTTTAAAAGTCACATATAAAATGTAGTGATTCCAGCTCTTCTAACTTACAAGATTTCCTCAAAAACCAAGATTTCGATTATCGGAATCAAATTCATACAGCGCGGGCAAATAAGTCAACTGTAACCCCAAAGTATAATTATTCTAGATGAGTATTAACAGCCGAAATAATATAGACATGTCCGTCTGTTTGTTTCTATGCGAACTAATCTCTTAGTTTTATTGCTATTATTTTAAAACGTTACATAAATCCTTCTTTCTGTGTCATGCAGTTAATTTGTCATAATCGACCGGATCGATCAAATTAAACATATAGCCGTTATAAGAATTCAGTCCAACATAAGACTCCTTTATAGAAAATGTTTTCTTTAAAAAGATATTTTTGCCAATCTCGACAATTATGCTCCTTACATGAAAAATCCTATCAATATCAGATCATTATATCATATAACTACCATTAAAACGATTGGACGAAAATAAAGTTATTGTTAGAAACATGTTTTTTATCAAAATATCTTGACTAACTCCGGCATTCACTAGCTTAACTTATATATTAGCCACACGTTAGCAAGGTACCACTGAATTATATAGCTCTTTACCGTATCAGCAAATCCGTAAGGCAAATGTCTACCATGGTATTACATCTCGTTTTTAATTGTTTATGTGATATATTTTTGGATAGCTTGAATATCAGAACGAGATTATGCTGCAATAACTTTGGTAGGCAGCTTAGCTTATGCCGATCAGCATTTGCAAGTACCACTCCCTCTTTTGGATAAATTTAGTGTTTCAATGTTACTTTTGAAAAGATAAAAATCAGGTACAGGTTCCTCATATAAGAGGAGAGGTTCTCATTAACCTATGCACATGTAATTGATGGTAGATAATATTTAACACATCTGCGAACAGAGGAGCGGCTAGTATCGTATCGCTTGACCAACACGGTTCATTTACATTCGAGCATCCTGATGAACATGCTCTGAAATAAACAAAAGTGCAAATATTTTAGGCATGCCGTAGGCTTATAACCCCTACTTACATTGGCCTTGCGGCTATGCAGGAAAGAGCTTGTAAATGCTGACTTTAGTGAAAATAGCAAACAGAAACTAATAAATGTCAAGTTTGTTTAATACATATTGTTCAACAAAAAATACTTTATATAAGAACTTACTTTGCTACCGTTGAACGAACTATTGCAGTTAGATCAAGGACAACATAAACACTAAGATGATTAACCCCCATACATTTGCATGCCACGCAAAATTTCTAGCCTGGCTTCCTAAACTGGCATTTACGATTTCGCACATCATGGCCGACTGCTGTTCGTTTAGACGACCAAATGCCGAAGTCGCGGCTTGCTGATGTTGACACGAGCAACGATGTTAGTCGCCAGCCTATCTTCAGCAAAGCTGCTCGATGGTGCTTTGTGTCGCTTCGTTTTCAAAGTACACTGCTAGATACTAACGATTAATTTGTTACAGGAAAGTTTAAGAATTAAATAATTTTAACACAAGTCGCATCTTGTGCAATAACTATGTTTAGAAAATAGCACACATATATTGATTTTACTTTTCTTTTTTAACAGTGTATGCTTGAGAGAAGTTTTTGTCTAAGCCAATGGCGAGGAAGCACCTTTGTTTGTATGCGTGATTTATGCATGAATAAGAACATTAAAATATGTAAATATTTGTTGTTATTCACTGCTCTGGGTTTACGCAAGAAATTAATTTAATTACTTTTCTAGCGCTGATCATGACCTATCCCAAATTTGTATTCACATATGAATGCATGTTGTGTACTGAGGTTGGCTCCGTAGAAAATATGTAATTTTAAGTCATCGACTTAAATATTTATATATACCCTCGTTAAGAAATAAAAGAGCATAAATAAATATGAATTTGGACCCAATATTTAGAATAAAAAATAATACAAAAAATCAGCGCTAACAAACTAAGAAAATTTATTTCTTTACCAGCCAGAGTCTTTGCCGGAGCAGTGAATAACAACACATTCAAATATGCTGTGCTATGTATAATCACACGCATACAAACATAATTGCTTGCACGGCCCTCAAGAAGGGAAAACTGGGAGTACACTATACATTCTCTCGGCTGTGAGAGCGCAATGTTACAGATTTCGTTTTCATTCTCAATTTTCAAAAATCAACCTCCATAGTATCACTTTGTTTTATGGCGTTACTCATCTTAGTGTTTATATTGTCTTGGGTTAGATGACATGGTAATACCGTCCGGAAGGTTCCAACATATGCTATGATTGCGCCTAAAAGACGGAACTACTCTAAGTTTTAATACAGTAGCCATTCAATTGAGAACCTTGTTTGATGGGAAGTCGTCTTTCTGCGTTACACATGTTATGACAACACTGTCATAGGGCATAAAAACAGGAAAGTTGTCATCTTCGAAAATTCGGCCGAGTCGAGCCAAGTTCGGTTGCTTGGGCAGGTTTGCTGAAATACCTCCATCGATTTCAATGATTATATATATATTATATATTATAATATATATTATTATATATTACATATTAAACTATTTAAACATTACTAATATTAAGTATATTCTGAAAGTATGTATTTTTACCCTCTGAATATACGGGGACACTTTATTTGGATTGTTGCCGCCATTCCTTAAATGTTAGGCTCATTACTGTTGTGAGTTAGAACGCCGTAGGAGGAAAGACTGCGGTAAGAATACGAGGGAATATATATCTAAGCTCTAACCTATGTAATTCGTTCAGAATAAACTATTTGCATTAGCAACACACTTGCAACTGCATGTTTTGCACTACGCCGACTCTATTAACATCGGAGTAAAATGACCAGGGGCCAGGCGTAAATCTTTCAGTGTTCAAATTGCAATTCCACCTTCGTTGGCAGTTCATAAAGAGAGACGTGCGCTAGAGCTCGAGTTGCAGAGGTCAAAAACTGGTCAAGCACATGAGAGTACAGTTACTGATCCTGTTAAATTGATCAATGATGGCGTGGGCGGCTAACCTGCCGCTGTTTTTGATCGGAGCTTTGAGTTAAGTTCCATTGACAAGTGGAAGTTTGAGTGTAACTGCAACTTCGAGTGGAGTCCCAAATTCAAGTGTAAGTTTAAGTGGAACTGCTATTTTTAGCGAAACAAAATCTTTGAGTGAGGCATTGCCTATGTCATTAGATGGAAATTTGGGACCAGAGTTGCAAACAGTAGATCGGGCTACAGTTATGGATAACTGTTCTACAACATCAAGTCGCTCAACGCTATATTGTTCTGTGCATGCTACAAGAGAACCAACTAGCGATCATTTTGGAGCCAACGCAGACAACTGGAAACTTCGCATGGTCGACTCCCAGGAGCGATGTATGCCTGCAACGCAAATTACCAAATCTCTTCGAGTTTGGAGGCCAACCTGAGGATTGGCCTATATTCTTCTGCGCATTTAGAACAACTGTGTATTAGTATTAGAAAGATAATTGTGTATAAGAAAACTAATTGGTATTCCAGAGGTGCAGGCAATACAAGGCAATACAAGCACAGCAAAGCTAAAATACTTCCATTTGCTACACGAGTGAGTAACCTTGCCGCCTTTCTACACTAAGCTAACTGTCGTACATTTTGGCGCGTGGTTAACGGACTACGCAAATGTGGCTCGTCTGTAAACGACGAGCTACTGCGCGATCTAGATCTAAAAGGAGAACGCAGGCAACTAAATATACAGTAGTTTGGTGGAAGAGCAATCAAAGAGACCACAGTGGTAAGCATGGAAATAAGTGGACAAACGCAAACGTCATGTGTAATCATATGTGTCCAACCTGAGCTTACCAATGCAAAGTTTCCATCGACGTGATGTCCAAATATTGGCAACGGTGCATGACTTCCACTGAAACCGTATCGCAAGGCGGTACAAAAATATCTGATTAGACTTGACCATGCGCATCTCAGACTACCAATGCAATCAATAAGGTTTACACCCCAGGGACCTTAAGCCGCACCCACCGAACTTGGATAAGTGGTTTTTGGGCCGGTAAAAGCTAAACCAACGGAAAGTCATCAAAGTCATGCCAACTAGCGATGTCACAGGAGGATGCAATCGAAAAGACGCTAAATGAATATTTTGATATCAAGAACTTCGGCGTGAAGCTTACACCATCACAAGCACAGAAAATTCTCGAAGACAACGCGGTGAAAATAGGGCAACACTACCAGACCGGTTTATTAAGGAACCGTAACAATGTTGAGTTGCCATGAAGCTATGATATGGCATACAAAAGATTGGTCAACATTGAGAGAAAGCATAAGCGTGACAATCAGTTTAAACGAGCCTATATGAAAATTATGGACGATTATGTTCATTAAGGCTATTGTGTAGTTGCAAGCCTTATTGCAACTAATTAATTTTCAAAGAACTATATATTTTGATTCTATTGTATTTATTTGACGCGCAGGGCCTTTATTAGAAATTATTAATTAATATAACTCGAAATAATTTTGCCTAGGTTGCGATCAAACGAACTACTAGCGATATGTAAACCGAACGAAATGGAGCTCTGCTCAGAACGATGGACAGCGGGCGTCAATACAGGAGGCAAAGGGCCGACGAAAGAGAGTGGGCAGCAGCTTACAAAGAGCACGCAAACATTATTTGCTCTTAGGCTGCAATGGTGATTGTTGTCTCTGCTGGTAACTTGACCAAACAGATATGCTCGACGGTTGGACATCATGAGATCGTTTTAGCCAATAGCGGCATGCTTTGGTATCTACCGAAATTTGGAGTTTAAAACCAAATAAGCCCGGTAATATAAGATTTTGTTCGATGCGGCCGCAAAGGTCGGTGACATTTCATTGAACTCGGCATTATTCAAGTCGCTGCCGGCTGGTGCCGTCCATCAAGCAGGATAGTTGCGCAGAACGATTCTTGAGCGAAATGGCGATGATCGCCGGGAACCTCATGTTTATGAGATGATGGTAGTGACGTTTGGAGCAGCATGTTCGCCAAGCGATGCGCACTATGTGAAGATCTTGACTGCCCTGCAGTATCAGAATTCAGAACCTCCCGCGGTTGAAGCTATTATTGAATGTCAGAGGAGTCGAGCCATCACCATATTAACCAGAATAAAAGAAATACTTTCAAAAGCTCGATCTAAATGGTGCCAGTTTACTTCCTGTTCGCGAACCTTTAGCTTCGGATGGGGCGAAGCCGAACTAAAGATGGCAGCCAGCCACGGATGACTTCGAATTCAAAATGAAGTACCATACCCCGATGTAAGCTAAATTTGGAGCAAGTCCCTACGAAGAGATAATTCTCGAGCTTTAAGTCCACATTTGATTTTTTGGGATTTCTTAGCTTTCTCTTAATAAGTGGAAAGCAACTAGTAGGTGAGATCTGGCGACTTAATGTGCAAAGGGTCATCGCTTACCCTTACCACATGAGATCGTCCGCGCCTTAATTAAATGGCTCAAAGATATGAAAAACATGAAAAGATTTCGAAGCTCTCGCCATTACTTTGGTCTTATACCATTCGCTATTACTTAAGGGTCACCTACGTCAACGCCGACGTGCGAGTCGAGTTTCATTTAATTTCACAGATTTTCCAGCTACAGTCGGCTGGTGTATACGACGGCTTGGGCTTAAGGTTCACGCGCTGGTGTCGTGAACAGAGCACTGAGCTTGAGAAAATTTGGCCTCGCCGCTATGGAGGAAGCAGAGAACTTGCTGTCACGACGGGCGCAATGCGAACTGTTCCCTGACGAGGTTCGATCCTCGTACAATAGAGAAGTAGAGAAGAAGAGTCGGTCATCGAAGCGACAATAGAGGGCTGGCGCCCTACTGGGATAACAATGGAGTATTGCGTGCGTATGGCAGGGTCGTGAGAGCAGGCCAATAATGATGCCGCACCAGCGCGATTAGGTAATTAAGAGTCCTGTGTAGTTGGGTGTATGAGTATAGGAGGATTCGGATAGAACAGTTAGAATTAAAGATGATTGGGGACCTTAATGCTGTTGCACTGCGACATGCTCACTTCTACGCTCAGGCACATGCAAGTTATCAGCCAGCTTGGAAGGCAATTCTTATTGAATTTAGAAACCATATTTCGGAATAAGTTTCTATTCCAATTACATAGATCTTTCAGCCTTAGTAGACCCATATCACTCATTATGTCCACTTAACGCTTTTCTAACATAAAGATACAGATTCCCGGCTCTAACATAAACATAACAGCGCAACCACTTAACATTAAGATCCAGACTCCCGGCTCTAATGTAAACATAATAGCGAAACCACTTAACGTTAAGATCCAGATTCTCATGCGCAATTCATAACGTACACACAATTCCAAGCATTTAGCTTTCGCCCGCGAGCTTTTGAACTTTAAGCAAAGAAGCTTTAGCATAAACACAGCTGACTTCAAGCATAAGATCACCGCGAGCTTTCGAGCATTACGAAAATAAGTTTTATCATAATCACAGCTGACTTGCAGCATAAGTTCATGATTGTATTTTAGTTCTAATTTTGGATTCAAATAAATCGGAAGCTCCTAGCCTCCCACAATAAAATTTTTTTTATCTGTTGTCACAAATTGGATAATTGGGGCCCAACGTGGCGCTCGCGATTGTTAACACAAGAAGAGAATCAAAAGAAAAAATATCCTTAGTGATTCGCGAGTGATGCGCATTAAAAATTGCTAATAAACGGGAATAGTGTGTGCTAAAAAATAATTAAACGTTTCCAACAGACGGAAATATCCTATTTAAAAAAAAGTTCCGACGAACGATAACACGAAGTATTTGCAACAAGGACTTGAAGAAACAAAAAAAATATCTCAAAGCCCCGTTCGAAAAACAATTTTATATGACTGAAAAAAAAACTCCTAAAAAATTAAGTGCAAACGACAAAAAAAAGAAGACCCTAAAGCCAGAAGGAAGGAAGGAAGACTTGACCCTAAAACCAAAAGGAGGGAATGAAGACTTCATCATCACCAATAAAGAAATAACTTCTACGTGAGCCATAAGAAATTTTGTATCCTATAAACAAATTTAAATTGTAATAATAGTTAGTGAATTTTATATACCAGAACATTTGTTACTATAATAATTGTTAAAAGCTGGATAATCAATTAGAAAGTTTCAATGAAGTTTTTCAAAATTTAAAAATGGCTAACAATAACTTGACAGCTGATTTGGTAGCTCAGTTCAACTCAGACTAGAGTACTTCAAGAACAAATTGCAGAATTGAAATTGCAAATTACTCTCTCTTTCAATAATGAACAAGAATTTAAAACAACTGAAATTAATGACTTAATTCGTTGCGAAGAATCATTCGATGTTATCAAATCTATACCAGAGTTCTGTTTTCTTCTCGTCAAAACATTCTTTAGTTGCCATATTGACTCTAAATTCGATTACATAATCATTAATTTCAATTAAAAATCGAATTTGGTAAACGTATTCAAAAAAGTGATGTGCCTAATCAATATAGAGAAGGGCAGCGAGCGTCTCTTGATCGAAACGCGCCAACGAAAATGCGTACAACAACAATTGCATAAACACCGCTTAGCACAAAGCGAAACGAATGCTATGTACGTGTGTATGAAGGCGTATACTGCACTTATATAAAAGCGCTTCTTCTCTGACAACTGTATAATTTGCACTGGTTGCGTGTGATGGCGAGAGGACGACAACGACTAAGCGAAATAAAAAGCATTCGCTCAAAAGCACTAAAATATTGTAAACCACTAAAAACTATATTTTATGTTAAAATCTCCATAGCGGTTAGTAAGTGTATGTAAATTTAAATTATGCTCAACTAATGTGCATGAGTGCCAAGAATTGAAAGTGCTGGCTTCATTAGCGCAACCAAGCCAATAAAGCTGAGCTTTCAGTTATTAACACAGTGCATGCGGTTCCCCACGTTCCACTTTGAAATCTACTTTCCTTGGCATCTCCTGATGGCAGCAAGACAGATAATTATTTAATTGATCGCGGCCGACGCGGTCCCAGTCTCGCCGGAGCGCAATGAAAAATTATTAATACGCTGCAACAACGAAATAAACGAAAGGAAGTTCAGCTGGCGACAACATTTAGCGCTCTGCTCTGCATAAAACGGACGGAATGGAGAGACGGTTGGAGATGGGAATATGCTGAACGTATTCATCGAATCTATAAAAGGCTTGCCAACCGTCTACAAAAGGTCCTTAATAGCCAAAAGCAGTCGCAAATTGATCGACTTCTGGACGACGCAGGAACAGGTGCATCCACAAACTATTTACTCTAGAAACTGACAAGCCGCTCTAAAAGTCAAGCTATCACGAAGGCTCCAATCGAGAATCCATCAGGTGGCTGGTGCTATACTTGTCAGCAGAAAGCCGAAACCTTTCCGAATAGTCTGGATAGCCGGCTTAAGCCAATTAATCTCACATCCGAACGCAGAAAAAAGGTCAAGGATTCGCTGGAAACCCCATTCCGAATGTCTCTGCCCACTAACCCCGTTACTTTTCCAGAGGTTATGTCACAGATCAAAAGCTTAAAAGTTAAAAAAGCCCCAGAAGAGAACCTTCCTAATAGAGCGCTGCTCTTCATAGTTCCTTTGTTCAACAACATTCTTCGATTAGGACACTTTCCAAGAATCCGGAAGTCCGCACTGATCACGATGATCCCTAAGCCAGAGTTGCAGCTCACAGACGTAGACGCGTACAGGACAATCAGTCTCCTTCCTGCCTTTGCAAAGATTTTGAAAATGAATGACTCCCACAAGGAAGCGTCCTTGGTCCCACTCTCCACACAATTTACACAGCTGACAACAGCCAGATCGGTTACAGCAGTGGACAGAGAGGATTTCCTTATAGCTACCTATGTAGATGACACTGCTGTGCTTACCAGGAAACCTCTAATAGGTACTGCCACAAGAGGAGAGAGTCCTGTCCCGGGGTAATGTTGCTCAGCTCTACTTTAAAACATGAACCCGTACATAAATACTTCGGAGTCATTTTGGACAGAAAGCTCACGTTCAGCAGACATGTCAAACAGTTCTGTCTAAAGCTACAAAGATAATATTGCTACTTTTTGCTAAAAACAAACAACAACAACAAATCCATATATACCCGTTTCAAAGAAGCAGAGGGAAAGTAGTTAACGCCGAGTATGGTTAAGATATCATACAACTTCATTTTAGGCCTATCGTTCCTATGGAAGCTATAATATAATATAGTAGTCCGATGTAAATTAGATTATGTATAAATGTAGGGAACATTTTGAAACTTATAAATGCCGAGTTTGATTAAGATATCTAGAAAAACAAAAAGAATTCCAAACAACAAATTAATTTTCGACCGATCGTTTCTATGGCAGCTATATAGAGGTCTGATGTTGGTAGGATTTTGCATATATATAAGGAGCATAGTAAAACTAACAAATGCCGAGTTTTGATAAACAAAAAAGTTTGTCATATACGAACCTACCTATGACATGATATAGTGGTCAGATCCAGCTAATTCCGATTTATGTACTGTGTGCAACAGAAACTTTTCCAAAGTTTCATGTCGATAGCCCTAAATCTGAGAGACTAGTTAGCATAGATACAGATAGACGGACATGGCTAGAAATTTCGACCTACGTTCCAAACTTTAGTATCTAGCTTTTATATATTCTAGATTAACTCGGCTATTGCCGCTGAACAGAGAAGCTTTCTACTGCCTTGTATATAAATTTGCCCAAATACATTATACCACTAACCATACAACATATTGACTAGACAAGTGAGCTATTAGTTGGTGCCCGTCGATTTCTTAGCGGCTGGTCCAAAGTCGCCTTCGTTTTTGTTCGGGTCCGAGAGCGGCCGCACGCTCTAACAGAGAGCGTGTGTACGAAATACATAAGACTTGTGTGAGGGAAGGGCAAAGCTGCTCTTTTTTATTCCCTTTATTCGCTCACACTACAGGAAACTGCTTTTGCTTACTCTCAGTGCTCTTTCATATTGTCTATTTACCGTTTAACTGTCTGTATGTGTATGTGTCCGACAAGCAAAAATACCCACAAATTTAAGATTTTTCAAATCTCGGAGGCATTTCTTCTCTTTCAAAGGGGCGGGTAATATGAAATCATAAAAGGGTTTGCCACGTCGATGCGAAATTCTTGCATTTTAGTTCGATATCGTTGGTAAGGGTACCCATGCGTTGGCATGTGTGCATTTACATTTGTTGGACTTGCCATATTCACGCACACTTGCATATTTTGTAAATGAATAGAAGCATTTATGCGCTTGTGTGCCTGTTGGTTGCCAGCCTGCCTGTCCCTGTCGCAAATTTGTCAAGATTTTTGGATTTTTGATATTCGGCTTCTACACACCCACACACAAATGTGTGTGAATGGGCAGATCATGGGCGCAATAGAAAACGGTCACCAACGGTCGCCAAGGAACGGTCATGCTACGACCCACAGAAATACATCATTTTTGAAGTGCGAAATTAAGTGTTGCATGTGCAAATTTTAGTGAAATGAACTTTAGGGATCTACAGAAATATTTTAAGATTTGTATTTATTACAATATTATTAATATATATATGACAAATGAGTGTTTGGGTATATATATATCCGCGCAAGTGTACAAGTTTAATTGCAACTTGTTTAATTGTTGTCCAAAGGAACACCCCTTGGTTTGATAATCTTGCCGCTTTGTACCCTGCACTGCTATATAGTTGAGTACCCTTTAAGTTACTAAATAAATAAATAAATAAATGCAATTTCTAATTAAAAAAGGAAACGGTAAATATGGTAAGCAAAACGAACTTAAAGCGATTAGTTAAAAGAGAAAAAGATAGGTGCTTAGTTAAATTTAGAAGTGTAAAAAGGAGTTCATTTGTAGCAAGTTATTTGGTGACCGGGTTAAGTTATGTATATGAGGAAGTCGAAGATCAGGAAATAGGAATAGAGGAAACTGGTGATGATCAAGCGCTCAGCGAATGGCACAGTAAGCATAGGATGACCCGCGATTATGCAATATATTAAATTAAGAGACTGCGTCGTCTAAACATAAACGTCAGTTCATCCTATGGGTCCGATTGTTCAACCAAGCTTGAAATTTCCCAAACCGCCGGAGGTCAATACCTACATGTTGGAGTAAGAATCAGCTACCTAAATTTAGGAAAGCTTTTAATTTGTCTATGCCTTTAACTTAGATATTTATTTATTTATTATTATTGGTCGACAAAACGAGTGTCTTCCTCATTATTCAGAATATTATACATACAGTAGATAATGGACTTATATGCTAAAAGCCTAGTTAGAAAACACAGTTCTCTAAATAGCATCACCGACCGATGGAGGCGTTTTAGTTGCCAGCCCGGCCAGCTGTGCCCCTTTTCGTAAATTTGTCAGTGACGCTATTGGAGCCTACATCTAAGCAGAAGGGTGTAAGTAGGAAAAAAATGTTCTTAAGTAAAATTAAAAATAATCTTAGTTTGCTATATTAATTAATAAAATACAAGAAATAGGAAAAAAGAAAGTAAGAAGATTGTTAATAAAGTGAAGACATGTAAGCTAGATAGATATATAAAGTGTTAAGTAGATAGGACATATAAACATAGACGGATATAAAAATATTTAATATAAATAAATATCAAGGAGACAAATTGAAAAAATCAATCAAACTCTCAAATGACAATAAAAATATATTTCAAACAAACTAGTTGACTGCAGCTTTTTGCATTAACGCTAAGTAAAATGTGCTTGCGAAAAATTACTTAACCCTTTTGGATCACATAAAAAAAAAAAGAAATCGACCGTCTTGCACTAAGTATTGCGATAGGTCAACGCCGTACCTCTCGATACGCGGCAATGACATCCCCATGTTAAATTCGTCTAACAAATCGGTGTTTTCATTGTTTGAGACCAGTACCCATCATAAAGAGGCAGCAAAATCGTTAACGGTGCTCTGCTGGACCCGAACTACAGAGTATTTACAACTGCATAAAAATGTCTATAATAAATCACGTAAAATATGAAAGTTGACCTACGCGTAACCATCAAGTACCTATTTTCATTTGTATTAATTTAGATGTATATATATAATGTATGAATTCATAAATAAATATACATAAGCGATTTTTTAATAAGAAATATATAAAATATGTACATAAGTAAGCAGTCTAAAGTCAATATACATTTTCATTCATTATTTGTATGAGAATGTATAAGAGTATTTATTTAGTATTTACACGCATACATACAATGTATGTACATATGTATTTACTTAATTTGGCATACAATTATAGATATTAAATTATTTGATAGCACTTTTATGAAGAACTCGAAAAATTCACGAGATCTATATATGTGGATTATAGCCTTTAATTTGCAGGACAAGTAATTACAGACTCGTTTCGTAGTTTTATCGAATTCATCTGAATAAGTTCGATACTCACCAGTGTTGCCAGAACAGCGTTTTTACCATCAAATTCCGGCATTTTACCAAATAGTTTGATCTATCTTGCTTTTTGCACTCTAAGATATGGTGTTACATATTAATTTTACTTAAATCTACATGAGTACTCATTAAATTTAACATATTTAAAAACTATAGAGTGTATAAATAGTAAGTTAATTTCCCGGGTGGTATAACGCTTTAGTGTTTAAAAATACAAATGTGCCGCTAGGTAACAGCCCAGCTGTTCAAAGATTTAAATGACTTTAACCTATGAACTGACCCAAATATAAACAAAACAAATTTAAATGAACATTGCAGAATATAGGTTTTTTTCTGCCTTTTTCCACTCGAAATAGTTTTTTCTGCAGTTGTGTCGTTTAGTTCAGACCAAGTTCAAATGAACGGGTCAATAAAATTAGCTACTGAACTTATTCAGAGCAACTCGTTCAGTCTTTTATAAACGATGCACATATGCAACAAATTAACGACGTTAACTTATCGTCGATTTTTGGAACTTGATTTCAGAGCTGAAATCACTCATTTTTAAATGCATATGTTTATGTTTGTAAGCAAAAATCATATAAATTTTAATGCAGTTTGAATTATTTACTGTCTACATTCATTTATTTTTGAATGTTAGCTTCTAATATGGCAAAACAAAGGGGTTCCAAAATGAGCTTTTCGCCGTTCTGCAAATAGCCTTATTCAGATAAATTAGCCCCGAAACGGCATTATGTACATCTATACGATTAAAACCTATCGTTTCACCACTAACCATACAACATATAGACTGGACAACTGAGCATTTAGATGAGGCCTGTTGTTTTAGTAGCGGCTGGTCCAAAGTCGCCTTAAGATTTCTCAAATGTCGGACGCATTTCTTCCCTTTTAAAGGGGCGGGTAATATGAAATCATGAAAGGGTTTGCCACGTCGATGCGAAATTCTTGCATTTTAGCTCGATATCGTTGGTAAGGATACCTAAACGTTGGCATGTGTGCACTTACGATTTGTTGGACTTGCCATATTCACGCACACTTGCATATTTTGTAAATGAATAGAAGCATTTATGCGCTTGTGTGCCTGTTGGTTGCCAGCCTGCCTGTCCCTGTCGCAAATTTGTCAAGGTTTTTGGATTTTTGATATTCGGCTTCTACACACCCGCACACACACACGAATGTGTGTGAATGGGCAGATCATGGGCGCAATAGAAAATTTGATGAATGAATGTTGACCCCTTATTACCTGCAGCAGTCTGTTAAGCCGACTTGTATTGCCTACGCCTAAGTCACAACTTAAAAGCAATTAGCTTTTTGAGAATACACAAATATTTTATGGTACTATAAGATATACTGTAGAAAATTTCATTAAGATCGGTTAACAAACACACAGAAGTTATGTGTTTTGCCTGCCCACGTGTTTGCGGCAGCTAGCGAAAATTCAAAGAATTTCTGTTTACATGTACACACACACAATTCTATCAACAGCATTGCAATTGCGATTGTATTATTTTCTGTGCTGCTATATAAATCCGTTTTTTTCTCATAGAGGTGGCAACAAGTAATGCGGTCAGTTAAGAGTTAAACCTCTGTTAGGGGAACTCTTTTTTTAATGTATCTTTATTACAATTAACGCAAAAGAGCGTGTAGCGCGAGCTGCAGTTGGTGTTGGAATAAGAGGTTTCAGGGTATCCGCTATTTGTGTATTTTGTTCTAATAGATCTTTAAAGTCTTGAAATATTTCACAAGAACGACTGTTTGCATTTAGTATGGTTTTTAGAATGTTCTTTATTCGGAACTCTGTCTGCTTCAAAACCTAAGATATAGATATTATTATGTGTATCGCTCTGTCGCAACAGAGCATAATTTAAAGAGAGAGAGAGAGTGTGTGGTATGTGCATGTATCGGTAAGTACATATATGGTACTCTTGGAATGCGTTACATAAGCTGAGCGTGCGAGTTGCGCTGTCAGCTAGAGTACTAGAGGTGTGCGCTCCGTAATATGAGCCTGAGTTAATAAGCTCAAGTGGCCTTGCGCTTCTTGCTTTATGTTTGTGACTTTGTTTATTTTTTATTTTTTTTATATATATTTTTATTAGATTGAAATAAAAATAGCATACATTTTTATTTCAACACAGTTGACTTAGGTGATATTTCTCCAAGTCTGGTGGGTCCTCAAGCTCTATCGTGGACAAACATCAAATGCGTCTTCTTTGAATAAGGCTCCATCGTTACGTAGGTAGTCGGCTGGCTCTGAGGCGTAGCCTGTGTCGTGGTTAGGGGAGCTCCTTAAAGGAGCTTCTCTTGAGTTTCCTGACTACACCCCCAACGAATTCTCTTGCTACCCGGTTGCAGTGTCGTTGAAAAAGTTTGTTGTATCGCTTAGCGAATGCTTCGACTTCGCCGTCTATAGTCTCCATTTTGATGTCTTTCTGACGTACCAGTTATTCGGCAAGGCCAAGTATTAGAGTTTCTGAATTCGTCTCCGATTTGTACGAGATGCAATGCCCCAAACCTGGATAAAATATCCCCAAGTTAGCGCCACCACGACGATGTAAGCTGCCCGTTTGCAGCGAAGTGGCAATGGCTTGTAGGGGTTTAGTAGCCAGTTGGCCTTGGCCATCTTAAAGCGACACTTCTTAAGAAGGCCGTCGATGTGCGCCCGAAAGGTAAGACTCTTATTCAGTCAGGGTGAAGTTAGTGTGTAGTTGACCACCTGGCACTTCGAGGCATTGAGTTTGATGTTCCACCAGCTCTCAAGCAAGTGGATGTATTCCTGGGCCCCAACAGGGGCTTTGTACTCAAAGTGAGTCATCAGCAAACGTGGCCATTAAGTGTTTGCCTGGGTTGGCGAACTCGTGTAGGTCATCCGGGGGGATATCTGGGTGGGGATATCTGCCGTGTGCAAATTGTAAGGAAAGTACTCTGCGTTGAGGGACACCCGCCTTCATAATGCAAACAGCAGAGATTGCTGTCCTCACACTTATGCTCCATAAGATAAGCGCGCAGAAGTAGAAAGAATGGAGCGGGAAGACTAATCTTGATTTTCTGGAGCAATCTATTTATTCAGACTCGGTCGAAGGCCTTCCTAACGTCTACAAAGACTCATTTGTCGTCATTAGCCTTAAGAATATGATAAATCACACTGTGAACCTGTTCAAGAACGCCTAGTCCACCCCTGGACCAAAAATTGGTGATCAGGATGAATGGCCATTTGATCCATAAGCCCAGCAACTCGGGCGACAACCAGTCTTCCCCATCGGCCGGTATGATTCAGGGTCATATTCCGGCTTGCTCGACTTATGGATCATAGAGATCCCCGCTCACTTCCACTGGGCAGATAAGTGTTGCGTCCTTAATATGACGTTAAGGATCAATGTTATAAAAAAGAGCGTGCGCATTGGCAGTGATGTGGCATATTCCACCATGGCCTGGTGTTGTAGCCCTGGGAAGGGCTTTGACGACGTTGATCACCTCCTCCACGCGGATGGGGTCGATAGGTGGTGACATGAGTAGCGGAGTCTCCAACGCTCGGGTAGACTCATCGAGCTCTTTTGGGGAGGCCAAGAGTGTGAACCGTTCCTTCAGGTGGCTAGCGAAGGTATCAGCTTGCTCTTCGTCTGTAAAAAAGTATTCTCCATTGTAGCGAGGAAGGGGAATGGTTCTCCAGGGTTGGCGCTTCAGGTTTTTAGTTGCTCGCCAGAGCGAGAATCCTGAGTCATGGGTATAGTATATACTTTCGAGCCTTCTGGGAAGGATGCATCTTTGGGTCTGCGAAGGGACTCCTAACTTGCCGCTTCGCTCTTCGCCACTCCGCCTTGTCTCACGGATGCTGAGTCGTCTGGAGCCTGCGTCTGCACAGCCTCTTGATCCTGAGTAGATTGGCTATATCTGCGGTCAGTCCGTTGCCGGCGCTATACAGCCGCTGCTGCGCGAATCTTTGCATTGAGCAGCTCAATGGCGTAGTCTACATCCAATTCAGTGTCGAATTCGGCGTTGACGTGAATACTTTAACTCATCTGCCTCTGGAAGATACCGAGATCAGTGCGTGCGTTGATCAGCCGGTAATGCGCTGACCAGTCTAGCCCTGCTCTTCAGGTAACTAAAAGTGCCAGGTTGTCGATCCGGAGGTCCTAATCGTCACCGGTTAAGAGGAATCAGTCAGGGATTCCCTGGTAGATAGCGAAGCCTATGCAAGACGGATTTCCTCTGCTGCCGTACGGGTATCCTGTCGAAGAAACTGTGGCCAGTACCTTCGCTTGACGATGCGCTAGTCTGTTGGCTAGATGAAGGCCACGCGCGTTACTGCTATTTGCACCACGCATACCAGACGCCTCCCATTAGATATCTGCTTCCAGCCGAGCTGCTCCAAAGTCCACGCTTCCAGCAACAGAGGAGACTATCACAGTCGAATATTGGTAAACACGATTTGCAGTGCCTAATGGCAGGAAGTGACCCAAGTTACTCCAGACGAGGACAGCGCTGCCGCCACTAGCTGAGCGATTTTAGTTCAGTATACAGGGTACGCCTCGAAGCCAAAGATTCTGGGAAGAGTAGGACCGTTGGTTCTAATTTCTTATTCCGATGGCGTGATTTTGTACTAGAACTTTACCTGAAATGCCATTGGCATTCCAGATTAATACCTTAACTGGTGAGTTCATTTGGATAGCAACGCGGTCAAAAGGTTAAGGATTTGCTGTTGCATACCCAAAACCTGCTGTTGCATTTCTGCCATACTCTCGATAGCTTGGTTCATGTCCTTGATGGCAGAGGTAAGTCCTTCCCCATTTCCAGATGTCTGCTGTTGCTGTTCTTGCGCAGTCAGCCTCTCCTGTTGCTGTACCCTCAGGAATCTATGTAGCCTAGCTTGCGCTGGTCCTTTCCGCTAGCGCTGGGTACGCTGTTCTCTTTTCTGAATGCAGCTAGGTGTTAAAAGGTGTAGGTCCATGAACTTTTTTTGCTGCGGCTTCGGTTCGCTTGAGTCGGTGGGAGGGTGGATATTTTATTTTGGCGGGCTGTGGGGCTCCCGCACGCTTTGTATATTCGGTGAATCACTAGCAGCCTTAATAATTGGCAGGGTGGTACCATCGCAGGCCAAAACTGTGTCGGGCTGAGCTCTCAGTTGAGTGTGGAGTTGTGGAGGCCTTTGATGACTATGCGGTAGGGCTTCTCCTCCTGCAGATGGTATAAGTAGAATTTAATTTTTTTCTACTTTCAGTTTCTTTATGATGGCCCTGTATGTGGGCACATCACTGGCTAGGAGTCCCATGCTCCGAACGAGGTTGGGCTTGATGGTCAGGTTGTCCATGTCCGCTACTTCAGTTAGTATGAGCCACACGTTGTAGATGTCATCGATGTTAGTTAGGTGGCTGGTGTTCTGCATTGGGGGCATTGTTATTGGCCCTTTCTTCGAGCACGGAGGAACTGGTGCTGGCATGGGCGACGGCGTTGGGCTGGTTGCCGCCATCAACATGGGGAGTCGCTAAGTCAAGCAAGTTCTCTTCTTGGGATGAGCTTATCTGCTCGGTCTCACATTCATCAGTTTCCATAAATTCGTCGTTTTCGGGTGGCGCCAAGAGAGCATATCTATTGGATGTATGTATTTGAACTGGACTGGTGTCAGTCTTCTTTCGTCGCGCGGCAGGTGGGGACCTGCTGTCTAAGACTTTGCGCTTATGTTTTTTTTTTGCCTGTGATTGAATCAGGATAGCCGCAGATGCAGCAGGTGAATTGGGTTTGATTATATCTATTATATGCACTAGGGTGTCAACGGGGTCTCTATTCACACTAGCACCAGCCAGTGCACTACGACTCTCGTCGGAGACCAATAAAGGGTAGGAAGGTGAAACTGGAGTACTTCTTGCGGGCATCAGCGCGGAGAGTTCATTTGCAGCTATTGCTTAGCGGCTGTAAAGCATTGAGGTGCTTGGCGGCGTAGCGGCGTCAGCGTATAGTTGGCCTACCTCGTTAGTTCGAGCCGACCCCTAGTTACTCATTGTGGGTGCGTTGGTGATCTCAGTACCCTCTGGTATGCTGGCTCTATTAGCATTGCAACTGGCAGGGTGCATGTCAGCCAGGCAGCGAAGACGACTTGCTCACTAAAAAAAATTGCTTTGTCAGCAAGCAGTTTTGTTTTAATTTTCGACGGTATTGTTTTTTATTAAAAGAATAATATTGTGTTGATAAACTAAATGAGGTCTCGATGAATAATGAGTGAGTTGATGTAGAAATTAAATGATGTAGCATCAATAGCCGAGTCGATCTATCGATGACCCTCTGCCTGTCCGTTCGTCTGCCCGAATGTATGAACGCAAGAATATTAGAACCTATAAGAACTAGACACTTGAAATTTTCGCTAAGGGTCCTCCTAGTGCCTGCACAGACCGAGTTTGTGTCCGATAATCGATAACTTACTCCGTTTCCAAGCAACTAATGAAAATCGATGTCGACATCCTGTCTTTTTAGCGCAAATTGGATATGGAGCTAGAGTCACCATAATTGATATGTTTATTCTAGAATAGTATATATATATGTATCCAATATCTTACATTTTAGACCTATCGGCACCTTCCCGGTACCACCACAGAGCTATTAAACAAGTGAATAACCCAACTTATATTGCATACCAATTTAAGCCACAAGTTAAAAGCTATTTACTTTTTGAGAATACACAAATATTTTATGGTACAATAATATATACTGTAGAAAATTTCATTAAGATCGGTTAAGTAAACCCCAATAGTTATGTGTTTTACTGCGCGATTGGATGAGGCAGCGCAAATTCGAAGAAATCCTGTATACATTCATGCGCGTCTGCTTCGAATTCTATAAACTTATATTAGCAGAGGCATGTGGCGTGGTCTGCCGCAAGTTCGAGCTCTGCCGAGGAAACAAGTTTTTTTTTTTTTTTGGCTGCTGTGGCTATGGCGGCAAGTAGTGCAGTTAGTTGCGAGCTCGAACCCTGCCAAGGACATTTTTTTGTTTAATTAAATTTTAGTTCAATTAATTAATTTTTTAATATAATTAATTTAATATTATTGTTTAATTAATAATTATTGCTACAATCGAGCGCGTAGCGCCATCTGCTTTTGGTTTTGGAATAAGAGGGTTCAGGGTATCCCCTAGTTGGGAGCTCCCGACTAGAACCTCTTACTTGTTCGTTTTCGTTTTTGATCACCGGCTTGAGTAGCGCTACTCCGAGCTTTTTAAGATATTAATTGCCCAATTGTTTAATAGTATCAATTGAAATAAAGTCACAGATCTTTTCGCGCGGTACGACTTAAGTTGGCTGATTCCTAATATACCGGCTTCTTTTTCAAGCCTTTGGAAAAATTGGTGTAAGTCTAATGTTCCACTGTTATAACGGTCGCTAATTTTAATTCTTGCAACAATCTTTTTGCCTTTCCTCAAAAGGCATAACATATTTGTTATGTGCAATCACTATTTTTCGTACATCGTCATAAAGAATATATATTCTTGATCAGCATCAATAGCCAAGTCGATCTAGCCATGTCCGTCTGTCTGTCCGTCCGTCGGTCCGTCCGTCTGTTTGCACAAATACATTATACCCTTTTTACTCATTTTCAATGGGTTCACGGTATAAAAATTTGCTCTTCCAAAAATGTCCGGGCTTAAAAGGGAATAAAATTAAAATTTCGCGTGTTAGTTTGGGGGAACATGCCGCTTATCAATCAGATTAATCGACAGAGGCTAGCATGCCATCATATACAAAGAAAAAAAAAGAAATGTAGGTCTGCATTTACTTATGAATGTATAGTGTACACAAGCTACGCCAGGGATGGTAATTGGGAGCCGCGTATCCCCACCCTACAATGATCGTCCAAGATTGTTCACATGGACTCAAGTCCGCTTTTCATAAGTCCTGGAATTGGAAAGGGTCTTAGTAAGAATTCTTTATAACTTCTTTATTTACGTAAATTAAATCTTTCATTTAAGTTGTTGCTATGCCCTAACATTTCATAAACTATTGCAACATATAGATGATTTTATTTTTTTTTAATTTAGAAGCAACAGTCATTAATTATCATATACTTGCTTTACTACCACTAACCGAGATTTTACTTGTATTTTAATCTATGCAAAAATTATATGATTTAATTTATTACTAAAATGAAGCAAAAAGTTGCTGAAAACAATAAGGGTTAATATTTATATATATATTTATATATATTTATATATATATATATATATATAAAAGCAAATATGGCAAAAGGCAATATATGTATTTTTATTATAATAGTAAGATTAAGCCATGCAGATAATATTTTGCGACTAAACGCAATTTTAGATGTTTTATAAATTTTAAAATTTGTTATCAATTTCTTTGACTTGTTGTTAGATCGGTAACTTTTCGCTTTAACAAAAAAGTAAATATTATCATTATTTAAATGAAAACTAATTTTTCACTGTGGGTTATGGCTAGGACCATTACAAACAGCGGCACTTTCTAACTTTATAACATTTTTGTTTATTTTTTTTTGTTTGTTTTTTTGTTTGCGTCGGTCCGTTCTCGTGTAGCCGAACACTACTGTGTCAGTTTGCGATGATCCTCAATGCTCCCTGTGCCCGTAATTCCGATTATGCTCTTTTATTTCAGAGAGTGAGAAACGGAGCTTAGGGGTTTTGGTCTAGGTGCCAATTTGTGTACGCCAGAAAATGATAATTAGAAAAAAAGGTACACAGCGTTAGAGCAATGGTCCGCTAGAGAAGAGAAATAAATACCCTCTTAGAATTGGAACCTTAGTTAAAATTTGTAAATGGTGTTCCGTCCGACTGTGGCCTTTGCTTTATCAAGCTACTTTATGCTATGCACCAATTGATAGCCGCCTGCATGGGTTTAAGCCAATAGGAGTTCTGTGGACCAATACCATTAAGCATAAATTTCTTTTCTGTAGTATTTAAACTCACAGTCTTTTATAATTCTGCAACAAAACGTTTTTGTTTTGTAGCGCCAACTTTGTGGTAATAATTTATTTTTAAATTGAGCACAAAGCAGAAAAAAATAAAAACGTGCTTGCAAGTTAGGCTACTAAACTTTTCGTAAAATTATTAAATGCGATTACACTGGTTGACAGTCAATGGTAGAAATAGGATGAGTCTGGCTGTCGGAAGTGTCATCTAACCTCGCCGTGTCGAAATTTCGCAGACACGCATTTTGGGCACACTTGAAAAATAGTCAACTAATTTTTGGTAACAAGCGGCATTACAAGCCCGCAGACCAAAACCGCACTTGGGGGTACCATAAGGGTGATAAGCGCTTGTGACAAGGACTAAAAAAATATTATTCTTAAAATCTTTTGCATGATATTTTCCAATTATATTACCCTCCATATTTTTAATCTCATAATAACTGCTTCCTAGCTTACGACGAATTCTCGCTTTTACGAATTTTGGGGCGAGCTTCGCATTAAACACCTTGGCAAAATTACTTTTTTGAAAGTTTCTACGGAAGAATTTCTGTCCAACGACATAGTAGATCTCTCGGCTTCTTAAATTGTAAAGCTTTTCGTTTCGTGAATGTTGAGTGTGCATCACGTTGACCGCTTTGTTCCTCATTAAATCGAAAGAATCGTCTCTGTTGAATGACACGGTACGATCTTCGAGTAAGTTTAGGTCAAGTAATGTATGTTGACCAAAGACAAGTCTATACGGGGTATTATTGACTGCTGTATGTAGGCTTGTGCGTAAGGTGCAACAAATTTTACTCATATTTTCTTCCCAGTTTGATTTATTGGAATGAATATAGGCTTTTGTTGCAGAAATTACAGACCTATTAACACGCTAGGAGGCAGCCTGTGGAGCATAGAACGCTATATGGGTATGGTTTATTCTGTACTTTTCCATTAAATTATTAAAGGCATGCGACTTGAACTGTTTTCCATTATCAGAGACTACAGTTTTCAAATTCAATTTTATAATGGCGTCTGCAGTAAATTTTTTTTCAAGCTTTCAGAAAGGGAAATTTCGTAAAGCGTTTGAGTACAGTAAAAATTTCTACACTAACAGCCTTGGATCTCGGATATGGATCAAGAAAGTCAACATAGAGTTTTTGAAAGAACCGGTAACTGTCTTCGCGTTTTGCAAGTGCAGGTCTGGGTACTTTTTTGGACTTTTAGTAGTTATGGAGATCTCGTACTGGTTAATGTATTCTTTTACTGATGTCACTAAATTGGGACAATAGTAAAACCTTCGCACTCTCTCTAAAGTTTTGTTGATTCCCCCATGAGCGGAAAGTGGGTTCTGGTGGGCACTTTTTAATGCTATAGGCACTAATTCTAAGGGAAGCCATAATTTCCGAACTAAATCATCGGCAACTTTTCCTCCTGTTGCGTGCCCCGTTCCCCGATAAATTAAAACTTCCACTATTTTGATGTCAGGTAGCTGGTTTTGGTTTTTCTCTATTTAGTCCGCAGACTCTGTGTAAGCTCTTGATAAAGCGTAGAGCACAATGTTTTCGGATCCTTTTCGATGTTGAATCGAAAAGGAATAACCTTGTAGCTTCAACGGTCATCGAGCCAATCGGCTGCTTATGTCTGTTTGGGCCATCAGCCATTTTAAGGACGCGTGATCAGTAATCACTAAATTTTTTTATACATAATATTGCGCCCAAGCAAGAGTTTCGGTAACAGAGTAGTTTTTTTGGACTTGATTAAGTTTTCATGGCATATAGGCTATGGGAATCTCATTGCCCTGTTTATGTATTTGCATATGAGCTCCTCCAACACCAGTGAGACTAGCGTCTCAGTGAATATAAAATAAATACTGTATAGCTGCTGACCATTCGAAACGACGTTTCCCCTTAAGGGCATCGGTGAGCGGTGTTGCCAGCGAAGAAAAATTACAAATAAATTTTCGTACCATCCAGTCATACCCTGAAACCGGCGAAGATGATTTAATGAGCGCTGGATAGTTATTTAATGCCGGTTTTTTCAGGGTCCATATCTATTTTTCCATAGCCGACCACATGACCTAAGCCTCTTTTACGAAAACTTTACTTTTATCAACATTTATTGCCAAACCTGCGTTCGAAAGGCACATGGCTATCTCTTTCAATACCACAATGTATTTCTCAAAAGATTCAGAAACTATCAGCAGAACGTCCAAGTATATAAAAAAAACTTAATTTTTCAACCTATGACTCCTCAATCACACATTGTGCAATCATGCGATCAAGTTTATTTACTTTCCGTTCGCTGGGGAGAAGGCAAATACACTATATTTATTTGATTGGCTTTGAATCGCCAACATCAATCACATGCCCAAGAAGGTTTGTCTTTTCTAAGCCATTTTTCGTGAAGGATGGAAAACAATGGATAGGTATAACGTTATAAGTTTATTCAAAATTATTCGTTGCGATTTCGACAATGGTCGTATGCACAGATATAGAGCTTCGATGCTGGCCAAATTGCCGGTATTCGTCAAGACGGATGGCACTAAATCAAATTCGGGCCAAAAATCAATACCTAAATAAATATGCTGAACTAACGATGGGACTAGATAGAAGGTCAATGTCTTAGTATTTCGTCTACACTGTACTTCGGTACGTAATTTTCCGACAACCCTATGTGTGTTACCATCTGCAGTTCGTAAGGTAGAGCACATAAGTTTGTGAGGTATTCGATCTTGTAATATGTTTTTAGCAAAACTCCCACCAATGCTTGCATACCTGCCTAATATTAACACCTCTGCATACGCGCGAATATCGTGGCCTACCATAGCGGGTAGTAGGGACTTACTCTCGAGTTTTTGGTGTTTGTGATAGGCATTTCTCCGAAATTTGGAACGTGCCGTTCTCTTACTATGGGGCTGACGATTATTTGAATTTGATTATTTAAATTTTTAAGATAATTGGGGTAAGGTACATCTGGTAAGTCTATAAAGTCCGATAGGTATATATTAGAAGCACTAGAAGCTTCTAATCTGTGTTGTTCACTTTCGATACTGATAGTCTGCCTGCACTTTTCGGCGATGGCCGCGGAAAAGAGCTTTTTGCATGACTGCTTCTAGCACAAGTCGGTCTGTATCTGCTGTATCTGCTTGACCAGCCATAACAGAAAACGCGGCGATCGGCATCGCAGTCTTCATAATGGTGACCACTGCTGCCTCAATTTCAACAGCTTAGACTTAAGGCTGCAACTTCATTATTGCTTGTAACTAATTCATTATCAAATTGATATGAATCTCGTGTACAAATCGTGGGGCTGGCTTAGGAGCAGGTCGTGGTTACGACACTTAAGACTTCTGTATTGTCTGGAAAAACACTTCTCGCTTCCTAACAACGCTTCTTAACTTAGTTATGCTCTCAATCTTTTCATATTAAAGCTCGTATTGGATTTCATGCAACAGATTTGATCTAATACAGGCCAATAAAATATGCTTCTGGCAAGGGTTCAGATAATCTATCTGCTATCGCAACCACAGCTTCGTAAAATTCATCGAAGAATTCGTTTTCCTTTTGTCTGCGACGGTTGATTGCAGCTCGAATGCTTACATTTGTACGCTCTTCCCTGAACTAAACTCGAAAGGCTTTTTTCAATTCCTCCCATTTTATTTCATGTACGTTTTTGTGATAGCGCCACAACCACTCGGTTGCGCTTCCCTCAAACAAATTATTACTCGTTACTTACATAACGAGCTAATAGTCTGTAATAGCTGTCTAAAGTTCTGATAGTTAACGTCTCAACGCGAATTATAAAGTCTTGAACAAATATGCCTGCGCTATCGGAAAACTTCATTTCCCGATTGACGATTACTTATGCGATCTGGACGTAACTCGGTTCCTAATGAAGAAAGTCTGGGCTTAAATTAGTCGGAGTTATGTTAACAGGAATTGCTCGATTTTGGTGTCTTACATTTTGATTGTTGACATTATTTGAATTTCGTGGCAACACAGATGGGTCAGCTGTTTGTGCCATTACGCCTTGAGACGTAGTAGGTGGACTGGTTGAATGAACGAGATTGCGAAGAGGATGCTACCTGACTGGAAAAATACTTCATTTGGCGACTGAGTAATCAGCTCAGTTTGTTTAACTGCCTGCAAGGTCAGGACATCGATCAGTGTTTGCTGCAGTTCGCTAACAATCGGAGAAATCTCCTTATTGGCTAAGTTCGATGCTTCTTCGCGATTCTGTGAGGCGTTGTTCATATTGCTTCGCTCAGCAGATGTTTTGCTTTTATGATCTCGAGTGACGGTTGGCATAGTTAGAGATGGTCGACTGACTCAGGAGTTAAAAGTAAATTTTAAGGTAGAGGATTGTAATGATGCTCTCGAACAGGACAAATGTTTCTGTTGGAGACCTACAGATTTAAGCAGACCCAATGAAAATTATGATTGCAGCTGGTGGATAAAAGTTGAGTTCTGTGACCGATATCTTTGAGACAAATGTAGCACGGCACCTCACCAGCAAAGTTTTGACAACTGCGGGCTGCGAACATGGCGAATTTGCCACTTAAAAATAATATCAAAAAAAGTTTGTAGAAAAAATTCAAAATACTTCATAAATACATCCGGAACTTATGAATCACTTTCCTGAGTAATAATAACACTGTTCATAAATGTGCAACAGGTAAGGGCATTAATAACATACGATATCTACAACATATTGTATAAGATAGTTTCTTTACGATATGTTAATAAAGCAACGATCAGCCGCATAGCAAACGGCAATATGCCCCAATTAAATCGATACCCTTTCAAAAATAAACAAGGACAAGGGGAATGGAACCATGTTCCAACGGATTGAGTAAAGTCAGATGTTACCGACTGAAAAAAAATGCTTTATTGTATTTTAGATCGGAGCTTAGCGGATCGGGCCCACATGTTTGGGCTGATAGAAGTATAGACTTCTTAAGGAGCACGCGCTAGTTTTCCAGCTCTATCTCGTCGGCAATGGGGGGTTCAGGAAAAATTCCGATATGTTAAATGCTCGTCTGTAAATTATTTATTATTGAATAATTCGCGTGTTATTTTGAGGGAACAGATCGCCTATCTATAATTTGAAACAAAAGAGGCTAGCATACCATCATAGACAAAGAAAAGAAATGTAGGTCTGCATTTATTTATGAATGTATAGTGTAAACAAGTTATCCCAGAGATGGAAATTGGGAGCCGCGTATCACCACCCTACCATGATCGTCCAAGAGGCAAGACGTGTTTCAGAAGATCCCTTGTACACCCTTGATATTGTTCACATGGACTTAAGTGCGCTTTTCATCAGTCTCGGAATTGGAAAGGGTCTTAGTTAAATTCATGGTAACTTTTTTATTTATGTCAGTTAAATGTTTCATTTAAGTTGTTGCTATGCCCTAACTCTTCACTCACTATTGCAACATATAAATGATTTAATTTTTTTTTTAATTTGAACATTCATTAATTATCATATAGTTGCTTCCTTACCACTAACCGAGATTTTACATGTATTTTGCTTAATCTAGGCAACAATTATTTGATTTAATGCAGTTTAAATTATGCGGCTAAACGTTACACAGCTGATATGCATTGTATTCGAATAGGTCAAACGCTCGAAAATTTCTTGTCAATTTCTTTTACCCTTGTTTATTGTTTACTCAGGTTTCACATGATCTCGGTTGTCTTTACTGTTTAAAATTGTCGTACGCATGCTCATTTGGCTATTAGCAAAAAAAACTTATTTTTGCTTGTGAACCTTCCGAGTGATACCCTGGGTAAACAGAAGAATTGTAAATTATAATTGGGTGCTCCAGCTAACCATTTAGCCTTACGAATGGTGCTAATAAATATGTTTAAATGCAAGGTTTATTTTTTGAAGCATTGTTTTAGATGACTTACAGTTTCAAAATTTCCATTTACCGACAAAAATCAACTTGCTTTTCACTTATTGTTAGATCAGCATCTTTTTGATTAAAAACATTATACCCATGGCCAAAAAAAAAAAACAATTAAAAAATAAAAAGGAAATATTATCAAAGCCAAAGAAAAAAAAATATAAAACTTCCTTGTTGCCAAGTTGGCTGCTCGGTAATTAACTATTATAACGTATTCAATTAAATTATTCAATCTTAACAAACTTGTAAAATTATTTAAATCAAAATTAATTTTTCACTGCGAGCTATGGCTCGGACTATTACAAACAGCGGCACTTTCTAACTTATAACATTTTTTGTTTGTTATTTTGTATGCGTCGACCCATTCTCGTTTAGCACATGCCGAACACTACTGTGTCAGTTTGCGATGATCTGCAATGCTCTATATGCCCGTAATTCTGCTCTTTTATTTCAGAGAGTGAGAAACGGAGCCTAGGGGTTTTGGTCTAGGTGCCAATCTGATTACGCCAGAAAATTATAATTAGAAAAAGGTACAGAGCACAAGGGCAATAAGCGCGTGGTCCGCAAGAGAAGAGAAATATTTACCCTTCAAGGATTGGAACCAATATTAAAATTTAGAAATGTTGTTTCGTCCGACTGTGGGCTTTGCTTATTAAGCTATGCAATTGAAAGCCAATGGGATTTATGTGGACCAATGCCATGAAGCATGAATTTCTTTTCGGTAGTATTTAAACTTAAAATGTAAACTAATTTATATTTCCGCAACAAAATTTTGTTTTTGTTTTGCAGCGCCAACTTTGTGGTAATAATTTATTTTTAAATTGAGCACAAAAGACGAAGAAAACAAAAACGTGCTTGCAGTTTAGGCTACTAAACTTTACGTAAAATTCTTAAATGCAACTTCACTGGTTGACAGTCAATGGCAGAAAAAGGTCGAGTCTGGCTGTCAGAAGTGTCATCTAACCTCACCGTGTCGAAAATTCGCAGACACGCATTTTTCTTGTAGATCGAACACAAGTGTGCAATTTCCAAGTGCAAACGAGTAATTTGATATTTCAGATAACATTTTAAATAAATATAAATATATTTATTCAAACTACAATAATTAACAAAAATACTACTAAAACTTAATGAAATCTACTACTAAATGTCAACCCAATTGTTAATCACAAATGCATTAAAACAAGAGGCTCTAGTCGGGAGCTCCCGACTATGGGATACACTGAACCCTCTTCCTCCAACATCAAATTGAGATATATATACTATTCTAGAAGCTACATCGCGAGTTTGGTGACTCTAGCTCTTATTATTTACCAAAATTGCTTAAAAAGCAGTATTTCGATATCGTTTTTATCGATTGCTTGGAAACGGGTCATCGAATATCGAAAACAAACTGGATCTGCGCGGGCACTAGCAGGACTTACAGCAAAAATTTCAAGGATCCTATAGGTTTTGAGATCTTTGCGTTCATACAAACGGACAGACGGACGGACAGACGGATAGACGGTCAGACGGACGGACGGACGGACAGACAGACGGACATGGCTCGATCGACTCGGCTATAGATGCTGATCAAGAATATGTACTGCCTGTTATATACCTTTACATTTTGCACAAATACAATATACCCTTTTTACCCATTTTCAATGGGTTCAGATTTTAAAAAATTACATTGCCTACTTCTGGGCACACTCGAAAAATAGTCAACTAATTTTTAAGAAGCCTCACTACAAGCGCCAATACAAATCCCCCAGTCATAATCGGGCTTTAGGGGTTTTAATTTTCCTTTTTTCTTGTCCACCAAAGTACGATTCGCGCTTGGAGTAAATATTTTATACCACTCGATTATTGTTTGATGTGTTTTGCATGGTTCTTTCCCACGAACTGCCCTTGCAGATTCTCCAACTCATTATAACTATTACCAAGCTTACGTCGTATTCTTGCCTTGATAAAAGTAGGAGCTAGCTTAGCACTTAAACCCTGAGAGAAGTTGCTTTGTTGAAAGTTCCTTCCAAAAGCTTCTTGTCCTAAAGTAAACGGTCGACACCGTAGATTGTAGGAGTTTTCATTTCGACCTGATTTCTCATTAAATCAAAGGAATCATCTCTATTTAATTATACTGTTCTAACTTTTGATAAATTGAAGTCCCGTAAATATTTATATGTTGACCCATTGGGAGTCATATTCTGACCAAAGCCAAACGATACGGACTATGATTAATAGCGGAATGCCAACTTGATCCAATTGAACAGCATATACTGCTGAGCTTTTCATCCCAATTGGCTTTATTATGATTTATATAAGCTTTCATGGCTGCTATAACAGTTTTATTGACATGCTGGGATGCGTTAGCTTGGGGTGCGTTAGCTGCAGTAAATGAGTGGAGTATCGAATACTTTCGAAATAAATCGTTAAATATTTGTGATTTAAATTGAACACCATTGTCCGCTTCTGGAACCCCGGAGCAGTGCAGCAACTCTTTTAGTTTGCAAACAGTTTTAAAAATATGAAACTTTGTGAAATAGTTGAGCACAATATCTATGGCAATATGACCAGCCTTGGAACGGGGATACGGTCCAATACATTCCTTTTCCTTTTCCACTTATTTAAGTTACGGGACATAAATGCTTTGGGGACCCCGTCACCTGTATCATTAATTTGGACGAGAACACCACCCATGCCAGTGTGACTAGCATCATAATGTATGTAGAAGGGAGCCTTAAAATTAGATGTATGCAACACAGGGGCCTTACACATTTCAGTATTAAGCGCCTGGCGAGCTTGCTCTGCCGCTTCTGACCATTCAAACTTTTTTCGAGTTGTAAGGCGTCAGTCAATGGCGAAACTATAAAAGCGTAATTTCAAACTTATGGTACCACCCAGTCATGCCAAGAAAGCCGCTCAAATGTTTAAGCGGGCGAAGCGCTGGATACTCGGTAATGACAGTCATTTTATCCGCATTCATCCCAATAATACCCTAAACAATAATATGACCAAGATAATTAACTTCTTTTAGATAAAATTTGCTTTTTTCGACGTTTATTGTTAATCCGGCATCTTTTATATATCCAGATAGTTCTCTTAACACGGCAAGATGGCGGTCGAACGTATCAGACACTATTGGAAGATCCTCCAAATAAAAAAGCACTTCGCTTCTCAAGTAGGCAGGAATTATTCGGTCCATCAATTTGGACATCGTAGCGTTAGGCAGACCGAATGGCATTACCGTATTTTGGTAAAGAGGTCTACCTGGTACTACAAACGCTGTTTTGTCACGAGAACTGGGCTCTAAGGGTACTTGCCAACAAGCGTCTTTAAAGTCAAGACTTGTAATATATTCTGCCTTAGGAATACGACTAATAATTCCATCAATTACATCCTTTCGAGTAACCTCGTTAACTTTTCTGCAATCAATACAAAAATGAACCTTTCCTGGTTTACAAACGAGTGCCACTGGGGAAGACCAAGGACTCTCAGTTTGTTCAATAACGCCAAAGGAAACCACGCGATCAATTTCTCCGAACAATAGTTCTCCCTTGAGTTTCTCCCTTGGAGATACTGAATAGTGGCGTTGTTTGATAGGAATTACGTTACCTACATCCTTGACATGAGATAGTAATATGGTTTTCCTAAACCTTTTCCACGAATGAAGGAAATAGTTTGACAATTTCTGTCAGACGTTGCTGTTGGTCTATAGTTAAGGCTCCCAGCGAATCTTCAACGCATGCAATACTTGGCGCAAGGCTGGCCTTAACTTGCATGGAGGCAACAGATCAAATTTTGAGCAAAAGTCTATGTCCCAGTAAATTGGTTGAACGTTTTATACGGTATGTATTCAAAAATTTCTCAGCGAAATTCTCACCAAAATAAGTTATCGACGCACCGGTATCCATTAATCCTGTAACCGTTTTTCCCAATACTACGGATACTTCTGCGTAAGGCCTTGAAGGTAAATTCTGGGTTAAATGACAAGTCAGGTAAAGATTGATTGAAATTGATTCTCCCTCTAGTCTGTATTTGTTGCCTTGGATGCAACTGTTTTACGGATACCGGTCAATGGTACATGATCCGGGTAGATTTTTTTAGTTTGACGGGCAACATAATAATGGCATCATAAAAGTCATCGAAGGACTCACCCTCTTTTTGCTTACGACGATCAATTGCCGCACGTATATCAACATCCGTTCGATCTTTTTTGAACTGAACTGGTAAGCGACACATAAATCCGACCATACAATATTAGGGACACTTTTATGGTAGCGCCAGAACCAATCGTTCGCGCTGCTTTCAAGTAGATGGCTTATATGACGAGCCAACAACTGAATGTTTCCATCTAGTGTCTCGGCTGTTAACGCCTCAACACGATAAATGAATTCATCTACACCCATGCCAGAGCGACTAGAAATTCTAAGTTTCCAGCTACTAATTATAAAGTTAGCCGGCCTGGGATGAGTATTATCGACCATACTTATGCTTGGTTGGTGAGTTGTGGATCTGCTTAATTGAGCTGTAAAAGCAGACAAATTATTTTGGAATCCTGACTGTAAAGCTTGGGTCAGGGAGGCTGTCTGGTCTTTCTGTGGGTGGCTGTGGACGAGGATTCTTCGACATTGTGCCTTGGGACAAAATATCTTTTGGGGGCCTTTGATTTCGGGTTCCGATCGGCATATTAACTATTGTCGGTTGCTGTGCAAGGGCGTCGTCTACCAAGCTTGGGTTAGACAGCACGGCAAAAATTTTTCTTGCCTACTCTAGTATTATAGCACGCACGATGGAATGTATGCTCGCAACTGGTAGCTTCTAATTGTGTAGAAAACTCAATCGTTTTAAGGCAAATAGAGCACTGTTCCTTATTGATCGAAGCAGCTGCTAAGTTTTCGCAGCTTCGATGTATTAACATTTCCGACCTATGCGTGAAGAAAAATACGAAAAATAACTAAAATTACTCTTACTATTAAAAAAATAAAAATAAACAAGTAAGAGGTTCTAGTCGGGAGCTGCCGACTAGGGGAAACCCCGAACCCTCTTCTTTCAACACCAAATGCTGGTGACTCTAGCTCTTATTATTTACCAAACTTGTAAAGAAAACAGGATTTCAATATAGATTTTTATTGATTACTTGGAAATGGGTCAATTTATCGAATATCGAAAATAAACTCTATATGCGCGGGAGCTAGGAGGACCTACAGATTAAATTTCAAGCTCTTATAAGTTTTGAGATCCTTGCGTTCATACATACGGACGGACGGACGGACAGACAGACGGACGGACAGACGGGCACGGCTAGATCGACTGGGCTGTTGGTGCTGATCAAGAATATTTATACTCTATGTGGTCGTAAATGCTTTCTTCTGCCTGTTACATACATTACCCATTTTCAATGGGTTCACGGTATAAAAAGTGCAAAATCGATAAACAGAACGAAAATATAGAACAATATGTCATATTAACGTGTGGATGTCATGCAGTCGTTTTCATAAAATATAATAATTTACATCAGCTTCATTAATGATCAGCTAGCGAAAAGGGAAAGTGTAGGGATGAGAAAACGAAAATTTAATAATTTAGAGGCAAGTGCCAGTTCTACACCAAGCACACTTAATTCCAGCAGAAACTTATGTCTTCTTTGCTTTCTTAACAAAATATAATGGTTAGATTAAGTTCGGCCTACACTTATATGATGTGACCAAGTAAGTATTCAATACGTTGAATACGTGTAGAAGTAAACGGGATGACTGCAATACATTTCTCCGTGTGAAACCAATAACCAAAGAGTACTATACACGACCAAACAATCATACTGGGGTTAACATGGTTTTGTATATATAGATCACGGAGTTATAACAAATTTTAGATAAAACGCATCCAGTTAATCTAAGCAAAACACATGTGCTATTCACTACAATAGGTATTGGCAGTTACGCCAATTTAAAGCTGTAGCTGATCCAAAAAGAACTTAGTTTTCGCACAAAAGTGAAGCTTTTACCGGCTTGTATTAATATATATGTATTTATGTTTTTTCCATACTTATATCAACATCCCACGCAGAAAGATCTTTCGGCGTGTGTGCTCGTGTGTGTGGTGCTAAACTGGGAGAAGAAAATGAAGCTTTTGGAATACGGCTGACAGGTCGTTGATATACCACAACAAAACATACATAACAATCATATGTTTGCTATACACTAAGTTTCTTAAACAATTTTTCTTGTCTTTATTTATCTTGGTATGACGTAGGCGGGAAGACTTGCTAATTATGCCTATCAGCTGTTTGGGTGCATAACTTGGATGGGCATTGAAGTCGGAATTTTTTTTGTTTTTACGTAGGACCAAGTCTAAAGAGACGAAAATCGACAAAAACGTTACAGGCAAATACGACAAAGTCACAAGTGAAACAGAAGATATTTACCCTTTTTTCTGTTTTAAAGAAATTGGCACTTAGGAATAGAAATGGCGTCTCTCCCCCACCAAATACAATAGAATGATACGAGAAATTATAATGTTTTCTAATTATTACTTACAGCAGTGGTATTGTCGCAATAGTAATATTTTTATATACTTTATTTTATATTTTTACTATGGCACTTTATATACATATTTATTCTTCACTGTTATGCCGATCTTTGAACGCGCACCACCTATCTCAAGAGATCCACGGGGAGAATGAATTTGCCATTAACCACACTTTACAATGGAGGCCTAGTTTTCCGGATATCTCTATTTCCTTATTCTAGGTAGTTGTCAGGGTTAGGGACAATCAGCTGACTGCGCAGCCGCCTGGTTCGGAAAGTAAGCTTCTGGAAACTCACCGCTAGATGCCGCCGCCAATCCATAGACATTGCATGCAGATAAATTTGCTTTGAGCAACCGAAAAAATTCTAAACTAGCTATAGATTTCTGTTTCGAATGTAAGTGTTGTTTTTCCCCGAAATAAAAGGACCTTAATATTGTCAAGCTGCATATTAAAAATTACTTAAAAAACTGGCTCTCATCAGCAATATCCCGTTCCGGCTTTCAGGGAATGGAAGGAGAGATGAAGAGTAAAGAATATATTCTATGAAGAGAATATGTAGGGCATGGAAAAAAAACGGAGTTAAGGAAATAAATTAGGAATTAAAATTTGACCATGCGGTTGCTTTCTTTTTCCGAAAAAAATAAAAGCTCACACATAGCTATTGCAATATTTAAATTATGCGCTTAAGGCGACTTAACTAATTATCCATTTTTCAGAGTATGAAATGCAACTAACACTACAGGTAATAAAAAAAAATATATGTTGCGAAAATGATTGCGCAATCAAGATATATGCAGATGCTTCCGACGACATCAGCCACCAAGAAACAATTTCCAACTAACTTTTGGAGTTTCGACGACGGCGACCGCCTCTTGCTAATTCCTCTTTCGAATTCCCAATAATAGCTCATTCTGACAAGTAAGAATGAGATATTATAGTCTTTTGGCTTTCTGCAATTAGCAGCATCAACCGACGCTCGAAATATGTGGAACACATGTAATTGTCCTCATTAATTAAAAAACTTATGACAATATTTCTGAGCTACTTGCCTGCAATAGACAGCTTGAAACAAAAGTGCTTTTAAGTGTTTTGGGTCAAAAAAAAAAATAGGTCTAGCAAAAACCTAGGTTGCCGTCTGGCACTTTAGGAGTTACGTTTTCCAATTAATTGTTGCGGCCAACTGGGGGCTGGGAAATGGTAAACACTTGTGTTGGAATTATATTTAAGAAAATACTTTATCTATTCATTTCTCACTTTCTAGGAGTCAACCTTTTTCCACGGTAAACAGAATGTTAAAAAAAGATGTGAGCTCCGGTCGGCTTAGGGAAAGCTATTTACAGCGATACCAGGTCAAACGGATTAACATTTATCTATTACTTTCCTCTTTCACGCGTTACAAATGATATAATGCCATAGATGGCGAGATCTACTTAACGATATTCAAAAAACTTGCTCTTCTAAAAATCTCCGGGCTTAGAAGGGAACAAAATACATAAGAAAAAAATACAAAAATTGATACTGTTTTAAATAGCCTACTGTTTATGGCTGTTTATTTAAATTCATTCAAATTGTTCTTGCTTCGAGCGCCACTAAAAATTCAATCGGGGAGTTTGTTATTGAATTAATGATTATGAAGGGAAGGAAAACGCCGTGAGTTTTTCTGCTCAGGAATCCTGTTTGTTTTCCGGGGCTTGTGACTGAAAATTTCCTACGTCGGCTATGTTACAAGTTATTTCGTTATTGGGGATCTTGGTTTATGTTATTCATTCGGTTGGTTCGTCTATCGTTTTAATAGGTTTGGTTTTAATAGGTATTTGTTAGTGCTGGTGCGTTCTTTTTATAATAAGAAGTTGCTCTTGTATTATTAATGCGATGATCGTTTCGGTCTTCGCGATTATAATTAGGGTGAGTTTGGCCTGATTTGTTAATTGTTAATTTGTGAATTCTGAATCTTTTAAAAATAGAAATTTTGATCAACTCGGCCTGCTTCTTGACCTTCCCCAATATTAGATGTTTGTTTATTCCTGATCAAAGACTTGAGTGGTTTCCGAAGGTTGACTAAGAAGGAATTCAAACTAATCTGTTTTTAATAGGTCTTTTTGGCTCCGATAACAGGCGGGTTGTTGTCGCTGACTGTGAGTAGATTAAACAATTGATCAACAGATCAATAGCTTGATCTTTGTTATGGTGGAATACAATTATTCCAAAGACAAGTCTGCCGAAAACTTTCCCATTTTCCTGATCAGAATAGCCTAATTTTTTTATTGGGAAATTTTTAAAGTAAATTGGTCTTAATAGTGATCTAAACTAGTGTAGTGTTAAAAGTTGGGATTTCGTTAATGAAAGCTAGAATGTCGGTTGGGTTCATGGTGGTGGATATGGCGCTAAGCCCACTGACAGTTGTAGGGACAGATCCCTAAGAGTTGCCAGAATCCATCGTTGTTGTTTTGCTTGATTTAGTGCGTCTACGTAAGACGGTAGGTAATACCTCTTTTTCTCTAATTTCGGGAAAACTACTGCTTCTGAGGCCTAACCGAGTTTTATTGCCAAACACAAATCTAGACGATTTCAGGGGGTTGTGTGTTTGTGTATGTGTGGGTGAGTCTAAGAATATGCACTTATAGTACTTATAACTTATTCATATCTTCTTATTTTTGTGTTGTGAGGCGATCGCTGAGGTCAGCCACCCCACAGCTTGGAAATCATGGCAAGGAGCCATCGTTATATGGCCAAGGTAACGGCAAGGAGCCGTTGGCGGGACGAAGTTATAGTTTGGTTAGTTTATAAGTATTAATTGTATTAGGTTAAGATCATAGTTGATAAGAGGCAAGGAGCCGCCTATATTGAAAGTTTATTTAGATAGGCACTATTATTGAGTAAAGAGGCAAGGTGCCGTTAATATTATGAGTGATCTAAGTAGTGTTATTATTCAGCGCATAGTTAAGGGCAAGGAGCCCAGTTCAAGTTTGAATTTAACAGCCGGCCGGCGCTGCAACCGTGCGTTGCTGATCGGTTGCTCAACACCGCCTTCGAGAGCGCAGCTTCAATTCGGCGGCGAAGAGCGAAAGCTCCGAAGCGAGGCTGCGAAAGCTCGCGGCGAAGTTGAGCGGCCGAGGCAAGCAAATGGCTCTATCAGGGTGAGTAGACGTGGAACGTGGACGTGAAAAGGCGCGTGAACGATAAAAGGGAAGTGTACAGCGGAGCGCTAGGGCTCCAAGACAGTGCGGCAGGGCCCCTAGTTTTAGGAAGTTCAGCAGGGTAGCAGTTAATAATAGTGAATAAAGTGAATATAATCAAAGTAATGAAGGGAAGTGCCAATCTTTGTATTCTCGGGCGGTCATATTTGCGCTAAACATCGGGAATAACCGATGTTCACCCTAACCTAGGTGGTACGAGGCCACTGTCAACGTCTTACACGGGCCTTCTGTATCTGCCATTTTTTCTACCTCATACCTTCAGTGATTATTTACTTTCACAACTTTAAATGGTCCGAGATACTTTCCTTTGAGTTCTAAGCCTATCCCGTATTGTGTACGCTTTATAGCTACCATGTCATTAACTTGATATTGTCTGTCTGGTTTTCTCTTAGTCGAAAGCCTTTTTATTTTCTTCCTGTATTTTCCTAATATTTTCACGAGCTTCCTCTCTAACATTTTCACGAGCCTCGTCGAACTCTGTAATTAGCGACTGCTTTACTAATTCTCTTAAGTTCGTCTCGCTACTTATACGCATGTCCATTCCAGTTAATATCTTAAAAGGTGAGACTTTAGTGCTTCGCTGCTCTACACTATTTATGATTTGCTGAACTTTACTTAAGTGTTTGTACCAAGTACCTGCATCTCCTTGACTCAACTTTGATAGCATCGGTACTATAATTTTGTGCATGCGTTCTACCTGCCCATTGCAACGCGGAACTCCAGTTGCAATCATTAAATAGTGAATATTTCGATTCTCACAATATTCACGAAGTAAATGGGACGTGAATGCAGCACCTCTATCTGACACAATTCGTAAAGGATTACCAAAGTTCGTAGCTTGCACTTCCAGGCTCCTTATGACTTCATCTATACCTGTGCTTCGGGTAGAGTACAACCAAACGTATTTCCAGAATGCATCGACCACCACAAGGATATAATTGTACAGCTTTTAAGTTATCTCCATTGACCCAACGTGGTCAATGTGGTAAGTCAATAAGGGTCTATCGCCCTTATCTATAGGCGTTAAATACCCCTCTCGCTTGCCAAATTTCTCGTTAACAATAATGCACTCTATATAACTGTCAACAATTCGTGCTACTTTCCTTCAATTTTGGAATGAAATACGATCGCTTAACTAAGTTCTGTGTTTTTTTTTTTTTGCAGAAAAATGACCTTGTTTTTGCGCTATCAATATTATCTCATTTTCGATTTGGGCTGGTACTACAATGAGCTCTCTGTTTGGGTCCTTAAACAAAACTTGATTTTCTATATAATAGTCTTCATATGCTCTCTCTTCAACAATACGTCGTATAGCTTTCACCCATTCGTCTGCTAATTCGTCTGCTAATTGCGCTTCTCTTAAGCGGTTTACGACAGTATCGGTAATCATATAACAGAAAATACGGCTTAAGGCATCAACGTGTCTCATCTTTGAACCTGATCGATGCTCTATTATATAATCATAGTCCTGCAAGTACATTGCCCAGCGCGCTACCCTCAATGGAACATCTTAATTTTGCATTTTCATTGTAAATGCATTACAATCCGTGACTATTTTGAATTTTATTCCCAACTAATAAACACGCCATTTAGTTAAAGATTCTACAATTGCAAGAACTTCGAGATCGTAAGCTGGGTACTTTTCTTCGCAAGGTTTATTCTTATCCATGTACTGGACTGGATGATATAAACCCCATAGCCCCATTTCGACGTATCTGTATGGATTTCTGTTTCTAAACCCGGACTATATAACTGCAAAACAGGTTTGCTGGTCAAAGCAACTTTTAACTGCTCAAATGCAACCAGTAGTTGATCATTAAATTCAAACTTGGAGTCCTTGTGTAACAAGTCGGATAGTGGTTTAGCAATAAAACAATAGCCCTCACAAAATTTTCGGAAATATGACATGACTCCAAGAAATCTTTGAATAGGTTTTATATCTCTTGGTATTGGAAAATTAGCTAGTGCCTCAGTCTTTTCTTTACTTGGTCTTATTGAGTTGTCTTTAATTATTTATCCCAGAAACTGTACTTTTGTCTGCAATAACTGGACCTTGGTCCAATTTATGCGCAATCCATTCTTTGCAGCCACTGTCAGAACTCTACTTAGTTTCTGGACCCCTTCGTTTATGTCCTTACTGGGAATGATAACGTCGTCCATGTATACAGCTGCGTCATTGCTCTTAACTAAGTCGCGCAAAACAGCTATTATGAATCGTGTAAATATTGCTGGGGAGTTTGAAATTCCAAACGGTACGTACAAAAATTCATACTGACCGGTCTGAGTAACAAAGGAAGTGTATTTTTGCGAGTCTGCATCTGGATGTGAAAGAAACCATTGGTCAAATCAAGTGTGGTAAACACCTTTGCATCCCGAAGCTTTTCTAATACTGTGTCCATGTGTGCCATTGGAAAATTATCTCGAACATTTTTTTCGTTAAGCTTCCTATAGTCGCAACATAACCGTTTCTGCCCATTTTTCTTTGCAACCAAAGCCACTGGAGAGGCAAATTCTGATACGCTTGGTTTAATAATCTTGTGGGCTAGCCATTCTTCTACCTGGTTGTCGACAATTTTTTGCTCACTGTGTGCTAGCCGCCTAGGGTGCTGGAAAACTGGAACTTCGTTTTTTAAAATTATTTTCATTTTGACGGGCGCATTTACATTTTGTTGCGGTTGATAACTTTGTACCATATTCATAACCTTGCTCACATACTCCTGACTGAGATGGGACAGATTCAAATTTTCCATGTAAATGCCTTCAAATTCCGAGAGCAATTCTGCGCAAGAAGAACGTACTGTCTGATCTTGCGGCTTCCAATCAATTTTAACGTTATTGTCGACGATTCGAGCTGCATGTCAATATGTTCAAGAATAGTTCTTCTCAAAATTGCTTTAAACCTAACGTCCTCATCTGGAATAACGTGGAACTCTATCTGCATTTCAATCATGTCAATGGTGACGGGTATGGTAATGCTACCGAAAGTTAGAACTTGACTTTCCCCGATGCATGTTAGACATTTTGCAAGGCCACTTACTCTTAAACCTCCAAGTTTTAAGAATATGCTTCTGCGAAGTAAGCACAAATCGGCACCAGTATCGACAAGGCCTTTAAATTTCACATCTGCATACACAATGTCTTTGAGCTCAAGTCCTGTGGAAGTGAAACTGCTAGTCGGCTTTCTGATCTTTTTTCCATATTTTGAACACTATGCGTGTTTAGGCTATTTTCCTGTTTTATCGCAATTTGAACTTAGCAGCTTGCAGCGCGATACTTTGTCTGTCCGCATTTGAAAACAATTGAAAGAAACTTTTTTGCAGTCTTTCTTAAAATGCGAATCGTCTCCGCACTTAAAACACATTTTTGGCTTTTCGGACGATTCGACTGGTTGATCCTCTCTATTTGTGTGCGACCAACTCTTGCTCTTCTGTTCCGACCCGCCGCGAGACTCTATGTAGGCCTCAATTTGAAATTTTAGCTGCCTAATATCCCTGGCTTAATACAACATTGCTTTGTTTGTATCTGGAATACCTGCAACAAAATATTCAATCAAACTAGCGTCATCCAAATTCATTGGCTTGGCAATTTCCATTAAAGCATACAGAAACTCTTGCAAGGATTCTCTTTTCTTCATATGTCGCTTCTGTAAAATTCTATGAATCTCTGCTGTGGACAATTTTATTGTAAATTCTTCAAGAAGTGCGGCTTTTAAAGACTCCCAGTATTTTACTTCCCGCAAACTTCGAACAAATGATTTTGCAGCCCCAGTTAACAACTGTTTAGCGTATATCAAAAGTTGTAGTCTGCTCCACTGCACTGTTATCACACATTCCTCTAACTCTTCAACCCATTAATTAAAGTCTAGACTATCAGAGCCTGAGAATTGTGCAACAGTGCTTTCTACATCTTTTAACGTAAACCACGATCTGGTTTCAGTTCGTTCTTCATTTGGTGCAACATTCTGTCTTTGGTTACTTAAAGCTGTTATAACAGACTCATCATCGTCTTCCTCGTCGTGGTGGCCAAAATGAAGTAACAATCTGTTTTGTAAGTCGCGTTTTACACCGGTCGTCTGCAAACCAAGCTCGGATAATTTTAGTCACAAATCCGAGACTCTCAATACCATTATCTCATCGACCTGCATCGTTACAACTGCACCAATATTTTAAATATTAAGAATTGAAATTTTCAGATCTTATTGCTATAAAATTATCAGTAGCTTATTTCTAACATGCAAAATGCAATTGCATACGTTTTTCGGATAATATCGATATAGCTTTTCTGTCTTATTTCAGATAAATCGAACAGCCACCGCTTCTGCTAACGTCGACTCAATTCAATACGCTGTTTCTCGTTGCTTTCCGCGCTGTCGACTATCGAACGCTGCTCCCGTCTATAATACGAATTTGTTTTGCTTAACTCAGCACACCACGATGCATAAGCCTCTTGCCTTCGTCGATCTGCCGTTTTCGCTGCCTGTACGTTGCTTCTGCCACGATGCTTCTACTCGTTGCTTCTGCTCGTTGCTTCTGCTGTTGCCGAATTTCGCAACACCCTGATATTCTGTACTGAGCCTGCTGCATCTTCGTGCTCGCTGCCTCCGACGTTGCCCCTGTTGTTACCGAATTTCACAACACCATGAAATTCTGCACTGAGCTTGCTGCGTCTTCGCACTCGCTGCCTCCGACGTTGCCTCTGCTATCACCGAATTTCACAACACCATGAAATTCTGCACTGAGCTTGCTGCGTCTTCGCACTCGCTGCCGCCGACGTTGGCTCTGCTGTCACCGAATTTCTCAACACCATGAAATTCTGCACTGAGCTTTCTGCGTTTTCCGCGCACGTCTCCTTATGGCAAACTGTTGAGTCGCAATTTACATCAGCGTCAGACTTTACCAACGCCAACACACGTATGTATATGCAATTTATGCCTATATAACACACAGATCTGCATTAGTTCTATACTTGTCAATTCAATCAAAAATCCCGGTCGAGCCCCCAATTTGTACGATCCCAGGTTTCGGTATAACTTAAATGTTCAGCGTTAACGTTGTTTCATTATAAATGTTTATTATTAATTGTTGAATTAACTTAAAAGAATATGAATGCGGTTAAGATGTAGTTTTCATCATTAAAGAGTTCCAAAATTATACGTATTGGTGTCGAATGAGTCTAATTCGTTTACATTCTGTAATAGTCCGAGCGTCCTCTGCTAATTTACAGACGACACGATCAGAACCGACAGCCACTAAGTGTTTAACGTTGATTATCATATCCTACATATAGGAAACGGTCACAAGAAAAAATAATAAGAAACAAAGGCAAACAAAGACCAGAGTGAGGAATGGTCAAGATATGAACGGACATTATTTTTTTTATTTTTTTGTTGGTTTAAGTCTGTGAAATAAACGGAAAAAAAAGGTCTGCAGCACAGACACGAACAGATGTGAGTGGCTAAAATCAACGGAACGAGAACTGCCCAGATAAAAAAAAATAAAGGGAAAAAATCCAGCGAAAGTAGACAAAAGAGAGAAGTCAAGCCCAGAGTGAGTTGTAAAAACTCAGCATGGAGTCAGGTGAGTGCCAAAATCCGGGAGTAGGCGTGCGCTGGATTCACCGGCGACGCAAGGACGAATTGACAGCGACCGCCCATGAGTTCGGGCTGGAAAAGGAGGAGCGCGTGGAGGAGCTGCGTAAGCGGCTATCCACTTTCGTGCAGGGTGGCGGCCATACATCCGGAATTTGGGCTCGGCTTGCCGATCTAGAATCTCAGGCCGCCAAAACATTGTAGCCGCTTTCCTGGGGCACCTTACCCGACGTTGACGATCGGCCTCGTCAAAAATCAGAACCAGACCTGAGAAGCTCGCAACTGTATAAGCATTCTCAGACCCCGACCCCTAGCTTAGCCGTCACGGCTGTAGGGGAGGCTCACGAGGTTATAAGCAACGGAGCCGGCTGAACGACAGCGATTGGCACAGAGTTAGGGCGAACCCCTCACGGAACTAATAGTGGCTCTTATATTCGCCGGCCATATCCTCAGTCAGAGGCCAAGCCTCTCGCAAACGTTCCGGAGCAAGTCCGAAGGTGGGGCATGAGGCACGATTGGCTCGGGCCATGAGCGAGGCATTCTGTGACCGGGCCGCTCGTTGGTTTTTGAGCAGTGGACTGAGGGACGTGCCATGGTCGGTGTTTAGGAGAGGTTTCCGGAGCGCCAGAGCGCCGGCAGCGTGTGGGAAAAGAATTTAAGAAATACCTAATAGAGCTGAGAGCTTTGATGCACCATGCCAGATATGAGCCGACGCAGGAGTTGCACCGGATATATGAGAATGCCGCCCCCGAATACAGTCTTTACGTACGACGGCAGGAGGCGGGAATCGGGCAACGGCGTCGCCCAGGTCAGGGTCGGGTCGACGTCGACAACCACGGGACTCGGTAGTAGTACACCCACTTAAGGTGGAGTGTGGCCGGATCGTCGCCACGGTGGAGATTGGCGGGCGAACGATGCCTGCTACTATCGATACTGGGGCCGCTCGCAGCTTCATGAGTGAAGACTGCGTACGCAAGTGGGCGATTCAGGGGAGAGTGGAGAACCTACAGGCGCGCATTCGTCTGTCAAATGGGTCCGCGCTCGAAGTAGGGAAGGCATTGAGGATAGACGTCGGCCAGGCGGGGAAGGTGGCCAGCATATTAATGCTTATCATGCCCGCAATGCAGGACCACGTCATCCTGGGGATGGACTTCATGTGTGCAATGGGCACTGCGATACGCTGCGGCAAGGCGGAGCTGGTCCTAGAGGCGGTGGTCCGGCCGCGGGGCCTGGATCCAGGGAAGAGCCGAAAGAAGAACTCACGCGCCAAGGACCGGGAGTGCCTGCTCGGCAACCGATAGCAGAAGAGTCAAAGAAGAAACCGGAGGAAGGCCTCCCAGGTCACGAAAAGGGAGCACCTGCTCTGCAACAGAATAGAGAGAAGTCGACAGAAGCCATCATGCAGGGAACAGGAGTGCTTGCTCGGCAACTGTCGAAAAAGGACAAGGAGAAGGAAGCGAAAGATGAGCATCACTCGGGATTGGACCGAGAGCTTGAGGGGCCCGAAAGACGGCGCATAGACCTGCAAAGGCAGATCTACGCTGGTCATGCAGGCGGCACGGCGGAGGTGTGCCAGAGAACGGAGTGATTAGGAGCAATGGCTTGAATCCACATGGGTACAGGGAATCAGGAACCGCGGCCAGAGTCGAGCTCTATTTGGATTCGGAGTGGTGCCTGGGGGAGGTGAGACGCAGGGCAAGCCCAGCGTCGAAAAGGCAGAGTGGCCAGCGGATTTGAATCCACAACTTAGGGAGTTTCTGGAGTCGGAACTGACACTCTTCGAAGGGCTGCAGGGAGTCTCGCACATCGCGGAGCACAGGATCAGGCTTAAGGATCATAAACCATTAAAGCAGAGATATTACCCGAAAAATTCGGCCACGCAAATTGTGATTGATGAACAGGTGGACAAGCTGATCCAGGCAGGTGCCATCGAGCCGTCGCGTAGTCCACACAGCGCCCCAATCGTCTTAGTCAAGAAGAAGGCTGGCGAGTGTCGCATGTGTATCGACTAACGACAACTCAACGCGCACTCCGTCCCAGATGCTTATCCTGTGCCCAGGATTAATTACATCCTTGAGCGATTGCGTCACGCCCGGTTCATCTCCATCCTGGATTTGAAGCACGGGTACTGGCAGATACCGATGGCAGCCGATAGTCGGGAACGTACGGCGTTCACAGTCCCCGGAAGAGGTCTTTTCCAGTGGCGGCTGATGCCATTTGGCTTACATTTGGCGTGTGCGACCTTTAAGCGAGCCTTAGACACGGTCATAGGGCCGGAAATGGAGCCTCATGCTATATAGGGGCAATGAAAGAGCAACACGTAGAGAACTTGAGGGAAATGTTCCGCCGATTAAGAACGGCTAATCTCAGGCTGAATAGGAAGAAGTGCAGTTTCTTCCGGGAGAGGTTGGTCTACCTAGGACATGTTATTTGTGGGGAAGGAATACGTACCGATCCAGAGAAGTTGGAGGCGATACGTAACCTGAGGGCCCCGACAAATTATAAGGAGTTGCGGCAGTGTCTCGGGATGGCGTCATGGTACAGGCGCTTCGTTCCCAACTTCGCGACTCAGGTACAGCCCTCTTAAAGAAGGGGCGAAAATGGGCATGAGATCAAGAACAGAGGAGGCATTGCGTCAATTGGAGGACAGTTTGACGACTGCCTCTGTGCTGGCTTGTCCAGACTTTTCCGCCAGAATCTGCCTGTAGACTGAGACTGCGAGCGAGTACGGCCTCGGCGCAGTGCTTACGCAGACGATAGAAGGGCAGGAGCGGGTCATAGCGTACGCGAGCAGAAAGTTGCTGAAGGCCGAAGTGAACTACTCCGCCACCAAGAAAGAGTGCCTGGCAATTGTTTGGTCGATACGGGAGCTGCGTTGCTACCTAGAAGGGTACCGGTTGACGTGATAACGGACCACCTAGCCGCGGTTTCCCGCCGCTCTGTACGATCAGGTAAATTCGGGGTCAGCAACTAGTGCGTTCGTCCCAAGGACAAAGGTGGATAGGTTAAAAGAAATCTTTTATATCGTTCACTGCAATCTCCAATCTCAAAGGACCAGGGCAGATATTATAACTTGAGGAGACGAGAGTGGCGGCCTTCGTTGGACTCGATGGTCCTGTTAAGACAGCACCAGCTATCCAGCCCTGCCGAGGGTTTCGCAGCGAAGTTGGCACCTAAGTTTGACGTCCCCTATAAGGTCATCAAATTCATATCCCCCAATAATGTGCGCCTGGTGAAACAGGGCGAACATAAGAAGAAGGTGGCCAACATCGCGCAACTGAAACCATTCCACAGAGAGACGACGGAGGATGAAGGGGAAGACCCAGGGCACAGGGGTGCCCCCGAGTAGGCGAAGGGTGACAGCTACTCCCGTCGCCAACGCTACTAACGTACTAAATGTAGATTAGACTAACACTAGTAGCATAATTAGAATAGGCATAGTGAAACGTCAGCCGCACTGTGAGGATAGGGCATTAATAAATAAGTAACGAATAAGTTAACAAGTAAGTCGAATTTACAGATGGAACCCGAGAGGCGGCCGCTGAGGTCAGCCACCCCACAGCTTGGAAATCATGGCAAGGAGCCATCGGTATATGGCCAAGGTAACGGCAAGGAGCCGTTGGCGGGACGAAGTTATAGTTTGGTTAGTTTATAAGTATTAATTGTATTAGGTTAAGATCATAGTTGATAAGAGGCAAGGAGCCGCCTATATTGAAAGTTTATTTTGATAGGCACTTTTATTCAGTAAAGAGGCAAGGAGCCGTTAATATTATGAGTGATCTAAGTAGTGTTATTATTAAGCGCATAGTTAAGGGCAAGGAGCCCAGTTCAAGTTTGAATTTAACAGCCGGCCGCCGCTGCAACCGTGCGTTGCTGATCGGTTGCTCGACACCGCCTTCGAGAGCGCAGCTTCAATTCGGCGGCGAAGAGCGAAAGCTCCGATGCGAGGCTGCGAAAGCACGCGGAAAAGTGGAGCGGCCGAGACAAGAGCATGGCTCGCTAGCGAGCGAGCCGGAAACTTCAGGAAGAGCTATCAGGGGGAGTAGAAGTGCCGAGAAGGGGCGGGCGAACGATAAAAGGGAAGTGTACAGCGGAGCGCTAGGGCTCCAAGACAGTGCGGCAGGGCCCCTAGTTTTAGGAAGTTCAGCTAGCAGTTAATAATAGTGAATAAAGTGAATGTAATCAAAGTAATGAAGAGAAGTGTCAATCTTTGTATTCTCGGGCGGTCATATTTGCGCTAAACATCGGGAATAACCGATGTTCACCCTAACCTAGGTGGTAGCGAGGCCAAGGCCCGATAGTGTAGTTGGTGAGAGGCCACGGCCCGATAGTGTAGTTGGTGCGAGGCCACGGCCCGAAAGTGTAGATGGTGTAGGTGGCGCGAGGCCAAGGACCGAAAGAGTAGATGGGGCGAGGCTACGGTCCGCTGGAATAGGTAATACGAGGCTGCGGCTCGGTAGAGCAGGTAGGACAGAAGTAGTGCGAGGTATAGTTTGGTCGAAACAATCACTTCACTTATAAATCAAGTATCTTTCTTTTTATAGCTATCACCACCTCCTCGCTAATGCCTCATAGCTATAAATCAAGCTAAAAACCCAACTTGTATTGTCCAAAAATTTAAGCTACTATTTTAATGCACTTTACTTTTGAGAATACACAAATATTCTATGGTACAAAAATATATACTGTAGAAAATTTCATTAGGATCGGTTGAGAAAATCCCAAAAGTTATGTCTTTTACTGCGCAAGTAAAACGCAAGACCGCATAGCTATAAATCAAGTAAAACACCAATTTATGCCGCCTACCAATATAAGCCACACTTTAAACGCAATTGACTTGTTGATAACATACGAAAATGCTATAGTAAAATAATATGTAAAAAATTTCCTCGAGATCGGTCAAGAAACCCAAAAGTAAATGTGTTTTGGCTGTCCACCTGTTTCCAGCAGCTAGCTCAAATTACAAGAGATACTGTGTAAATGTATACACACACATTCATGCGCGTCTAATTCGAGTTCTATCAACATAATTGCAATTACGATTGTATTATTTTCTGTGCGGCTATCTTAATTTGTGTTTTTCTAATTATAAATTAATAATTGGTGTGGCTGTTGAGTAGAGGCGGCAGCAAGTAATGCGGTCAGTTGCGAGTTCGAACCCTGCCAAGGGAACTTTTTTTTGTAATTTATCTTTATTACTTTCAACGCAAAAAGCGCGTAGCGCTGCTTTCGGTTTTGGAATAAGAAGTTCAGAGTATCCCCTAGTCGGGAGCTCCCGACTAGGACCTCTTACTATTTGTAAGTGTATATGTGAGTTACTACAACGATGATCTGCGATAAAATCCGTTGGCCACATTACAAATAATTAAAATTTGCTTTTTTTTCATTTTTTTTGTATGTGTGTATGTGAGTTGCTACAACGATGCTCTGTGATAGATTCCGTTGCCAATGTATTTTGTGTGTGCTGTAATATTTTGTTAATAATGTGTGTATATTTTACATATATTTGCACTTTTTATGTTATGTATATGTTTATTTTTATATTTGATTTCATTTTTGGTTTTGTTATGGTTCACTTGTATTTTCACTCTACTGAAATATATCACAAGAAACGACACGACTGTTTTCGTTCAGTAGGGTTTTTAGAATGTTTTTTATTCGGAACGCTGTCTGCTTCGAAACCTAATATATAGATATTATTGTATGTATCGTTCTGTCGCAGCAGAGCATAATTTAAAGCAATTGTGTGGTATGTGCATGCATTGGTGAATACATATATGGTACTCTTGGCTTGCGCTACATAAGCGTTTTTTTATATAAATACCTAATTTTAAATAAATACACTATTTACGCGCCATTTTGGATCAATATTATTGATATTGATTGATAGATCCAATGACCTAGTAATGGGCCTATAAAATCGTTCTTAAAAAATGTTATTATAGAGTTATTAAGACGAATAATACAGACGGCATAAAGCTAGGAAGATTTTGACAAATAAGTTGATCTTTTGAAACTAGGAATTCTGCAATGTTTAATGAAATCGTTGTTGAGCCCACAAACAAGAGATATAAATTGAAAAATGATGCGACGAAATGACAAATAAACGAAAACTATCTAAGCACAAGGTACATTTAAATTAGGATTGTTCAAAAATATTGGGGAGAGCTCCCGACTAGGGGGTACCCTGAACCCTCTTTTTCCAACAAAAGCATGCAGCACGCGAAATGATCGCTTTGGCAGTAACAAAAATAGATTTAAAAAAAAATTTCCTTTAATAAGACTCGAAACCGTTACAGGCCGCACTACTTACCACCGCCTCCACTCAACAACCATACTTGACTCTTAGAAGGAAAACAACGAATTAAAATAGCAATTATATACAGCGCAGAATACAATACCACAAGAGTTTCAATAATGTTAATAGAATTGAATAAGGATGCGGATGAATGTGGGTGTCTACAAGTATGCAGAAAATCTTCCAGCCGCTAACACGATCTTGTTAAAATTTTCAATCTTATTGTACCATAAAATATTTGTGTTATCTCAACAAGGCAATATCATTTAAATTGTGGCTTAAATTGGTGGGTAGTTCTAATTGGTCTTTTTATTTGATTTGTAGCTATGGTGTGTAGGCGGGGGTGGAAATAGTTAGTAAATAACAATATATATTTATATATATATATATGTAGTATTCAAGCAGCTTAGTACTTGTAACATTTGATGTCTCTAACTCTTATAATTTACTTTTGCTTAAAAATAGGATTTCGATATTGATTTGTCAGTTGCCTCCCCCGCTGCAATGCAAACTGGTGTCATTTACACTGCCTTCATTGAGGTGTTTGACAGAGTGCACCATGAACTTTTGAATTGGGACACCAATCTTCGGTTGTCATCATACTCCAGCAGGCTTCTGCTTCTTGATCAGTAGAACAATCCTCGGTGTTGTTATACTATAAAATTCTTCCACCGGTCGGTTATTTTCCATCACTTTCTCTTCATCCTATCTACTTAATACTCTATATACTAATATAAATTTCCATCCTCGCTTTAAAAATTTTTCTTTCTATTTTCCTTATTATTGTATATTCTAAAATAATGTAGTAAGCCAAGAATATTTTTAACATTTACGTAAGAATACTATTTTCTTAGCTGTAAAGTCTATTAACGTTTCTTAGCTGTAGGCTCCATTATCGTCACTGACAAAATTAGATGTGAACAAGTAAGAGGTTCTAGTCGGGAGCTCCCGGCTAAAGGGTACCCTGAACACAAAGACTTCTAACACCAAATGCAGCTCGCGCTACGCGCTCGTTTGCTTTTATAGTAGTAAAGATAAATTAAAAAAATAATTTCCCTTCCCAAGGTACGAACTCGCAACTGAACACATTTCTTGCCTCTACTCAACAGCCACACCAGCCACAAAAAAAAAAAGAAATAGTTTTCTCAGTAGGGCTTGAACTCGCAACAGACCACGCTACTTGTCGCCGCCTCTCAATAACTTGCACACCAATTATTAATTCTTAATGAGAATGAGTTCTCTTAATGAGCTGAGTTGCATAGCCCAAATGGCATCATTTTGAACCGATAGAGAGGCCTGCCGAGTATGGTTAATGCTGTGTTAATGGGTGCAGCTCCATCTGCCAAAACGCATGCTTCAACTCAACATTACTTATGTATATGGTATCATCAACTCTGCTAAGTATTTATTCCATGTTCTGCGGCGGGTATGCATCTTCGATGGGCAGGCTATTCAGTTTGTGGGCATCCAGACACAATCTATTCTTTCCGGGCTTCCAGGGACTCTAGCTCGACTCGATGACTCTCAGGCCACTACGGCAAACAATAGTTGCTGGAGACACTGGATAAAATCACTCTTCGACTGACACCGCGGCCCCAATCGAGATTCGTAATCCAGGAAACCTTATTTTGCCACTTGCAGTCGGTGTTGTTGTTTGGCAGTCAGCTCATGAGCTGACTTTGGTCGTGAACTCTATATATTCCAACTCCTCGACTTATACAACTTCTGGAGCCAAATCGAATTTTATCCAAATATCCAAAAATCAAATCCAACGCACAGAGACTGCATGAGTAATGGGTACAGCGCTAATTTGTAAGGCCGAACGTTGTACAATATTTTAGTATAGACACGACCCAAAATGTGACAATTAACGACTGATCGAACTGTCGATCTTACTCGATGTATTTATAATCCCAATTCTCGTATCAATTGCGGGCAACCTTTTACCAGGAAGCTGACGAGTGCTTCCGTAGCCCAGCAGGATCACAATTTCTCGAATGGTCGATCGTTACCTTTGACTGATGATTAAAGAGCAGCGCATGCCATCCGATACTCCTGGCGCTGCTTGTAGCGAGAGCACGGTCGTTTCGCCCTGGGTGTGCTCTCTGCGGTTGCTGTCGAAAAGCAGTGCTCGAGGTCTTGCATATTTTGCTTTCCTTACTTCAACGTACTGACGTACTGACCGTCTAACGTAATTATTGCGCTCATTGTTATTTTTAAGAAGACTATATTAATATACAACTTTTTGCTACAGCTATATTTAAAAACTACTAGCACATTAGTGAAGACATTTAATTTCCGTGTAGTGTCGGCTTGGAGCGCGACTCCTCAGCTTGTGTCATGCTCCTCCGCTTATTTTCTGCCAGGTACTTCGGATATTTGGGAAGCACAACGCCTGACAGGCCACATTTTTAACATTAAATCCTGAAACTGGACTGGCGCTCCCTTTCTAGACACTGTTCCAACAGGTTAGCTTATCGCTGCCTCACTCCCGCGGTCGATAAAAAGTGTCCACTCATGTTAAGATTCGACTCCTGGTTCATCATCCAACGCATATACCTCATGTTCTTGGTTTCTGCATCTGACTTGCCGTGCCTGATCTTATGCCGCCCTGGCTGGCAAGTTTTCAACATCCTTACTTCTCGCATCCTTTCTATGTTAGTAATGTATATGGGGTACTTGTGCTCCATCTCAAAATTCGTATTCGTGCTCCAGCTCAAAATTTGAGCACAAGGTCTGGAATTATTGCTGATATGATTACCTTTGATTTGGCCAATTTTTAATCCGGGATGTACGTAAGTGCAAGACCAATCCTTTGCCAGACATTCAAGTAGGATTTGGAAAACGCGCAAGACTTCTCTACGTGGAACCTAGTAAGTCAGATTCATATGTTTCAACGAAAAATTAATTCGAACACCGGCGTACTCTTAGGATCGCCAACAAATACCGATCCCATCTCCGAATATTCACAACTTCCGTTTTTCGCTCATGGGCAGAGATTCGGATGAAGGCAATTTGGCATCCAGTTCCTTTGAACACGTGATCTGATCGTGATACCATCTGTCCAGCTCCTTGTATCTGTTTGGTCCCTCTGAGCGACTTCCAGCAATCAATAATCGATCACTCTGGCCGGATGTACAGACGGGCGACTCTCGTTCCTGTTACGACGGGATCCCTGCTTGTGACTTTGCTCCTTGCCATCTGCATCCGTTAAGCCGACACTTCCTTACGCTGTCGTGATTAAGGGTAGGCTCTCATCTCGGCTGAGCTGCCGCTGATCTGCTTCATGAACTGGAGCATGTCTTCCCTCATTTGCACCTGTAATAATGCGAATTCTGAAGCCATGGTTTTGCGATATGTTTCTTGCGCCTGGATAACGCTAAATTACAGCCGATGATGATAGAGTGCAACAATTCTTCTTTTTCCAAAAGTAAATAATATAGTGGATGATGTCATTAAATATAACGAAATATTGTGAAGGTCCTTCCACATTACATTTAATAGACTATATAAAATTGAGATATAATAAAGAAGAAGTTAATGATCCAACTTTGCTTTTCATTTAAGCTAAAATTACTAGATATACTTATCACAATAGAAAGGTTACTTCTGAACATCAAATATTTATATAAGTCGAGCAAGGCTAGACTTAATTTTAAATAAATACACTATTTGCGCGCCGTTTTGATCCAATATTATTGATATTGATCAGAATATGAAATTATGAATTTATGAAATCATAAAAGGGTTTGCCACGTCGATGCGAAATTCTTGCATTTTAGCTCGATATCGTTGGTAAGGGTACCCATGCGTTGGCATGTGTGCATTTACATTTGTTGGACTTGCCATATTCACGCACACTTGCATATTTTCTATTGCGCCCATTCTATATCTGCCCATTCACACACATTTGTGTGTGTGTGTGTGTCTGTGTGTAGAGGCCGAATATCAAAAATCCAAAAATCTTCATAAATTTGCGACAGGGACAGTCAGGCTGGCAACCAACGGGCATACAAGCGCATAAATGCTTCTATTCATATACAAAATATGCAAGTGTGCGTGAATATGGCAAGTCCAACAAATGTAAATGCACACATGCCAACGCATGGGTACCCTTACCAACGATATCGAGCTAAAATGCAAGAATTTCGCATCGACGTGGCAAACCCTTTTATGATTTCATATTACCCGCCCCTTTGAAAGAGAAGAAATGCGTCAGAGATTTGAGAAATCTTAAATTTGTGGGTATTTTTGCTTGTCGGACACATACACGTACAGACAGTTAAACGGTAAATAGACAATATGAAAGAGCACTGAGAGTAAGCAAAAGCAGTTTCCTGTAGTGTGAGCGAATAAACGGAATAAAAACGAGGAAGAAAGGCTATCTTCGGCACGCCGAAGATCTAATACCCTTGCAACCATTTAATGCCGAGAAAATGGTTAATGCCGAGCTTGGTGAAGGTATCCTGATAAACAAAAAAGGCTTTTAATCAAAAACCTAGTTTTCGACCGATCGTTTCTATGGCAGCTATATGATATAGTGGTTCGATCTTAATAGGATTTTGCATATATATGAGGAGCTTAGTAAAACTAATAAATGCCGAGTTTGGTCAAGATATCTTGAAAAACAAAATGTTTTTTCATACAAAAACTTAATTTTCAACCGATCGTTCCTATGGCAGCTATATGATATAGTGGTCCGATCTTAAAAGGATTTTGCATATATATGAGGAGCTTAGTAAAAGTAATTAATGCCGAGTTTGGTCAAGATATCTTGAAAAACAAAATGTTTTTTCATACAAAACCTTAATTTTCGACCGATCGTTCCTATAGCAGCTATATGATATAGTGGTCCGATCTTAATAGGATTTTGCATATATATGAGGAGCTTAGTAAAACTAATAAATGCCGAGTTTGGTCAAGATATCTTGAAAAACAAAATGTTTTTTCATACAAAAACTTAATTTTCAACCGATCGTTCCTATGGCAGCTATATGATATAGTGGTCCGATCTTAATAGGATTTTGCATATACATGAGGAGCTTAGTAAAACTAATAAATGCCGAGTTTGGTCAAGATATCTTGAAAAACAAAATGTTTTTTCATACGAAAACTTAATTTTCGACCGATCTTTCCTATGGCAGCTATATGATATAGTAGTCCGATCCAGCTGGTTTTGACATATGTGCTGCGTGCAACAGAAAAAGGGACTTCTGCAAAGTTTCATTAAGATAGCTTTAAAACTGAGAGACTAGTTCGCATAGAAACAGACAGCCGGACAGACGGACAGACGGACAGACGGACATGGCTATATCGACTCGACTGTTGATGCTGATCAAGAATATATATACTTTATGGGGTCGGAGATGTCCCCTTCTATGCGTTACACATTTCACGACAAAATTATAATACCCTCTGCAAGGGTATAAAAAACGAGGAAGAAAGGCTATCTTCGGCACGCCGAAGATCTAATACCCTTGCAACCATTTAATGCCGAGAAAATGGTTAATGCCGAGCTTGGTGAAGGTATCCTGATAAACAAAAAAGGCTTTTAATCAAAAACCTAGTTTTCGACCGATCGTTTCTATGGCAGCTATATGATATAGTGGTTCGATCTTAATAGGATTTTGCATATATATGAGGAGCTTAGTAAAACTAATAAATGCCGAGTTTGGTCAAGATATCTTGAAAAACAAAATGTTTTTTCATACAAAAACTTAATTTTCAACCGATCGTTCCTATGGCAGCTATATGATATAGTGGTCCGATCTTAATAGGATTTTGCATATATATGAGGAGCTTAGTAAAACTAATAAATGCCGAGTTTGGTCAAGATATCTTGAAAAACAAAATGTTTTTTCATACAAAAACTTAATTTTCAACCGATCGTTCCTATGGCAGCTATATGATATAGTGGTCCGATCTTAATAGGATTTTGCATATACATGAGGAGCTTAGTAAAACTAATAAATGCCGAGTTTGGTCAAGATATCTTGAAAAACAAAATGTTTTTTCATACGAAAACTTAATTTTCGACCGATCTTTCCTATGGCAGCTATATGATATAGTAGTCCGATCCAGCTGGTTTTGACATATGTGCTGCGTGCAACAGAAAAAGGGACTTCTGCAAAGTTTCATTAAGATAGCTTTAAAACTGAGAGACTAGTTCGCATAGAAACAGACAGCCGGACAGACGGACAGACGGACAGACGGACATGGCTATATCGACTCGACTGTTGATGCTGATCAAGAATATATATACTTTATGGGGTCGGAGATGTCCCCTTCTATGCGTTACACATTTCACGACAAAATTATAATACCCTCTGCAAGGGTATAAAAAACGAGGAAGAAAGGCTATCTTCGGCACGCCGAAGATCTAATACCCTTGCAACCATTTAATGCCGAGAAAATGGTTAATGCCGAGCTTGGTGAAGGTATCCTGATAAACAAAAAAGGCTTTTAATCAAAAACCTAGTTTTCGACCGATCGTTTCTATGGCAGCTATATGATATAGTGGTTCGATCTTAATAGGATTTTGCATATATATGAGGAGCTTAGTAAAACTAATAAATGCCGAGTTTGGTCAAGATATCTTGAAAAACAAAATGTTTTTTCATACAAAAACTTAATTTTCAACCGATCGTTCCTATGGCAGCTATATGATATAGTGGTCCGATCTTAATAGGATTTTGCATATATATGAGGAGCTTAGTAAAACTAATAAATGCCGAGTTTGGTCAAGATATCTTGAAAAACAAAATGTTTTTTCATACAAAAACTTAATTTTCAACCGATCGTTCCTATGGCAGCTATATGATATAGTGGTCCGATCTTAATAGGATTTTGCATATACATGAGGAGCTTAGTAAAACTAATAAATGCCGAGTTTGGTCAAGATATCTTGAAAAACAAAATGTTTTTTCATACGAAAACTTAATTTTCGACCGATCTTTCCTATGGCAGCTATATGATATAGTAGTCCGATCCAGCTGGTTTTGACATATGTGCTGCGTGCAACAGAAAAAGGGACTTCTGCAAAGTTTCATTAAGATAGCTTTAAAACTGAGAGACTAGTTCGCATAGAAACAGACAGCCGGACAGACGGACAGACGGACAGACGGACATGGCTATATCGACTCGACTGTTGATGCTGATCAAGAATATATATACTTTATGGGGTCGGAGATGTCTCCTTCTATGCGTTACACATTTCACGACAAAATTATAATACCCTCTGCAAGGGTATAAAAAAGATCAGCTTTGCCCTTCCCTCACACTTGTCTTATGTATTTTGTACACACGCTCTCTGTTAGAGCGTGCGGCCGCTCTCGGACCCGAACAAAAACGAAGGCGACTTTGGACCAGCCGCATATAAATCGACGGGCACCACCTTTTGGCTCACTTGTCCAGTCTATATGTTGTATGGTTAGTGGTACAAGGAACATTTAAATAAGGATTGTTCACAAATATTGGGGAGAGCTCCCGACTAGGGGGTACCCTGAACCCTCTTTTTCCAACAAAAGCATGCAGCACGCGAAATGACCGCTTTGGCAGTAACAAAAATAGATTTAAAAAAAATTTCCTTTAATAAGACTCGAAACCGTTACAGGCCGCACTACTTACCACCTCCTCCACTCAACAACCATACTTGACTCTTAGAAAAAAAAGAACGAATTAAAATAGCAATGATACACAGCTCAGAATACAATACCACAAGAGTTTCAATAATGTTAATAGAATTGAATAAGGATGCGGATGAATGTGGGCGTCTACAAGTATGCAGACAATCTTCCAGCCGCTAACACGATCTTGTTAAAATTTTCAATCTTATTGTACTATAAAATATTTGTGTTATCTCAACAAGGCAATATCATTTAAATTGTGGCTTAAATTGGTGGGTAGTTCTAATTGGTCTTTTTATTTGATTTGTAGCTATGGTGTGTAGGCGGGGGTGGAAATAGTTATAAAATAACAATATTTGATATATATATATTTATATATATATATGTAGTATTCAAGCAGCTTAGTACTTGTAACATTTGATGTCTCTAACTCTTATAATTTACTTTTGCTTAAAAATAGGATTTCGATATTGATTTGTCAGTTGCCTCCCCCGCTGCAATGCAAACTGGTGTCATTTACACTGCCTTCATTGAGGTGTTTGACAGAGTGCATCATGAACTTTTACTTCTTAAATTTGACCTTATCTTCTTTTTAAAAAACGAACAAGTAAGAGGTTCTAGTCGGGAGCTCCCGGCTAAAGGGTACCCTGAACACAAAGACTTCTAACACCAAATGCAGCTCGCGCTACGCGCTTTGCTTTTATAGTAGTAGAGATAAATTAAAAAAATAATTTCCCTTACCAAGGTTCGAACTCACAACTGAACACATTTCTTGCCTCTAGTCAACTGCCACACCAGCCACAAAAAAAAAAAGAAATAGTTTTCTCAGTAGGAACTCGCAACAGACCACGCTACTTGTCGCCGCCTCTCATTAACAGCCACACCAATTATTAATTCTTAATGAGAATGAGTTCTCTTAATGAGCTGAGTTGCATAGCCCAAATGGCATCATTTTGAACCGATAGAGAGGCCTGCCGAGTATGGTTAATGCTGTGTTAATGGGTGCAGCTCCATCTGCCAAAACGCATGCTTCAACTCAACATTACTTATGTATATGGTGTCATCAACTCTGCTAAGTAAAAAATTCCATGTTCTGCGGCGGGTATGCATCTTCGATGGGCAGGCTATTCAGTTTGCGGGCATCCGATGACATCGATGACTCTCAGTCCACTTCGGCAAACAATAGTTGCTGGAGACACTGGATAAAATCACTCTTCGACTGACACCGCGGCCCCAATCGAGATTCTTAATCCAGGAAACCTCATTTTGGCACTTGCAGTCGGTGTAGTTGTTTGGCAGTCAGCTCATGAGCTGACTTTGGTCGTGAACTCTATATATTCCAACTCCTCGACTTATACAACTTCTGGAGCCAAATCGAATTTTATCCAAATATCCAAAAATCAAATCCAACGCACAGAGACTGCATGAGTAATGGGTACAGCGCTAATTTGTAAGGCCAAACGATGTACAATATTTTAGTATAGACACGACCCAAAATGTGACAATTAACGACTGATCGAACGGTCGATCTTACTCGGTGTATTTCTAATCCCAATTCTCGTATCAATTGCAGGCAACCTTTTAGCAGGAAGCTGACGAGTGCTTCCGTAGCACAGCAGGATCACAATTTCTCGCTGTTCCAGTCTGACCGTGGTGAATGGTCGATCGTTACCTTTGACTGATGTTCAAAAAGCAGCGCATGCCATCCGATACTCCTGGCGCTGTTTGTAGCGAGAGCACGGTCGTTTCGCCCTGGGTGTGATCTCTGCGGTTGCTGTCGAAAAGCAGTGCTCGAGGTTTTGCATATTTTGCATCCGTGTAGTGTCTGCTTGGAGCGCGACTCCTCAGCTTGTGTCATGCTCCTCCGCTTATTTTCTGCCAGGTACTTCGGATATTTGGGAAGCACAACGCCTGACAAGCCACATTGTTAACAGGAAATCCTGAAATTGGACTGGCACTCCCTTTCTAGACACTGTTCCAACAGGTTAGCTTATCGCTGCCTTACTCCCGCGGTCGATAAAAAGTGTCCACTCATGTTAAGATTCGACTCCTGGTTCACCATCCAACGCATATACCTCATGTTCTTGGTTTCTGCATCTGACTTGCCGTGCCTGATCTTATGCCGCCCTGGCTGGCAAGTTTTCAACATCCTTGCTTCTCGCATCCTTTCTATGTTAGTAATGTATATGGGGTACTTGTGCTCCATCTCAAAATTCGTATTCGCGCTCCAGCTCAAAATTTGAGCACAAGGTCTGGAATTATTGCTGATATGATTACCTTTGATTTGCCCAATTTTTAATCCGGGATGTACGTAAGTGCAAGACCAATCCTTTGCCAGACATTCAAGTAGGTCTCGGAAATCACGCAATACTTCTCTACTTGGAACCTAGTAAGTCATATGCAAATGTTTCAAACGAAAAATGAATTTGGTCACCGGCGAATTTGGTCATCCTAGAATCGCCAACAAATACCGGTCCCATCTCCGAATATTCACTACTTCCGTTTTTCGCTCATGGGCAAAGGTTCGGATGAAGGCAATTTGGCATCCAGTTCCTTTGAACACGTGATAAGCACCATCTGTCCAGCTGCCTGTATCTGTTTGTACATCTGTTTGTCCCTCTTCCAGCAATCAATAATCGATCACTCTGGCCGGATGTACAGACGGGCGACTCTCGTTCCTGTTACGAAGGGATCCCTGCTTGTGATCTTGCTCCTTGCCATCTGCATCCGTTAAGCCGATACTTCCTTACGCTGTCGTGTTTAAAAGTAGGCTCTCATCTCGGCTGAGCTGCCGCTGATCTGATTCTAAAATAATATAGTAAGCCAAGAATATTTTTAGCATTTACGTAAGAATACTATTTTCTTAGCTGTAAGGTCTATAAACGTTTCTTAGCTGTAGGTTTCCATTATCGTCACTGACAAAATTACCTGTGAACAAGTAAGAGGTTCTAGTCGGGAACTCCCGGATAGAGGGTACCCTGAACACAAAGACTTCTAACACCAAATGCAGCTCGCGCTACTCCCTCTTTGTCTTTTATACTAATAAAAATAAATTTAAAAAAAAAAGTTCCCTTGTCGGGTTTCGAACTTGCAACTGACTGCATTTCTTGCTACCGCCTCTACTCAACAGTCACACCAGCCAAAAAAAATAAAATAATAGTTCTATCAGTAGGGTTCGAACTCGCCACACACCGCGCTACTTTTCGCCGCTTCTAATAAGCCACAGCCTTACCAATTATTAATTCTTAATGAGAAAAAAAAAAGCAATTTAAATAGTAGCACAGAAAACAACACAATCGCAGTTGCAATGCTGTTGATAAAATTCAAAGAAGACGCGCATTAATGTGGGTTCTGCAATTCTTGCAATAACACGTGCGCAGTTAATACATAACTTTTTCTTAGCCGATCTTAATAAAATTTACTACAGAACATTTCAATGTGTTATGGAATATCAAAAAGTCAATTGCGTTAAAATTGTAGTTTAATGTGGTAGGCAAAAGAAGTTGGGGTATTAACTTGATTTATAGCTCTGCGCTGGCAGCGGGGAGGTGGCGCCAGGTTTAAAAGAAAGAAAGAAGCAATATATCAAGTTTGGTGACTCTGACTCTCTCTTAATATTTACCAAATTTGCTGAAAAAACAGATGTTCGAAATCGATTTTTATTGATTGCTTGGAAACGGAGTAAGTTATCGATTATCGGAAACAAACTCGATCTCAGAAGGCACTAGGAGGACCTACAGCTAAAATTTTTTTTCTAGCTGTTAAAGTTTCTGATATCTTTGCGTTCATACATACGGGCAGACGGCCAAACCGACGGACGGACAGACAGACAGACAGAAAGACGGACTTGGCTAGATCGACTCGGCTATTGATGCTGATCAAGAATATATATACTTTATGGGGTCGGATATCCTTCCGTCTGCCTGTTAGATACATTTTCACAAAAACAATATACCCTTTTTACCATTTTCGATGGGTTCAGGGTATAAAAATGGCATAGCTGGCCGAAGAGGCTTCTATCATGTCGGAAAAATATAAATATTTGTATTCTAATTAAGCTTTAAGCATATAATTTGCATATTCTTATGTATTAAATAACTCGCTGACACTCGTTTCTTCGACTTTTATTAAAAAACAAAGTAAAAATATAACCAGCAAGAAGGGCTATCTTCGGCATGCCGAAGATTTAAAAACCTTGGAAACCCAACCATTTCATAAAACTTATAATGCTTTGACCGTATCTGAGAATTACAGGGAAAATAGTTAATAGCGAGTATGCTTAAGACATCTTGAAAAAAAAACAAAAATGTGTTCATACAATAACCTCACTTTCCATTAATCGTTCCTATGCCACATGTATATACGATTTTGCATAACTGAAGGGAACATTGTGAAACTAATAATTGCGAAGTTTGCTCTAGATATCAGAGTAAAACAATTTAGAGGTTGAAGTCTTCCCGACTAGGGAATACCCTGAACCCTCTTATTCCAACACTAAATGCAGCTCGTGCTACGCGCTGAAGACAAAAAGTTCCATTGCCAGGATGCGAACTCGCAACTGACCGCAATGCTTGCTGCCGACTCTACTCAGCAGCCAGCCAAAAAAAAAAAGTTTCCCCGGTAAGCAAGCTCGCAACAGATCGCACCACTTGCCACTGCCTCTACTCAACAGTCACACTTATACTTGAGTCTTATTGGGGAAAAAACAAATTAAAATAGCAGCACAGAAAACAATCGCAATTGCAATGCTGTTGATAGAATTCGGAGCAGACGCGCATGAATGTGTGTATGTACATGTATACAGAAATTCTTGCAATTTGCGCCAGCTGCCCCATCCGATTGCACAGTTAAACATAACTTTTGGTTTTTTTAAGGTGCTAGCGGGAAGATGGCGATGGGTATAAAATGAAATATACTTGATATATACATACTATTCTAGAATGAACATATAAAGTTTCGTGACTCTAGCTCTTAATATTTACCCAAATTGCTCAAAACTGGATTTCGATATCGATTTTTATTGATTGCTTGGAAACGGGGTAAGTTATCGAAATTTCAAGTCTCTAGCTCTTATAGGTTCTGATATCCTTGCGTTCATACATACCGACAGACGGACAGACAGACAGACATCACTAGATCGACTCGGCTATTGATGCTGATCAAGAATATATATACTTTATGGGGTGGAAGATGCTTCCCTCTGCCTGTTACATACATTTTCACAAATACAATATACCCTTTTTACTCATTTTCAATGGGTTCAGGGTATACAATTTACACCCAGAGGGTGTTATAATTTTGTCTCGAAATGTGTAACACATGGAAGGAAGCATCTTAGAACCCATAAAGTATTTATAATTTTGATCAGTATCAACAGCCGAAGCGATATAGCCATGTCCGTCTCTTTGTTTCTATGTGAACTAGTCTCTTAGTTTTAAAGCTATCGTCATGAAACTCTGCAGAAATCCTTCTTTCTACATATCATAAATGTATGTTAGCTACCAACGCGATAAGAAATGATGTAAGATCGGATGCCATGAATTAGTAGCAAGATGTGTGTTTAAGTTTGCACTTACAAGTTTAAAGTCAATGACCTATGTAGAAATTAAAAGCTTGATAAAATTCTCAAATTTGGAGATTTCTTTCGTTGCAATGTATGAGAAAAGAATATCAAAATGAACGAAAAATGTTATTTATAAGATATGTTAGGTTTGTCAAGATACGACCAGCTTAGTTCCATACTTGCAAAGTATTTTTGACAGTAAGTGAGACTGCACTCAAGTATGAAGTAGATCTTCACGTCATTGTTCGGTAGTTTCTACTATGGCTCTGAATAAGTATTACTAAATACTTATATCATAATATATCAGAGTTGGATTCTACATCAGCCTCATCAAATCAGCATAAGCAAATATTCATGCAATCATAAAAGGAGATCGTTCATCTAGTTTAGTGAAACATCTGTGTTGACAGTTGTTGTGTAGTTATTGAGGGTTGGTATCCCAATCAACGCACAGAAAAAGCATGGAGAAGATCAAAAGATATCTGTTCTGTTTCGTAGTTAATTCGCAAGAATTAATTCAATAACCTTCTGCAATGCAAGCATGTTTGCATGTCTATTTTAAACCTAAACTCTTAACAAGTTAATTATGCTTCTGCTTTGCCAAATTTTTGATCAAAACATCAGCATTCATTAAATCTGTTTGAACATTTTTAACACCTCCCAGGTGTTCGCTCTGTGGTTCCTTATTGCGCTAATTTTTTCACTGAGTACAAAATATTCGGCCTAGTAGACAACGCCATCAGTCCACCAATAAGGGATTGGTATATCTGCGCATCCACTTTGCGACACTCCCCACTTTCGCACACATTTTGGTATCCTGCCTCCAAAGGCGTGGCTGTTGATCTGCACTTTTCCATGCCTTGCCGACGCTGCAAATTCTCCTTCCCGTTGGACCTCCATGCCTAGGAACAACTGCAAGGGTCCTTTGTCCATGCATTCAAAGGTTCTGATATTTTTGCCTTTTTGCTATACAGATCATCTTTATTTGGACATACTATAATAAGGTCATCTTCGTAAATCAGTAAATCATAGCAAGTCTTTCCTTCTTATTCTGGTACAAGCAAGGTTCATGTTCACAAGGAACAAATCCAATTTGTCGCAGAACTCCATCGAGCTTGCTGTTCCACTCCCTTCCTGCTTGCTTCAGCCCATAGATTGTCTTTTTCAGCAATTGGACCTTGTTTGGCTGATCATTATCAGTGAAACCCAACGGTTGTTTTAAGTAAATGGTGTCTGCCAGATCACTATTTAGGTATGCTGTGCACACGTCCATCAGGTGCAGATGCAGCTTTAGCTCAGCAGCCAGAGCTACTCTACAGTCTGCATATAGGCGAAAACGTTTCAGTAAAGCTCACACCATATTTCTGTGCACGTTCCTTCGCTAAAAGACCTGCCTTGTATGGCTCTACTTGACCATGCGTTCCTCGATTGATGCTGAAAACCCATTTACAGCCAACATCGTGATGATCTTTTGGCAATTCTTCAATTTGCCACGTTTTCTTTATTCATCAGAGTGTTGTGCTCACTGTTCATTGCCTCACGCCTCAGTGCTAATTTGGAACAGTTTATGGCCTCCTTGTACCATTTAGGAATTGGTTTGTCGCGGCCGTCCACAGCTCCAAGAATATTATATTGCTTTTCAGGTAATCCCCGCTTTCCAGTGCAAATAATTTTGGGTCACCCGGCCCCAAACGTAGTACCTCGTCTGCACTGACGAAACTGCTGTAATTTTTTATGTCAACTTCGTCATCTGAGTCATTGCCATTATTTAAGCCTACGATGGCATCGTCGTCTGAGCCACTGCCATTATTTAGCCGACATCGGCTACGTCGTATAAGCTATTCCTGTCGATGCCTTCGCTCGATTGACCCTCAGTTTTCTTTGCACACGTTGGCAAATCAAATGTAACGGCTTTAGTATCGCCGTGGTCACTGCCGCAATGCACCAAACAGCACATCTCTCTTCTCGACCACTTGTCCAGTGCTCGGATTATACAGACGATATCCTTTTGAATCTACAGCATATCCGACCAAATTGTATTTGTGTCGCTTAGCGCTGGATTTGCTTAGCCGCTTACCCTTTTCCAAAGCCACTGCAATGGAACCAAAAACTTTATTATGACAAATTGAAGGTTTTTACTTTTCTATGCTTCCATAGGCGTCATATTTGGAAGCGCACTCGCGTGTAGATATCGCCTCTGCCCATAAAGACTCCCTTATGCCAGAATGTACTAGCAGTCATCGTAACATTACAACCAAGGTACGGTTTGCCATCTCAGCCACGACGTTCTGCTGAGGTGCATATGGTATCGTCAATATCGAATGTTTTGTTCACGTATTCGCGCCCGTTGTCGCTGCGAATACACTTTATCGGTCTACCAGTTTGTTTTTCCACCAAATGCTTAAATTCAACATACTTTGAGAATACTTCATCTTTCCCTTTTGGAAAATATATAAAGATGCGCCGAGACTTATCATCGATAAATGATCGATTGCCCCAAGTGATTGGTCTTAAATGGTCCGCACATATCAGAAGTACCAGAAGTTGAATGAGGAAATGGTTGTACGTACATAAATGTCTTACATAACACTCTAAATTAAAAATCAGCTCCTTCCATCCCACGTACCATATTATTTTTAGTCGATTCAGTCAGGCTCTAAAAATGTAAGTGCCCATAGCGCTTATGCCAAAGTGCTCCGTCCGTTGTTGGTTTTACCTTCAAAAGTGAATAAATTTCCCGCCTTCTTGACCATCAAAATGCATTCGCCAACCTGAATAAGTTTTGCATGTTTGTTGCTAAAGTGCGCAACATAGCCGCTTGCCACAATTTGACAAACCGATAAAAATTTGCCTTTTAGATCCGGCACATACAGTACATTGTTAATAACAATTGACGAGCGATATTTTTGTAAATTGACCTCACCTTTTCCCTCCGCATGTAAAAAACGGTGTCCTGCCAAGCCGATTTTTTCATCTTGGTAAACATTGTCCGATTACAACACAAATGGCTTGTAACGCCACTATCTAAGCACCACTTTGAGCGATAAAATCCATTTGCGTCTAAAGAACCTAATAAACTGAATTCCCTCTGTGTTTCTTCTTTGCTTGTGCCTTTCTTATTTTCCTTTTTTACACTTTTGCTTCAACATTCTGCTTTTAAGTTGCCTCGCTTGCCGCAATTAAAGCATACGATACTTTTTGTAGGTGTCTTTTTTCCACTGCTTTTTACGATAAATATAAAGCATGCGTTTCTCCATTTGTCTGTCAGCATTTGATCTCTCTTCCTCTTCCTTTACTTTGATATATAGAATTTCAAATTCTGGCAACACGCACATGGCGACATCAAAGCTATCACAATTTTCTGGTAGACTGGAAAGAAGGATGGTTACTTAAATCTCTTCAGTCATATTTATGCCTACTGATCCAGCTAATCCAAGATCTCAAAAAATGCGTTCAAATGACTACACATATTTTGACCGTCTAACATTTGCAAACTTAACAGCTTTTTATATAAAGACACCTTACGCACCGGTCCTGTTGGCTAGTGTACCGCCTTGATCTTTATCCAAGCTGCAAATGACGTCTCACAATTTTTTATATAGAAATTTGGAAGAGCTTGTGGTAGATACCAGCAAGAAAGAGTTTGAATGTGAGCAGCAGTTTGCCAATAACTTCTCCCGCTTACCATCCGGCGAGTATTCAGTGCGATTGCCTTTGCAGCGGAATGCAGGGCTGCTAGGAGAGTCTTATGGCCAGGCTAATCGCCGATTTTCTTGACAGAAAAGTGGATCGGCATTCGCATCTGAAGAAACAGTACTCGGCAATCATAAAAGAATATCTGGATCTGAATCACATATCGCGAGTTAGTCCAGAGTTGAGTGACTGTTGTAAATACTTCCTCCCACATCATTACGTCTTGAAGGAAGACAGCACCACAACCAAGTGGCGTATTGTGTTTGCTTGCTCAGCGACGACTGATTCTAGCCAATCATTTAATGATGTACTGATGGCGGAACCCATCATTCAACCTAAGTTGTTTCACATTCTGATTCATTTCCGCAAATAGCTTGTTGCTCTGGCAGCTTACATTTGCAAAGTGTACCGCTGTGTCCGAGTAACTTCGCCTGATAGTTACTTCCAGTGCATCCTAAGATCCACTTGGACTTAGTTCAGCAGCTTTGTACGGATAAATTAGCTTGGGATGAAAGAAATCTACGTAGTGGCCAGAAGTCCTCTAGCCACAAGTCGTATCCTTTGCTCCAAGTCTCGAGTTGCGCCATCAAAAACATTGACCGTCCCAAAACTTGGATTATGTTTAGCGAAGCTGTTGGCTAGTGTGATGCATGAAGTCAAACGTACAAACATCTTTGTTAGCCAGTTTTATAGCTGGTGCGATTCGTCCATAGACCTATTCTGGATTAGAGATGAGCTCTTAAAATTTAATGTTTTCCAATATGGAGTGGCGATATGTTCCGATGGACAGAAATCCAGCTGACATTCCTTCTAGAGGCACAGTTCCCGACGTCCTAGCCCAATCGAAGCTCTATTTTCATGGCTATCTATTAGCAATCTATAAGATGGTCGCCTAATATGGCGGGCGTCCTGTCTGCCTGAAACTTCAACCATTGAATTGAGTAAAAGAGTATTGACCATTAAGTCTTCACCTGCGGATTGGATGCAAGCACGCAAACTCATTTGGCTCCATGCATCGGACATTCGGCTATATGTACAAATTCATTAAGCGTAAAGGGCATCATGTACTCAGTGTTGCAGACATTCATCACGGCAAACGGCTTCTTCTTCGGGTTGTGGGCGCACTCTCATCGTTCAGTTTCATGACAGGAAACTACACACTGGTCCCCATGCACTTCTGGTCATTTGGTGGCCGATTGGTGGATTGAAAACAGTCTCTAAGGCAGCAAGCAGATGTATGACTCTGTGATGGCAAGTCTTCCAAAGGAGCGTCTGGAAGCCGTTCGAGCGTTCACCGTAACTGGAGTCGATTATTGCGGACATTAATACTATAAATCAAGTGCTACGTTAGCGTCTTTATTTGCTTCACCAGCAAGGCAATGCACCTAGAGCTATTAATGGACCTATCGACTGCTAATTTTAGGAGTGCCCTAAAGAGATTCATCGCCACTCGTGGACAACCCAGTCAGGTTCCGACAACGCAACAAACTTTGTTGGAACGAAAAATGAGCTGGCTGATTTGAAACGTCTCTTGCTTAGCGATCCCCACATGGAAGCAGTTCTGGGGAAATTTGTTTCCTCCCGTTTTACGCACTTTGGTGGCCTATGGGAGGCGGTGAAATTGCCCAAGCACTATTTCTATCGCTCTGCCCGCCGTTCGTTACTTACCTTTGATAAGCTTTGTAATCTTGTTTGCCAAAACACAGATATTGTTCACTCATTCCCATTACTGTCGCTATTAGAGCATATCTAAATGTCCAGCCTCCTACTCATCTTCTGCTTGATGCTCCTTCAACAACCATCATCGAGCCAGACGTGATAAAATTAAATGACGACCGTGTTCTGGGCTCGATGGCGTTAAGAGTACCACACCTTACTACAACAGCGTTTAGTGAATCAGCTGTTTGTTGTTAACAAGGTTAGCAAGCCCCTCTTGCCCTCGTCGCAGCTAATATAAATTGCATATTCTCTTTATCTTTTTTTTTTACTTTTTCTTGAGTCGTTGATCTAGGCGAAGCGAAGAAATTTTTCTGCGCCACAGTCAAATAACTTTATAAATAAATTAAATTCGATAAATAAACATAATTATAACGTGTTGTTGTGAAAATCCAATAAAAAATAAAAAAAATAATTTTAGTTCTTGGTAATAGTTTTAAAATCATTTGCCAAAAAATATTAGCAACTCAACAATCAGTATGCAAATCTTACGAATATCTTCTAAGGTGGCTACATGGATCAGCCACCCTCAGTCTTTATGCACGGCAAGGAGCCGATAGGCTTATAGTTTATTTTGTTTCTTAAGCATTATTAGAATAAGAGTATAGTTAAGGAGAAGCCCCCTTATAATATAAGTATGAATTTAAGCGTCGGCCGCATCAGCAACCGTGCGTTACGTTTTTGAGAGCGCAGCTTCAATACGGCGGCGATGAACTAAAGCTCCGATGTGAAACTGCTTAAGCCCGCGGCTAAGTTGAGGGACCGAGGCAAGCGCACGGCTCGCCTGTGAGCGAAAATTAGGGGTGAGTATATGCGTGTCAAGGAAGAGAAGGCGATGAAGTGTTAAGCGGAGCGCTAGGGCTCCGATCAGTGCGACAGGGCCTTTACTCAGGGAAACAGAGTTCCTAACAATAGCTTTACTATCTTTAAAGTAAAATCTAATATATGTAAAAAGAAATTTTAAGAATTTTAAAGCACGTGAAAATAATTCTACAACGATCTTTGAAAATTATTTTGAAGCGGATGGATATTTTAGAATAATATTTAACTAAATTGGCAGGAAGTTTAAGGATAAACACCGCCTTAGTTCAACTTGCATCCACCATCCGCATTTTAGTAAATGGTTTAAGCCTGTTGGCAGCTGCGAATGATCCCAATATCGATACTCTTGCTGACGTAGTCTAGGTTTGTAGGGTCATACCATATTAACATTTTCAGAAGCACTTTTTCTTCAAAATGAAGAATACATTGAATTATAAACTACGATTTTTATAGAAAATTGAATATTCCCGAATTCATTGAGTTTGTAGATAGTATTTTTAAATTATTCATTGATGAGCTGAAATTCAATGTTCAAAAGTGAGTATGTGAGAAATATTGGAAGTAGATGCAAGACGGAAAATATACGGTATTCATACAAAAATCTCTTCCAAAACGCGATCGAAAAATGTTGATATTCGTTTTGACCAAAATTTGTATTGCATTACCGACAAAAACATATTATCATCTGAGCAGAAGAAAAACAATATTTGGCTTTTACTCGATGCTTAATACTAAGAAGTATTAATGTAATTCGGAATCAGTTTGCTTTACTTTTGTTTTCATTTCATATTGCTCGGTAATAAAAACGGATTTGGCACGTTTTATTATCGGCATCACCGTCAATCTTTACTATTTAGAGGAGTCATATCCATAGCCAAAAAGGTTGTATATTTATTATTGGCCGTGCTCATATATAAAGTTATTATTTAAACTAGAGAATCGATAGGTAATTTTGAATAGAACACTTCTGACGCAGTGCGCTCTACGAGGTGAAAATATTGGAAGAGTACAGGCCATTGTTTATGCGATTCGCTCAGAGAGATCAGGATGGGAGCATAACGGTCAAATCTGTGCAAGTTTGAGTCTACTTTGTTCATGTCATGGCAGATAAGTGATACTGGAACGACAATGTAGGAGTTGGACATTGGTTACAACACCAAGAGCAAAAATGTAACATCTGAGTTTGACGCAAGAATGTTCATGGTATTCTATAGGAAACACTTCTAACTAAAGCAGTCTAATGTAAAATTATTTCCTTACTTTATTTACATATTCTAACTCGATGGGAAAAAAGTGAGAACATGTCCGACGTTGCATTATCAAATTCACTCACCAAAGCCATGGGCTATCATCATTTGTTCGACGTTAGTCGAAAATTTTCATTTTATTTTGCGATGAACATGTTTGCAAGAGTGTTCTTATTTGCTTTATTGAAGCTTTACTTTCCGCAACACAATGTAGGAATATTTTATTTTTCTGCAGCTTACACCTGATATGGAGGACTTCTTATTGTTCATTCGTCTTCAAGACAAGAGGGGAGAGACAAATTAACCAGTAAGGGTTGGATTGGTCCCAAGGACCAGTTGATAATTTGGCCTGTTCAAGACAGACTTCTCAGTTATTTCGATGAGCTGCAGACAGCAGGTTAGTGCATCAGCAGTTAGCGCATCAACATTCTCGGCTTGTGTAGTAATCTCGTTGCTTTCCCTACGTCGTTTTGCCCATCTTATGTCTAATTCTGAACTTAACATAATTATCTGGAATGCCAACGGCCTTTTACGTTAGTCCCTGTAGGTGGAACATCTCCGTCAGGGCCATGATATTTATAACATTTAATTTCCCGAAAATCACTTCAACAAGCGCTCTTCCTTTCGCTTTCTTGAATATGATGTCCATTAAGCCAACCACCCGCCTTTGTGGTCACTCATCATCTTCTCGGTAATTCATTTCACCCTCCCCCAATCATGACTGATCCGCATCTACGGACTGTTGGCGTGTACTTTGCTACTAGCACTTGTTTTGTCACCTTTGCAGACTTTGCTTCACTTTACCTTCATTCCTGCTAGACACCAGAGGAATATTCTTGTTCTCTAATCCTTTGGGTTTTTATTTTCTTCTGGGTGGGTACTGAAACGCCCATCATTAGTTCTTTGTCTGACTAGCCAGTAAAAGCGTTCAACACTACCACGTATACACTGAACTTTGGAAACCCTTCTATAGAGGAAGACGTATTGCGAATTCAAATTTTTGAATCTTTCTCGATTTTCGTCTACATTGAAATGAGCCCTGCTCGTCTTGGTGCATAGATAAGAACCCTTACAACCGGCCTCCTATAGGCCACCTTTAAAAAAGGTCTTAGAAAGAATTCTTCTATTTCGTTTTCTGGCTGGTGACACATATGACTACGCACAACAACTTTGGGTTACGAGGACGCCATAATGCGGATAAGAAGGCTCACTGTGTTGTTAGCCGCATCCTCACAATTAATTTGAAATTAGTTCTCCAAAAATATGATAACAATTACGATTGTTATACATATTATACAATTTCATTTCATATCCTGTACCCATTGTAAATGATTCTAAGGGTAATAATAAACCTTTCTCACCCCATATATATATATCTACTCAGAATCAATAGGAAAGTGTTTTCTGTCTGTTCGTAAGTATTACATATACTAATGCATCGATACTATAAGACCTACAATCTCGAATTTAACCACTTACCATACAATATATAGTCTTTAAATCAAGGAAGAATCGTATTCAGCCAAATAGTCAAAATAGTATTCAGCCAAATATGTGTCTATTTATTTAAAGAGTGTGCCTCGCTCTCATTCATTACTCTCTGTTGTGCATCTCATTCTCACTGCATAGCTTTGCGAAAAACCAAAATCTACAAACACAATATGTATGTATTGTGTGATTGTGCTGACAAGTAGAATTAGTTTGTCGAGAGACAGAGATATTTTCTTCAATGGGTTGGCGCTCCCTTCTGTTTTTTTGTAAGCCCTTTTGTGCCGGCGGCGTATCATATATTTTTTTGTCCAGTGAGGCAAAATGAGAAGAATCTCGGTTATTTTTAATCAAAAAGAAAACTGGATGTAACATGTATCTCCGATCCCATAAAATATATATATTCTTGAACAGCATCAAGAGTCAACACGATCTATCTGTCTGTCCGTCCGTCCATCTGTCCATATATTCGTATGTATTAAAGAATCGATCTCAGAATGTATAGTAACTAAATATATCATTTTCCCCGTTTCCAAGCAATCGATAAAAATCGATATCGAAATACTGGTTATAAGAAAATCTTTTAGGTTTCAACTAAGGCCATCAAATTGTACATGTGCTTTTAGGACACTATACCAAGTAGATTTCATTTTATAGGTAACGCCACCATACGCTATAAATTAAATAAATAAATCAACTGCAACCACACACCTTTTTCAGAATATACAAATATTATATAACACAATAAGATCTACTTCTGGACATTATTTAACATTACCTCGTTAAAGAAACTCAGAAGTTATTAAAGAAAACGTGTGCTTATATTGACACCAAATTTATTTTTATTTGCCCTTGAACGTGTACGAGCTTTTAAACGTAAGTCCTCCTAGGTTCCGCACAAGTTTGTTTACGATAATCGGTGACATGTCCGATCTCTAAGCAATCGATAAAATCGATATCAAAATAAATCAACTGGAACTACCCAGCCATCTCACAACAATTTTTAATGCAATTTGCTTCTTGAGATAATACAAATATTCAAAATCAATAACAATAAGATCTACCGGTGAAAAGTAATCCACATCCTTTAAGAAACACAGACGTTATTAAGGAAAACGTGTGCTTATATTATACTCCTCTTGAAAGATTCGTATCTTTATTTTGTATAGTCAAATCGAAATAAATACTTTGAGAAATCATTATAGTGTATAAAAAAAAATGCCACAACTGCGAATCAAACTAGAGCTGATCTAAAACTTTGACAATATGTCGATATATTTGGTGTTTCTATAAGCTATTTCCCAAAATTTAAAAAACACGCATTCAAAAATATTAATCTTGCTTTAGTAAACGATAAATAAGCACGTTAGAGAGTATTCCGTCACTGCACAATTTTCAGACAACAGCTTGAGTGCGTGTTATGTTAGAGTTTTCCAAAAATTAAGAAAAAATGTTAAAGCTGGAGCAAATATGCTACTTAAAATCCATTTCCTGCTATCCCACTAGAATTTTTTTCCGTCCAACTTAGGTGACCTCAGCGATGATCACGGAGAACAATTTCCAAGTACTCCACACCACTTCATTCCGCATCAGTGTATTTTTAAACCACAAAGCACATCGACTAAGTTGCGCGCTGTATTCGACTCGAGCTGTCGGACATCTCTACAAACTGCGTTGAATGACCTTCTTATGGTTTGAGCGACCATTCAAAACTATAGTTTAGCTATATTTGATTCTGCTTCGATTTAGACTCCACAAATAAGCATTAATAGTTGACAGCAAAAGATGTATAAATCAGGATTTAAATATAAGTCCTAGCGGATTATTTTGACAGAACTTTATTTTGATAATGATTTATAAAACACTAGGCCGATACGCGGTAGTGAGTGAGTTAAATTATACGCGAAGTCGCTGGGCCGATGTGCCTCAGTGAAAGTCGAATTAAAAACTAAATTTACAAAAGATTGATCATAAATACCTAAGCTATTGTGTGCTTTCACAACGGCCGCTAGAATGCTTAGCTTGCGCCTCGTGCGCTGACGTCGTGCAAGAACATCCGGCCCAGAGCTATGTCAGCATCTGGAGCTGGTGTCGTTGGCCTCTGTTAACTGCTCCCCTTTTAAGTTAAGGCGGCCCTCAGACCGCTCCTATCTCGGCGATCACCTTCTTAATCTCCTTGGCCGATGCCATGTTTTTGGTGAACCGACGGTAGGTGACTCCGACGCAAATTAAGGTGCAACACACAGCACGCAACACGAAGGCTTTTACCAAGCTGTCGACGCTTCCAATTTCGTCCTTGACTTCCTTGATGATCTCCAGGTTACGTTCATTCAACCGATGAAGGTAAGGGAGACGTAGCACGTCTTGGTGGCCGGTGACGTTCAGAAGGGGAGATGCCGCGATGCTGGGGAACTTACTCTGGACGTTGTTGCGATTCAAGTACTTAGTTTCGTTGATCAGAGCCCAATTATTGAACGTGATTAGATTCGTTCCGTAAACCCAGTACCGTTGTCAGCGCAAACTTTAGCAGGCCGGTTATTGATGATCAGAATTCCGTCATCGACCCATGTGAACGGGTCTAAGTGACTTGGCTGCATTTGGCAGTTTGCCAAGCCACCAGCATGCAGCTCTCTGGCACAAGAGCTGGTCGGTGAAAGTTGACAAAAGGTTCCTCCCGGCGTGGAAGTGCAATTCTTAAGGGCAAGCACTTGATCTCCGCACTCAGCTATAATGTTGTCGTCAATTTGTAGGACAGCATTCTCATGTGCAACTGGATACAGCATCACCTTTCTGCAAGCCATTTTGATTTTCGGGAACTTAATGATAAAGTAAAGGGCATTAACAGATTGTAATACTTTCACGGACGCAACGGACATATGGTTAGCTATTGAAGTACCTGCGGGTTCATCGATCCAAACAGATTTCAAATCTGCGTGATCTAATATTTTTGGGCTTATGATATTAATTTTTGCAATGGTAACAGCGAGCATCAAATTCTGCATTTCAATCAGCAACATTATATTCCGAGCTAAAAGAGTTTCGTATAAAGTCCCGGAATCTATCTGATTATTTTTTGCAGCTTTTAGTAATGTGTTGACACTTGTAGTGAGTTGATTGATTTGTTCCTGAACTTTTGTGTTGATAGCTACCTGTCGGTTGTTAGAGTTCACCAACTGTAACTCAGTGAATTTGATCTTCTCGAAGTCACTGGCGTCAGGTGTTCCCGCAACTACTTCGAGGCCAAGAAATCTAAACTGTTTCGTTTACCATTTTCTCGTACTCAGAGATGTTTGCTGTGTGCCTGACGAAATTGAATTCCTCCCAGACCAGAACTTGGCCCTCAACAATGGGAATATACTTGGCGTGTGAGTTATTAGTCACACGCGCTGCCGCACTTGCAAAAAATAGAAATAGCAGAATCCCGAACCAGCGGAAGACAGACAAAACGGACCAAACTATTACTACGTGTCTTCCTAAAGGAAATGCCAAGTGGCGTATATATTAAAACTTGAAGGTGAAGCCTAGTGGCTCAAATGTTGAAACTTATAGTTAAACTCAAGATGCATATAATCGATGTTTTATTTCAGCTCTCGCCCTACTTAAGGTTGTCCTTGTGGACTACCCTCCCTCCAATGAGAACGGTCGTGCCAAGGTCTGCCTCTACGATCCGTTCTTCACATAGGGGCGTGAGTTTATTGCCAATATATATACAATATATAGTCTTTAAATCAAGGAAGAATCGTATTCAGCCAAATAGTCAAAATAGTATTCAGCCAAATATGTGTCTATTTATTTAAAGAGTGTGCCTCGCTCTCATTCATTACTCTCTGCACTGTTGTGCATCTCATTCTCACTGCATAGCTTTGCGAAAAACCAAAATCTACAAACACAATATGTATGTATTGTGTGATTGTGCTGACAAGTAGAATTAGTTTGTCGAGAGACAGAGATATTTTCTTCAATGGGTTGGCGCTCCCTTCTGTTTTTTTGTAAGCCCTTTTGTGCCGGCGGCGTATCATATATTTTTTTGTCCAGTGAGGCAAAATGAGAAGAATCTCGGTTATTTTTAATCAAAAAGAAAACTGGATGTAACATGTATCTCCGATCCCATAAAATATATATATTCTTGAACAGCATCAAGAGTCAACACGATCTATCTGTCTGTCCGTCCGTCCATCTGTCCATATATTCGTATGTATTAAAGAATCGATCTCAGAATGTATAGTAACTAAATATATCATTTTCCCCGTTTCCAAGCAATCGATAAAAATCGATATCGAAATACTGGTTATAAGAAAATCTTTTAGGTTTCAACTAAGGCCATCAAATTGTACATGTGCTTTTAGGACACTATACCAAGTAGATTTCATTTTATAGGTAACGCCACCATACGCTATAAATTAAATAAATAAATCAACTGCAACCACACACCTTTTTCAGAATATACAAATATTATATAACACAATAAGATCTACTTCTGGACATTATTTAACATTACCTCGTTAAAGAAACTCAGAAGTTATTAAAGAAAACGTGTGCTTATATTGACACCAAATTTATTTTTATTTGCCCTTGAACGTGTACGAGCTTTTAAACGTAAGTCCTCCTAGGTTCCGCACAAGTTTGTTTACGATAATCGGTGACATGTCCGATCTCTAAGCAATCGATAAAATCGATATCAAAATAAATCAACTGGAACTACCCAGCCATCTCACAACAATTTTTAATGCAATTTGCTTCTTGAGATAATACAAATATTCAAAATCAATAACAATAAGATCTACCGGTGAAAAGTAATCCACATCCTTTAAGAAACACAGACGTTATTAAGGAAAACGTGTGCTTATATTATACTCCTCTTGAAAGATTCGTATCTTTATTTTGTATAGTCAAATCGAAATAAATACTTTGAGAAATCATTATAGTGTATAAAAAAAAATGCCACAACTGCGAATCAAACTAGAGCTGATCTAAAACTTTGACAATATGTCGATATATTTGGTGTTTCTATAAGCTATTTCCCAAAATTTAAAAAACACGCATTCAAAAATATTAATCTTGCTTTAGTAAACGATAAATAAGCACGTTAGAGAGTATTCCGTCACTGCACAATTTTCAGACAACAGCTTGAGTGCGTGTTATGTTAGAGTTTTCCAAAAATTAAGAAAAAATGTTAAAGCTGGAGCAAATATGCTACTTAAAATCCATTTCCTGCTATCCCACTAGAATTTTTTTCCGTCCAACTTAGGTGACCTCAGCGATGATCACGGAGAACAATTTCCAAGTACTCCACACCACTTCATTCCGCATCAGTGTATTTTTAAACCACAAAGCACATCGACTAAGTTGCGCGCTGTATTCGACTCGAGCTGTCGGACATCTCTACAAACTGCGTTGAATGACCTTCTTATGGTTTGAGCGACCATTCAAAACTATAGTTTAGCTATATTTGATTCTGCTTCGATTTAGACTCCACAAATAAGCATTAATAGTTGACAGCAAAAGATGTATAAATCAGGATTTAAATATAAGTCCTAGCGGATTATTTTGACAGAACTTTATTTTGATAATGATTTATAAAACACTAGGCCGATACGCGGTAGTGAGTGAGTTAAATTATACGCGAAGTCGCTGGGCCGATGTGCCTCAGTGAAAGTCGAATTAAAAACTAAATTTACAAAAGATTGATCATAAATACCTAAGCTATTGTGTGCTTTCACAACGGCCGCTAGAATGCTTAGCTTGCGCCTCGTGCGCTGACGTCGTGCAAGAACATCCGGCCCAGAGCTATGTCAGCATCTGGAGCTGGTGTCGTTGGCCTCTGTTAACTGCTCCCCTTTTAAGTTAAGGCGGCCCTCAGACCGCTCCTATCTCGGCGATCACCTTCTTAATCTCCTTGGCCGATGCCATGTTTTTGGTGAACCGACGGTAGGTGACTCCGACGCAAATTAAGGTGCAACACACAGCACGCAACACGAAGGCTTTTACCAAGCTGTCGACGCTTCCAATTTCGTCCTTGACTTCCTTGATGATCTCCAGGTTACGTTCATTCAACCGATGAAGGTAAGGGAGACGTAGCACGTCTTGGTGGCCGGTGACGTTCAGAAGGGGAGATGCCGCGATGCTGGGGAACTTACTCTGGACGTTGTTGCGATTCAAGTACTTAGTTTCGTTGATCAGAGCCCAATTATTGAACGTGATTAGATTCGTTCCGTAAACCCAGTACCGTTGTCAGCGCAAACTTTAGCAGGCCGGTTATTGATGATCAGAATTCCGTCATCGACCCATGTGAACGGGTCTAAGTGACTTGGCTGCATTTGGCAGTTTGCCAAGCCACCAGCATGCAGCTCTCTGGCACAAGAGCTGGTCGGTGAAAGTTGACAAAAGGTTCCTCCCGGCGTGGAAGTGCAATTCTTAAGGGCAAGCACTTGATCTCCGCACTCAGCTATAATGTTGTCGTCAATTTGTAGGACAGCATTCTCATGTGCAACTGGATACAGCATCACCTTTCTGCAAGCCATTTTGATTTTCGGGAACTTAATGATAAAGTAAAGGGCATTAACAGATTGTAATACTTTCACGGACGCAACGGACATATGGTTAGCTATTGAAGTACCTGCGGGTTCATCGATCCAAACAGATTTCAAATCTGCGTGATCTAATATTTTTGGGCTTATGATATTAATTTTTGCAATGGTAACAGCGAGCATCAAATTCTGCATTTCAATCAGCAACATTATATTCCGAGCTAAAAGAGTTTCGTATAAAGTCCCGGAATCTATCTGATTATTTTTTGCAGCTTTTAGTAATGTGTTGACACTTGTAGTGAGTTGATTGATTTGTTCCTGAACTTTTGTGTTGATAGCTACCTGTCGGTTGTTAGAGTTCACCAACTGTAACTCAGTGAATTTGATCTTCTCGAAGTCACTGGCGTCAGGTGTTCCCGCAACTACTTCGAGGCCAAGAAATCTAAACTGTTTCGTTTACCATTTTCTCGTACTCAGAGATGTTTGCTGTGTGCCTGACGAAATTGAATTCCTCCCAGACCAGAACTTGGCCCTCAACAATGGGAATATACTTGGCGTGTGAGTTATTAGTCACACGCGCTGCCGCACTTGCAAAAAATAGAAATAGCAGAATCCCGAACCAGCGGAAGACAGACAAAACGGACCAAACTATTACTACGTGTCTTCCTAAAGGAAATGCCAAGTGGCGTATATATTAAAACTTGAAGGTGAAGCCTAGTGGCTCAAATGTTGAAACTTATAGTTAAACTCAAGATGCATATAATCGATGTTTTATTTCAGCTCTCGCCCTACTTAAGGTTGTCCTTGTGGACTACCCTCCCTCCAATGAGAACGGTCGTGCCAAGGTCTGCCTCTACGATCCGTTCTTCACATAGGGGCGTGAGTTTATTGCCAAGCCTGCGGTTTCTTTTTACTAGGACTTTTTCGCCTACTTCAAACTCTATTCTGTCGCTGGTCGTTCAGCCTAGACCGGAGCGCATCTTGTGCACTCCTTAACTTTGCTGACATTTCCCTTTCTGGCTCTCCGTAGGGCACATGAAGGGCATCAACAGGTCTCTTGTTGATGACCGAATGTATTGTCTTGTTATACTCAATAGTGGCTAGCATTATGACTTCGACTGAGTCACTGATGTTTCTCTCCAGCTTGAGGCAACGTGCCTGCTCAGCTAAGGTGCTATGCAGCGGCGGCGCATTAACAATATGGACTCCGTAGTTGTTTAACAATAGGGTCTTTATCGTTTGAGAATTCATCGAAGGCTCGTTGTCGCAATAAATTGTTCTGGCTCGTGGAAAGAAATTCATGAGCTGCAGTAGTGGAGCTTTTAAGTCCCCGATAGTGCGCGACTGAATTAGTTGTACGACTGCAAATTTAGAGAACTTATCAACACAGGTTAAAAAAAATTTGTTGTCCGTGGAAAAATATCAATGTGTCGCAATTTCCCAGGAGTCTCAGGAATTGGAGTTTCTCGCAGCTCCTGTCTTTTCGGGTGCCTATCGTATTTGGCTGCTGAGCAGATTCTACAACTTTCCACAATTTCCTTAGCCAACTTCGCCATTTTAAGAAAATAGTATTCTGATAACACTTGCTTAACATTTTCTTGAGCTGCTCTGTGCGCTCTATTATGTTCGACAACGAGAATTTCTCTCCTCTCATCAACGTTGAAGACATCTGCAACTCGGTTTTGCAGTGCCAGAACTTTGTGCCTGGAAACACGCGAACTAAGCCATCCTGCACCTGTGCTAGTGTGTGCAGGTTGCAATAGAGGGCATTGACCGCATTTGGATTAATCAAGTCAAACAGTTCATTTAAAAGGGCTGTGCGATCAGTAAAGCTCATTTCATGACGCCTCTTGTCCCCGAAAAGAATGATGTTGCGACTGGTTTGGACGCGTGCCTCTTCAATGACAATTTGATTTTGGAAACAATTAAGTGGCTTTTCGGTCGACTCAATTGTATAGGTCAAGCCAGCTCGCTGTGGACTGTGGCTGCGCAGGAATCAGTATTCAGCTCGTCAAGAGTGTTGAGCTGTTGTCGCGATAGCGCATCAGCAACTAAATTCTCCTTGCCTGGCTTATAAAATATACGCGTATATAATTTTGGCGTTCGGGTTTGACTCAGAAACGGCAAAAGTTATTGTCTTTTACCCCATATAGGTAGTGACGTAGCTTGCTAAGGGTTCACCTCCGGGGGTTTCAATGATCTGGAAATCATTAAGATGGGGCGACCCTCTTGAGAAAGCACTGCCCCTATGCCGTAAGCTGAAGCGTCTGTCGTTAGATCAAACGGCTTCTTAAAGTCAGGGTATCTGAGCATGACGTTTTCTGATGACAAATATTGCGTAGCTTTTGGAATGCGTGACGCTGAATCTCAGAGAACTCTACCGTGATGTTTCGCGATCTATGTTTACTTACTGACCCATTCTCGCCCTTTAGAATATCAGAAATGGGTTTTGCTATTGAGGCAAAGTCTTTGATGATACACCTATTGTATCTGGCCAGTCCTAAAAATGATCTGATCTCGAATATATTCTTTGGTTCTGGGAACTCCTGAATCGCCTTGACTTTTTCAGGGTCCGTTGTAGCTCCATTACTACCACGAAACCAAGAAAACCTACGCTTTTCTTAAAAAACGCGATTTTTCCTTGGAGATTCTCATATTTGCCTCGTACATGCTTTTTAAGACCCACTCTACATGTTGGACATGAGAACTTTCGTCTTTTGAGAAGACGATGACATCGTCTACGTAGACATAGCGAGATTTACCAATTTGCTCACGCAGTACGTCGTCAACAGTTCTTTGGAAGATGCTGGCCGCATTCTTCAACCCAAAGGGAAGTCGACAAAATTCGTACTTCCCCCCGTTAACTGCAAAGGCTGTTTTTTCACGGTCACGCTCTGCTAGCGTGATCTGGTGATAGCCGGATCTTAGGTCCAATGTCGAAAAGTATTTAGCTTTGCCAAGATTCCCCAAAATCATTAGAATGTTAGGCATAGGGTATCTGTCTGCGAAGGTTTTCTCATTAAGTTTGCGAAAATCCATTACTAGGCGCATATTCTTGTTACCAAACTCGTCCGCCCCCTTCTTGTCCATCACCCAAATGGGGTTGTTGTAGGGGGAAACAGATTTTTTGATGATACCTTTCTTCAAAATGCTTTGAATCGTTTTATTAACGAATTCCGCTGCTCCCATGGGATAGGGGTACAGTTGGACATAAACTGGTTGTTCATCAGTGGTCCTGATAGTGGCCACCACTGATGTGTTATAGGGAAGTGCTTCTTCCGGATCCGCTTTGCTTTTAAGCATCTTTAGGAATGCATCTTTTACAGCAATGGGCGCGTCGGCGCAGACAACATTGGTAAAGTTAATATCCGCGGCACCTGTGGAATTCGATTTGTTCAGTTTCTGCGCCACATTTGAGTCGGCCAGAAGAAAGACAAAGCGACACTCCTGCTTGTGTGAGCAAGTCGAGGTCCAAAATTCCATCAAATGTGGACAGGTTTGGGAGTAAGAAAAATGTGGCAGTTTTGCCGAACAGAGGTATAAGGCACTTATGAGTGATCTTCGTAGTGCCGTGTATAGAATGGGTAGAGAAGGGAGAATTTACTGGGCACACATCTTTCAAATTTTTATGTGGCCTGATATAATTCTTGGAAGCGCCCGTGACGATGAGAAATCTCATCTGGATCCCTGCTACTCTTCTAATGATGTAGGGCAGCAGGGAGCTTCCCCTTAAAAATTGAGAGTGTCTGAATCATACCCGCTACCAGTGTCGTCGGCAATTTGCTGTTCTGCTGCTGCTGCAGAGCTAGCATACCAACCTGAATCTTGATAAGGCTCGTGAGCTGTGTGATTGACTCTCTGCCTTCTCTGTCCGCTTAAACGCCAAGACGTGGCCGTTCTTTTGTAGGCTTGAGGAGCGCTAGAGTTAACGTAGGCTAGTGCTTGCGATGGTTGTAGAATTTTAGACACAGATGGATCGACGTCCATTGGTTCCTGTGACCCGCCACCTTTATTCCACCTGCCACTCTGCTGCTCAAATTGACTTTGTTGCTGTTTCTGTTGATTAGTGAAGTGAGGATTTTTGGCACCGCAGGGTTGCGGATCTCCCTGCTGTTGAAGAGTTAGCTTTTTCTCAACCTCGTCATAGTATTGTAAAATTGTTAACGAGCCCTGTCTTAGAGTGCTCATCTCTTGCTCTATGACGTGAATGCCTCTCTTATCCCTCTTATCCCTATGTGAAATCGAGACGGTTTATTTATCAAAATTCATTACTGTGCCAAACTGATCCAAAACGCCGTCGGCTGCCCCTCTAATTTTGCTCTTAATAATAATGACCGCCTGGTAGTAGCGTGAGCTGCCGTCGTATGGCTTGTAAATTTTATATGCCGCTATCGCAGTTTGTCTCCAAGAGGCGTACGTCTCTGGCACCCCCGTAAATTCTGGTAAGCATTTAACGGCGTCCAATGGTTCATTACATTGGACGTCGTTTCTGATTTCCACCGGCTCAAATGCCTGGACCGGCGGTGTTTCTATACTACTGGCAGATATTCTGCCTACCAATTCTTGTATCTGAGCGTCTAAGGAAGCCCTCAGTTCTGCAGCTCTTTGCTTCAATATTGCGCTCTGTGCTTCTTAGGCGGAGGCCACTGCGGCCTGCACCAGGGCCCTAAGCTGCTAAGGCTCCATTCCTATTTTACACCTGTTGTCAGCGATTTTTTTTGCGGGACAGCTTCCCTATCTAAGGGGGTGGAGTCGTCAGACTCAGATCCCCTCGCAGAGCGGTCTCTGTACCTGTGAAACAAGCTGTTCATGGACTATACAGTCAACAATAATAACAACACAATTTCAAAAGCAAATCAACAACAGTAAACTAAATGAATGCTGACAGAGGAGAGTTTATTGAAAATTGCTGATGGACGCAAAATTGTGTTACTCAAAGTTAGTTGGGAACACAATTACTGCAATTTTTATATTTAAACTTATGTATTTTTGGATTTTATTTTAAGTAAATCACGCAAATTGAAACAAGTTTGTGCCAAATGATGGCCCACTTACATTTTATTTGATCCTAGAAGGGTTGTATGTTCTACGTATAAAATCTACTGATTCCCACGCTGCAGTCGCGAATGCTTTTTTATGATCCCTCGCTGAAGTCTATGGTGTTGGTTTACTTCGCTGCCCAAACCTGGTATGGTGTCGAGTCAATGGCCGAAGAGCTCCAGCGGCTTCGGTGTATCAAATGGTTTTTTATTGGGCTTGTGCCGCTGACGTAAGTTGATGTAGGTCAGGCACAGCTTTTATTGTTTGCACTGGTAGGTTAGTTCTTTACACTGCTCAGCACACAAAATAATTATAGAACAAAATGGTCCGAAAAACTTTGGGCGCCAATTAGGATTTAAATAATAAGTCCTCGCGGATTATTTTGATAGAACTTTATTTTGATAATGATTTATAAAACACTAGGCCGAAGTCGCTGGGCCGATGTGCCTCAGTGAAAGTCGAATTAAAAACTAAATTTAAAAAAGATTGATCAAAAATACCTAAGCTATTGTGTGCTTTCACAACGGCCGCTAGAATGCTTAGCTTGCGCCTCATGCGCTGCCGTCGTGCAAGAACATCCGGCCCAGAGCTATGTCAGCATCTGTGGCTGATGTTATATTGCATTTTGCTGACCCCTGTTAGCTCGTAAGAACATCCGGCCCAGTGAATATATGGTGTCGTTAGCCTCTGTTAACTTATAGGCAGGTCCTGGTGCATGAAACATATCAAGATTTTCAGCTTGCAGTGTGAGGAAAGAACCCATCTGACTCTTTGAGGTCCTTCAGGCTAAGCACTGTAACTAACGTTACTGAGGCTGTCTCAATTTCGGCAATACAGAGTTAAACAAAGCATAGTGATATGAGCGAGTCATCACACCCTAAACCTGCCGACGTTATCAGACATGACTTTTAAGTCGATGACTTACTAACTGTATGCGTAGAGAACCTTTAGACGATTAAGTCTGAAGTGTCGTAAATACTTGAACCGCAGGTTTCGAACTAACCAAATGGTTTTTGAATTTTTCTGGGTTCTCCTCAGCCAAGCCGATAATCTTAGATTCTGCCACAACCAACTCATTTGGCGTGATGTAGTTGCCGAGTGAAGATGCTTTTCAAGTAGCTAGACGAAACATGCATGGATTTTAGAGCAACAAAACGGAACATTCTCTCGGGGATATCGTGGCTATTCGAGCCGATTGGCCTGTTAAGCCTTCTAATAATCAAGGTAAAATTCTTTCTCTAAGAGCTCTGGCCTTACAAGTTGGACTGGGATGAATCTACATCTGAGTTTGATTCATTTTGTAAGGAAGCTACTGATCGGGGTACAAATTCTCAGTCTTAAGAGGACCAGCAAGTTACCAGATATTTATTAATTTGCTGGGATGGTGGGTTTAGGGGGGAAAAGGAAGTGCTTCGACCAAATTATACCTCGACTTTCTTTACTAACTTTATTTTATTCATATTCACTTCCTACGCAGTACCCTACCCGATTTCCCTAAGTATCCCTAAGTGTGGCCCAGCCGAACTGTTCGCATCCCTAGCGCTCCGCTGCACACTCTGAGTCTTCTCTTCTTGCTTTTCTCTGACACGTACTCACCCTGACGCTCGATCGCAAAGTGCTGGCACGCTTAAAGGCGAGCCGTACGCTTACTTCGCAGCTTCATTTCAAAGCTTTCGCTCTTCGCCGCCGAATTTAAGTTGATCTCTCGAACACGTTGTTGAGCCACCGACCAGCTACGCACCAGTTACTGCGGCACCAGCAGTTACATTCAAACTTAAATTACGCCCTTGATGGCTTTGTGACATCTTGCCCTTAATTCACTATGCTCTTATTCTGATAACGCTAACAACTAACAAAATTATTAAACTATAATTCCAACGGGTCCTTGCCTCTTACCAAGCTACGATCTTATTTTCATTTGCCATTGACGAGGGCGTATCCACGAGAGTGGAGCCTCGAAAAACATGGTCGGAACCTTGACGACGGCATGACCGTATGGTCCATCCAAACCATCCAAACGCTCCATTATGTTGGTCCGCCGGGAGTACTGTTTGTGTCGGAACTGGCGAGACATTTACTCCTGCCGTCTTCTCCCATAATAATCGCCACCCTGGCGGCGGGTCCAGGGAAAGACACGGTATTTCTGGCGTCCTCGTCCGCCGAGATTAAAATCCATCTGTAAATTCGACTTATTCGTTAACTTTTCCAGCACTTAGTTGTTTATACCCTATCATTACAGTGCGGGTCACATTCTATTAAGCCTATTCTAACTACGCTACTAGTTTTAGTCTAAATCTAATTTAAGTACAGGGGTAACGTTAGGCGACGGGTGTTACACTCGCTCTTCGCCTACTCGTGGGCGTTCATGGCTCCTGGTTTCTCTCCTTCATCAGCGGTCATCAATTCAGCAGCTAAATATTGTTATAGTGTCTGTCCTGGTCCTATGGACAATATAAAAGATTTCTTTAATCTATCCGCCTTTGTCCTTGGGTCGAACGCACAAGTTGCAGACCCCGGAGTCACCTGATCGTAAGGAGCGGCGGACAACCGTGGATCCCTACCCTACATCAGGAAAGCGGGACTCAATCCCGTCGAGTCCGCAACAGTTGTCTTGACCGCTAGCGATATCTATGGAAAGAGCTCGTCCCACGAACTCTGATGGCCTTCGATTAATTGCGCTACCATGATATTCGCGGTCCTGTAAGTCCTCTCGAATGGATTCTCTTGCGGACAGTCCGGGCCGGTTTATTAGACCTACACACCCAGGCACTCCAAAAAAGACTTGAAGATACGGCCTTTCTCTCGAAAGGCCGTCTGCCAGTGCATGGAAGTAGCCCTCCTGAATGGGAGCAGCTCCATTCACTTCCAGAAAGCATCATCGAACACCAGTAACATTGTGTTGCCATGTTACGACCGTGGAAGGGCCCAACGAAGCCCCACTATCCACACATTGCTTCCAGGGGAATGTAGTCCTCGTCGTCCGTCCGGTGGCCCAAATGCTTATATAGTTGCCCATTCTCTTCTATGTAGTCCGGGAATTCGGCTGGCTCTTCGGCGATTCTAGCACGCATACTCGCAACCCACTTACAGGGGCCTCGGCCACCACTGCTTGCTGACAGGTCTCTAGAGGATGCCTTGATAGTGCATCGCCTACGGCGTTGAGCTTCCCTCGACGTTAGTGAACGTCAAACTGGAACTGTTGCAGTGTGCCCATCGCGCAATCCTTCCTGAAGAGCTCTCAATCGAGTTAAGCCACTTGAGTGCCGATAATCCGTTATCACGTCGAACCTGTACCCCTCCAGGTAGCAACGCAGCTTCCAGATCGACCATACTATTGCTAGGCACTCTTTCGTCAATTGAAAGATTGCTTGACGACTGCCCTTATACTGACGCGAGTGAGTATGGCCTTGGTGCAGTGCTAATGCAGACGATAGATGGACAAAAGCTGGTGATAGCGAACGCAAGTCGGAAGTTGCTGAAAGCTGAGGTGAACTATTCAGCCATCGAGAAAGAGTGCCTAGCAATAGTTTGGTCCTGGCAAGTCCTTCTCTAAGAGCGCATCCACTTTCTCTGGAGAGGTACGTCTTCGTTCCCCACAGATATACCAACCTCTCTCTGAAGAAGCTGCACTTCTTCTTATTCTACCTGAGATTGGCCGCCTTAAACGGCGGAATACCTCCCTCAAATTCTCTACATGTTGCTCTTTCGTTGCCCCTATTACGACGATATCGTCTAGGTAGGCGAACGCATGACGCTCCATCTCCGGCCCTATTACCGTGTCCAAAGCTCGCTAAAAGGGCACACACGCTGAATGTAAACCAAATGGCATCACCCGACATTGGAAAGGACATCTTCCTGGGACCTTGAATACTGTGCATTCCCTGCTATCGGCTGCCATAAAGCCGGGGATATGATTAATACGAGGAGCAGGATAAGCATCCAGAATGGAATGCGCATTGAGTTGCTGGATGTCGATGCACATTGGCCACTCGCCAGTCTTCTTCTTGACTAAGACGATAGGACGCTGAGCGGACTACGCGACGGCTCGATTGCACCTGCTTGAATCAGCTCATCCACCTGTCCATTAACCACCCTCTGCATGGCCGGATTCTTCGGATAATACCTTCGCTGCGGCTTGTCATCCTTCAGCCGGATCCTGTGCTCCGCGATATGCGAGACTCCCCGCAGCCCCTTGAAGAGTTCCAGTTCCGACTCCAGGAACTTCCTAAGTTCCGGATCCAGGTCCGCTGGCCACTCTGCCTCGTCGATGCTGGGCTCACTGTACGTCTCCTCCGGGCACCACTCCGACTCCGAATGGAGCTCCTTGATCGCTCCACTCTGGCAGTCGCTCCTGATCTCCTGTGTCCGTGTGGATTCAAGCCATTGCTCCTAATCCCTCCGTTCTCTGGCACATTTCCGCCGTGCCGCCTCCATGGTAAGCGTAGACCTGCCTTTGCAGCCCTACGCGCCGCCTTCTGGGCTCATCAAGCTCTCGGTCGCATCCCGAGTGAGACCCCTCCCTCGCTTTCTTCTCCAGTTCCTTTCTTCTCCGTCAGTTGCCGAGCAAGCACTTCCGTTCCCTGACGCGTAAGACCTTCTTTCGACTTCTCTTTACTCTGTTGCCGAGCAGCTACTTCCCTTTCCTGACCTGGGAGGCATTCTTTCGATTTTCTCTGCGTATTTTCTCTCTGCTGGGAAGCTTCTGCTCAGATCCTTTTCCATTGGTTACCGACCAGGCTCTTCCGGTTCTTGACGCGTGAGACCTTTTTTCGGCTGTTCTATTGCCACAGGCCTTGCGACCGGTGCCGTCACCATGTCTAAGACCAGTTCTGCCTTGCCGCAGCGCATTGTGGTGCCCATTGCATTTAAGAAATCCATTCCCAGAATACGTGGTCTAACATCCAAGGAATAAAGAGCATCGACATGCCGATCACCTTCCTCGCTAGGCCAACGTTTAACCACAATGCCTTCCCTACATCCAGCGTAGACCCGTTTGCCAGAAGAATGCGCGTCTGCAAGTCCTCCACTTTTCCCCTAATCACCCACTTGCGTACGCAGTCCTCACTCATAAAACTGAGAGTGGCTCCAGTGTCGATTGTTGCAGGCTTCACTCGCTAGCCAATTTCCATTGTAGCGACGATTCAGCCACCGTCCACCTTCAGCAAGTGTCCATTTGCCTGGTCCCGTTTGGGTCTGCGCCGACCCGATCCTCATCTGGGTGACGCTGTTTCCGTTTCCATGCGGCAGCAACAAACCTGGCTACTCCTACCTCGGCTCCCACATACCCAGCAGAACACGACGTGTGCGACACTCCCTGGCAAAGTGCCCGTACGACATTGGATCTTGGCTCATCATCTGATGGGCAACATCCGCAGGGGCCATTGCTGGCGGGGCGGAGACCCTTCTATTCATAACGGTCACTCCTGACAAGCCTGTATTCGGAGGCGGCATTCGTGTATATCCGGTGCAACTCCTGCGCCGGCTCGTACCAGGCGTGATGCATTAGAGTCCTCAGTTCTTTCAGGTATTCCTTGAACTCCTCCCCCACACGCTGCCGGCGGGATCAGATCTCGTCCTCCAGCTTCTCGAAGTAACACGGCGTCAGAAATAACTCCAAGAAACCCCTCCTAAATACTGACCATGGCACATCCCTCTGTTCATTACTCAAGAACCAACGAGCGGCCCTGTCGCAGAACACATCACTCATTGCCCGAGACAATCGATCAAGAGCAATACCATACAAAATGGCGCGCTCCTCTAAGTCATCTAAGAATCCAAGGGGGACGGACCGGACATCATCCCTCATAACCCACATCCCGCCTTGTTCTAGAATGTCCGCACGTGGCCTAACCTCCGACTGAGGATATGGCCTGGCAGTATAAGGAACATAACTCGGTTCCAAATAGGTTCACCCAATCTCTGCATCGATCGGTGTTGTTCAGCGGGCTCCATCGCTTTAGACGTCATAAGCCTCCCCTTCACCCGGCACGTCTAAGCTATGGGTTGGTATCTGCGGGCGCTTGTACAGCTGTGAGCTCCTCAGGTCGGACTTCTATCTCTGAAGTTGCCGTCCGCCAACGTCGGGTGGGACGCCCCAAGATATCTCTAACGTTTTGGCATACTGGGACCAAATTCCAGAGGAATGGTCGCCATCCTGCACGAAAGTGGATAGCCGCTTGCTACGCTAGGTTATGGAAAGAGGTTATGTCGAACATCGGCCAGCTCCTGTGTTCGAGGTTGGGATAAATAGGAAATAAAAGAACACATCGACTTTCTTTACTAACTTCATTTTATTCATATTCACTTCCTACGCAGTACCCTACACGATTTCCCTAAGTTTCCCTAAGTGTGGCCAAGCCGCACTGCGCTAGCGCTCCACTGCATACTCTAAGTCTTGTCTTCTTGCTTTTTCTGGACACGCAATTCACAATGCTCTTATTCTGATAACGCTAACAACTAACAAAACTATTAAACTATAATACCAACGGTTCCTTGCCTCTTACAAAGCTACGATCGTATTCTAATACAATTAATGATTTTAAACTAACAAAATTATTACATTATAACATCAACGGTACCTTGCTTACTACTTGCGTTGATGTGGTTTAATGGGACCTCATTTTTAAAGGAACTAAGAGAATCCTGGCAGGTTAACCAGCATCTGATGACAGACGAGATGCGTACCTTGGTAGTACACAGAACAATTGTTGGACTAGCAGCTATGGTAAGCCGAATTTTGAAAACTATCGATAGTTTCTCATCGCATGACAGGCTGCTAAGAGTGTTTGCTTATGTATCACACTTTATTAAAAAATGTAAAAATCGAGCAGTATTTTTTGAGAGTACCCCTACGGCGTTCGATAAGCCATTGAGAAAATAATTTAAGTCAGCCAAAGAGTTGAATTCGAAAATGACATTGGTAGAGTTTGAAACGGCAAGCGCGTGGGTCATAGTCAGCAGCGTCTCAATCCGTTTGTATATGAGTACAATGGATCTTGGAGTACTTTTTCGTTGTTGCGACGACTAGAAAATGCTCCTCTTTCGCAATTCGCTAAAAGCTTTATTAGATAACTGCACTTAACGAATTATCATGCTGGTCCAAGAGCAGTCGTAAGTCTTCTTTGGCTTATTAACGCTCAACAGGTCTGTCGGCAGACAGTGAGAACATACATCCGTTTCTTTAAATGCAAACCTCGTCTGCTAACTCAAATAATGCAAAATTTACCAGCACATCGACTATGTGGCGTGGAAAGTCACCGTATAAGTCGTACATAGCCTCCAAAGTGGTTCACTTTGAACTAGTATCTGACTTATCCACTAATACATTTTTAATGGCTTTCAAAGCCGTGGAGAAGTTCCACAGACCGTCCACTGCGAAAACGCGACGAACTTTGTCGGAATAAGTCGCCAGTTTCGGGAGTTGTGAGCTCGAACCAAGGAAGAGGGGCACGCAATTCGCGATAGTTACGAATTTGCGTTCATACCGCCAAGGGCTGCGCACTTCGGCGGCTTGTGGTAGGCAGGAGTGAAGTCTTCAAAGCACCTACTTTTACGAACGGTAAGCAGCCTGTTGCTAACGGGCAAAGAACTCTTGACGACTTTTATCGTTGGCCGTATGGCCGTCCTCGAGAACCCAAGCGGTAGGGGAGGCTCTAACACCAGGATGAGAGCTGATAAGTTATATTATTAAACATACCAGATGGATGACTAAAATCTCTTCAATTTCTTACTAGCGGGTATTTCCCGATCCCTGGCGAAGCATGTTATATGCTTCAACTGTTAAATATAATTATTAACCATCCAAATAGATCTGAATTAGCATTGGATAGGCTGGCGAGCAACAGGCCCACAAACGCATAAATGTTGTATCCATACTCAAAATTTTGTAACCTTGCGAACATGGCCGGCTTAATAAATTTGCATACACACATGCCTACGCCTAAGTATCCTTACCAACAATAACGAGATAAATTGAAAAAATGTTGTATCGACATGGCAATCTCTTTGATCAAAAGGGCAAAAATGAAACCGAAATTTGACAAGAATTCAATATGTGCGCATTGTTGCTTGTGCGAAAACATTCACACACACATACATTTAAATGATTTATTGACATCTCTGAAGATAATTGAGAGCACTGAAGGAAGACTAAAACTGTTTTCTGAAGTGGGAGCGAAATAAAAACGGCATTACTATTCAATTACACAAAGCATATGGCTGTATTTATCTCTTGTTCTCTTAGCAAATGAGCAGGTCTCGGACCCGAACAGAAACGAAGTTGATGCGGACAAAATCGAATGATAATAATGACATATGTAATAAAATTTATATCACATATAGAAGTCAGGCGCCTATATCCATAAGGACAGTCCGTGAACTGACTTCAGTGAATCTTCAACAAAAGATAACCGCAATAAAGTGCATTCGTATTCACATATTAAATGGCTCGTTAGCCACAGCCCAAGCTCTGCTGGTTTCGGCTGGACTGCTTGAACATTTCTGGGTAACAGACAATCTCATAAGAGTCAAACTTTACTCTCATTGTACTGAGCTCCACTTTGGTTTCCCAAATATATAGCCTTAGCTCAGCTCATTATTATAACTGCTAGATTTGGGTGGGAGATGGGCGATAACTTGGACAGGTTAAGTTCGGCAAATAATAGCTCGTATAAATAAAAAATTCAATAATTAAAATCGTAAGGATGCTAGTTATTATACATGTTATGGTTCTTATAACAATGTTAAAAAATTATATTTTGCCTATTATCTTCTTAGTTCCAAGAATAACAAACGTTTCTATATGTTTGTTATCATTTCTTTTCGTGCTGGTACTATTAGCCTACAACTCATTTACAGTTGTTGCACGATGTATCGATATGTCGTAATAATCGAATTTTGCTGTAATCTCAGAATTTTTGTGGCATCCCTATTTATAGTTACATTTTCCAAGCTGAAATGAAAATTGAGATAGAACCGTATTTCGAATAGTTAAAGAAATTAACAATGGTTTCTATGCAATTCGTGTTGCAACCACTTCCGGGAACTGATGAACAATTCATTGAGAGGTAATTACACTATAAATATTTAAAATTGGATTCATACATACATATGTATGTACTTATTATTGATCATATGCACATGTTAAACACATGTATACACAGTTTAACTTAATAAAAAAAAAAAAATATTACAACTAGGTGTATATATCTTTATAGCCATATGTACATATATGAATATTTTAAGACTTGCAAGTATTTCTTATAATGTATTAAATGGTAAAGTTGTAAGAATCTCATATATTTGTATATAAACATGTATATACATACGTAAGCATTTAAGTTAACATTGTAGGCGACGTTGATATGTATATTTATGCCCACATAGGAACGTACAAAATATGAAGACGTTCTTGTTCTAAATTAATACATTATTGTATTTTTTAACGCATAGGTATGAGTTCCCATGTGTATTTGCATATATCATTGCATTTCGGCACAAGCAGCATGCATAATAAAATCTGTATATGTGCTATATAGATAGATACCTGTCAGTATGTAGGTGTAGTTTAATTTATATTTCTTTAATTTTTACCGAGTGGGTCTTCATTATCAACTGCATTTTTTAACTATGCCAAACTCAATGCCAGCTTATGAATTTCGTTGGGCTTACATTGTTGTTTTTTGATATTTTTTTATTTAATATTGAAATTCTAGTATTTATATTAATTAAATATAAATTAAGCTTGAAAATCTAAAATGTTCATAAAAAATCTACATATCTACTTCGATAACACTTAAGTTCATCCTTTTTTTTTATTTATTTTTGCATTGTTTTGAGCGTGGATGTGATATCAGAGTCCCGCAAGGAATAAATTTTTGATATTCTCTGACATGAAAGAACTTAATTCCATGTTAATACCTTTTTTAACTTTTCAGTATTTAGTTGTTACCAACCAGCATAAATATAATAAAATATTTTTATTAAATCAAAACTTAACATTTGTTTGGTTAAAAATATATGTTAGAGATGATTTCGATGGTTTTTCAACAAAATTTTTTGAATTTTTAATTTAGAATACGAGAAGTCTCCGATAAAGTGAACCGCTTCGGTTCTGGGACTCATAGAATATTTGAGCAATTGAAAATACCTGTAAGGGAGGTGGTAATTGGACCTAATCATATTGGAGTACTTCTGGAAGATGGAAAAGCGTTCCGGGTCGCCTTTTCTATTAATTCTGAAAAGCTTGATTTGACTAAATCTGACAATAAGTGGTATGTTATATCATCCATATAAATCTATGATACTGATTATGTTTGTTCAAAGTACTCCGTCTGGTGGAGTTGCAGCAGCGAATGCTCCAAAGGCACCATCATCTTCTCGGCCCATGGCTCGGTCCAGAGCTCGACTTCTGCGAGCAACAGGTAGGACCAGCACAAGTGGACAAGGCTCCGGATCTAGAAGTACTGGTGTTATAATTGGAGGTAGCTCCTCTAATCGACCACTAGTAACAGTGCCAGCCACCTATGTGCCCGAGGAGCTTATATCTCAAGCAGAAGTGGTATTGCAAGGCAAGAGTAGGAATCTGATTATAAGAGAACTTCAGGTATGTAAGAAACTTAAATCTATTTTAAAATTTCCCGTTTTTCCAAACATTTTAAATTGTAGCGCACAAATCTTGATGTAAACTTAGCTGTGAATAATTTGCTTTCCCGAGATGATGAAGAGGCGGAAGATACAGAAGAGGGTGGAGAGAACTATGTTCCAGAAGACCTTATTTCACTATTGGACAATGGATTTTCCGGAGAAAATAATAGCGTCATTATCGATCCGTCAGACGGACTTTTCTCAGAGGAAATATTTAGTAATTATTCGAGCATTAGAAAGTAAGTTCTGTCAATAATACATATTTGCAAGTATTTTTTTTACCTGTAATAACGCAATCGGTAAACTTTTTTACTCAACTTGACGACATGTCAATACCATAAGTCGTAAAACACAAACAAATAAGAAACAAATATTGGCTTTAATAACTATAAATATGCTATGAATAACTCTTTTTCTAGTCTACTTTTTGATCGGATTCGTAGCGAAAGAAACAATGCAAGCTCGAGTAGTGCAGATAATAATCAGTCTAATCGAACATCGGCACCTTCCACCGGTGTTATAGCAGGAAATGCCAGTCTTTCAGCTCAGATAACTTCTGCCAATGCTGATCGCGAAGCATTTAGTCGCTGGCGTGATCGTCAGTACTATGGCCCCCGCCGTTGGATTAATAAAGACGAATACACATGGGATAAAGATACTGGTTTGTAAAAAATGTTAAAAATGCAATAAAAACAATATAATAATAATTCTGTTTTTAGATCCCAAAAAGAAAGAACCCTCTTCAATGCCCTCGCCAATATGGATATCAGAAGAATTGCAACCATGGCCTGACAAAGTTTTCATTCGATTTAAAACTATTGGAGCGTTGTATTCCGAATTTATTGCGCTCTCAGAAAATGGAGAATTACATCAATGGCGCTGGTCAGACTTGGAACCCTACAAATCAGATGTAAGTAAGGTTGAGTATATTAAAACGACTGCTAATGCTTAAAATTCTATTACAAATTGGTATGAGAAATGTGTAAATCGCGACTGCAGCCTGACACTAATTGTTAATATGCGTATATGCAAGCAAACTCGAATGACAAATCAAAAAATGTATGTAACAGGCAGAAGGAAACATCTCCGACCCCATAAAGTATATAAATTCTTTTGATCAGCATCAATAGCCGAGTCGATCTGGTTATGTCCGTTCGTCTGTCAGAGTCACCAAACTGGGCATGTAGTTTCTTGAATATTATATATATATATAAATATATGTATCAAGTATCTTTCATTTTAAAGCTGTAGCCACTACCCCATAGCATAAATCAAGTAAATAAACCAATTTGTATTGCCCACCAATTTGGACACAAAATAAATGCAATTGAATTTTTGAGAATATACAAATATTCTATAATACAATAAGATCAAGTGATGAAAATTTCAGAACGGTTAAGAAACACTGAAGTTATTAAAGAAAGTTATTAAAGAAAATGTAGGATTGTAATTGTTGAGTAAGTACAGCTATTTTAATAGTTTATAGTTGGTTTGGCTCGAATGCTATAGGGCGAACTATTTTTTTAAATTTATTTTTATTACTGCTAACGCAAACGCTGTATTTGGTGTCGATAGAAGAGGGTTCAGGATATCCCCTAGTCGGGAACTCCCGACTGGAGCCTCATGTTCTTTTTTTTATTACTGCCAAGGCAAATGTGCGCGTTTGGTGTTGGGTTCAGGGTAACTCGGGAACTCCCGACTTAAGCCGTTAGTTTTTTTCCTAATTCGATTAACCTAAAAGTATTTTTAAATATTTAGGTTAAATTTAATTTCAGACGTTCACAGGCCGACCTTTCCACGACATTTCCATTACAAATGGATGTGTATAATTTTTTGAAAAATAAATAATAACCGGGCCGGGAAATAACCAGATAATTTTAAATGCTCGGTCAAATCTTAGGTCTTAGGGTTTCATATGAAAAATGTATTTATTTTTCATTTAATTTTTTCCTTTTTCTATAGACGGACAATGTTTACCATCCAAAGACCTTGACACTAAACATTGCTGAAAAAGTGGAGCTTATCTCAGCAAATTTTATAAGATGCTCTATAGTAACTGAGTCAAATCGAGTTGCCACTTGGATGGACGAGCAACTGGGATATCTCGGAGCTAAATTAGAGCACCCAGCTTCAGCTTTTAATGAGTTCAACATGGACCCTATTACCACAATACATGTTTGCTCGTTATACACAGCCGTTAGAACCGATAATAATAATATTTATTGGTGGGGAGTTCTTCCATTTGATCAACGCCGCTACTTATGGGATAAGTTTCGAACAAAAACCAAAAAACCATTTAAAATGGTTGTGGCTGATATTAACGTGGGATCACAAGTTGTTATGAAAAAATGTCCTATTTACCAAACAGGATCAATTGGTTTTACCTGTACCAATGGTGTTCCCAAAGTTGGACAGTTATTAAACTCTGTGTGGGATTTTGCGGACGTTTGCCGGATGAAAATCTTAAATGTCGGTTCAACTTTAGGATCCGATAAATGTCAGACTACGGGAACGATTGCTAATGATAAGGATATTTCTAAGACAGCACCTATACAAGCTTCAAGTTCTAACAAGAGTGGACAAATAAGTTCGACAAGTAAAGAGTCAACTGATCGTATTGACATGCCTCCTCCGCCATCGCCGGCGTCTAGTACTTGTAGTGATACCGGTAGTGTTACGTCACACAAGCGCACTAAAAGAATGACTACTAAAGAAGATGGCAACAGTTGCCAAGAGAGCAGAAAAGATGAGGAACTATGGCAACTTAAAGACGTTGTCTTCGTAGAGGACAAAGTGGGCCCGGTTGGTAAAGTTCTTAAGGTTGATGGCGACTATGTGGCAGTCCGATTTCCACCATTATGCTGCGTCGGTGGTGCTACCGGTTTAGCCAGTAAAGATGATGGAAAAGAAGATGACTGGCAGCAGTGCCGTCTATTGCGACGCGAAGATGTCCAAGTCTATCGAACAGCAGTTTCTTCGCGAGGACCAGATTGGCTACAAAAACAACCGAAGAAAATAAATATTGGTGCCGATCCAGCAAACACTCAGCTCCTTACAATAGCGGTAGATACCCGTGGTATTCATGTGATTAAAAAAGTGTTCGGGAAAATACATTATAGCCTTTATAACTTATACAACAGCAAGCAAGAACAAAACTGCCAATTTCCCACAGACTGTGCATCATTTTTAGGCGCGTCTACTAATAACATTACAATGGCCTGCAATAATGACTGCAACGGTAACAGCAGTACGATTGTGCTTAGAGATGGCAATGGAGCGCTTTATCCACTGGCTAAGGACTGTATCGGCTCAATAAAAGACCCTCAGTGGTTCGATTTGCCGCCAGTTAAATCTGTTACTATGGCCACAATATCGCTTCCGCCATCAGTATCTTGCATTAATCTAAAGTCAAAAGTATGCATGACTGCACTGCTTTTTGAAACCCAAAAACTTATGCCACATATACTGCGATGTGATGTTAAAAACTGCATTGCTGTCTTGATGCGACTTGAAAAAGAAGATCGCAAAGATACGATTTCTGTTGTTGAAGAACGTTGCGATGGTAACCGGAACATATTTCATGCCTGTGTAGTAATGTGTGCTCCAACATCTAACAAGGACACACAACATTTATCAGACCATACCAGCAGTAGCTCAGAAAAAAAAACTGCCCCTTCTGGAGTTACAATGCCACGCGCAGGACCTTCCTTATCATATGGCAACGCATTTGGAAATGGGAATAATTTAAGCGAGAATTCTAGCTTCGCTACGGTGCCTGCTGGCATTAGTACATCTTCAACGACTGCATCATTAAACAGGGAAACGCGAATAAGTCTTCGTGACATGATGCATCGACTCATTAATACAGAACAGGCAGAGCAGAATAGTCAACCAGCGACAAGTGCAGGGGAGGATCACGCCTATATACCATTACCCTGGTCTCTTGAATCTGGAACGGCTAGCAACCTTAGCACAACCGGAACTCAAAATGTAGCGGATATAGTTGACGAAGATGTTTTGAAAATATTGCCTTCATCGTCCCAAAACATTAGTGTATCAAACAGCAAAATGGGAACTCCAAATTATACATTCGACCTAATACAACGACGTGAACACGCCATTCTGATCCTTCAACATATGTGTGCCAGTGTTGCTATGCGACCTTACCTTTACCAGATGCTAAGCGCCAAGGATGGTCAAGGTCAAACCGCTTTCATGCTAGCTGTTTCATGTCGCGCTTACGAAGCTGGTATAATAATATTAAATACAATTCTTAGTGTTTCTGATCATGACACATATCTTAAGGAAGCAATGATTTTCCCCAGTGGGTCTCCAGCTGATCAATCCCCTCTTCATGTTATCTGCTATAACGATACGTGTTCCTTCACTTGGACAGGTGCAGATCATATTAACCAAAACATATTTGAGTGTAAAACTTGCGGTTTAACTGGTTCACTATGTTGCTGCACCGAATGCGCACGAGTCTGTCACAAGGGCCACGATTGCAAACTTAAACGCACGGCACCGACAGCTTACTGTGACTGCTGGGAGAAGTGCAAATGTAAAGCACTAATTGCAGGAAATCTAACTAAGCGATTTGCATTACTCTGCAAACTTGTATCTTGCACTGATTTGGTCACAAAATTCAACTCAAAGGGTGAATCTATATTGCTATTTCTCATTCAGACTGTGGGTCGGCAAATAGTCGAGCAAAGGCAATACCGCTTCAATGTAAGAGTGCGTAATGTAGGTAACACAGGAAATGCAAGTGGAAGCAACACAGTCATAACGAACCGGAAATCTTCATCTCTAGACATTGATAGTGACATGCCTGACCATGATCTCGAGCCACCTAAATTTGCCAGAAAAGCTCTAGAACGTCTTTTGATTGACTGGCAAGCGGTTCGTTCAATGATTATGAGCGGCGCAGAAAGAAATGAAGCTAATATAAATATACACGGAAATGTTGGCGAGGGAGGTAACTCTGAAAGTTTCAACGTTTTTATGCAATCTCAGCATGGTTCTACACTACTGGACAAGTTTACTCACAGCTTGATAGTAAAATGCACAAGCGATCATTTAGATACCTTGTTGCTGACTCTGGTGAGGGAGTTGCAAAATGTTGTTGTTGTTGAACGATGTAAAGAAGCTGAGGAAGTAGCACGACGTTTTGTACGGTCTGTGGCGCGTGTGTTTGTAATTTTTAATTTGGAGAAACAACCAAACCCAGAGAAACGGAAGAGTCACACTTCGTGCAACAAATATGTTCAAAGTTGTGTTAAAGTGTTTCAGACCCTGCACAAGATCTCAATTGAGGAGTTGTGCGAGGTGTCTGAGGCCTTGATAGCACCAGTAAGACTCGGTGTCGTGCGACCTACGGCTCCGTTTACAATGTCTTCATCAAATTTAGATGTAAGTTAATTATATTTCCCATGCCAATTAACCAACCTGTCATGATATATTTTTTTTAGAATTCGGATGATTTGTTCAGCGTTGAGCCACTGGCACCTTCTAATGTTGAGTCAACTGCTGAGCAGATCGTAGTACATAACGTTATCAATGTGCAAAATCCGAACTTTAATGTTCAACAAAATTATGATGTGGTTGCTATGGACAGTGAGTACCTAAATATTTTCAATGTGAATAATATTAAGATTCAAAGAATTCAAATTTAGCGCTTAGAGATGCTTCTGAATCAGAAGAAATTCCAAACCGTGAATCTAATTTGAGTAGTCATGATGATGATTTGATAGAGAACCAGCGTAATGAAGAAGGAATGCAGGATGATGAAAGTGATAACGATTTCACATTTAATGATGCCGAAACGGAATCTGATTCGGATGACAATCAAAGCAATCAAGATGCACAAAGAAGCGGTCAAACAGGTGCAACTGTTGGTTCGGAAACAGGTATTATATACGTTAATTATTGGTTTACATTGTACACTGTGCTCAGTAAAAAGAGTATGATGGCTGTGGGGAATACTTCCTTTATCGCAAAGCACGGATGAAGCCTTAAAGACGTTTAAGTTGTTCAAAGATCTGATAGATCAAAATGGAATTAGGTCCCACCCTTCCTCTTCTATCATTAGAAGGTTTTGCTACTCGACAAATCCAATCGGCCAAGGCGATCTTGCATGTATTGTTTCCTGTTGTATGTGTGCGCACAAATTTGAATTGTTTGACCAATTTTATTATTATCACGGAGGTGGGTATATCCTATCGCCAAAGGTGCATCTCCTAAAGATATTTGTGGCTGTTATAAAAAGAAATCTTATAGGCTGAATTCTTTTAAAAAACTTGGTTGCTTGGCTTTCGGAATATGAAAACCTTAAAATCAGTACAGATATATAATCCTGTACTTCATGGCTTAGGAGTCTGTATGTCAGACTAGCAAGCGAGAAGTCGCTGATGCAACTCTAGCATCAATTATCAATTTTTATAGTTTTTCGCAGAAACCCGATACAACGTGCTTCAATACCTCCTTACGCCAAACCGACCAAGGGGCACAGTCCTTAATATCGTCCTCAATTATTAAATTGGGCAGATAAATCCAGTCGTGTTGACTTGTCTCTTTCAGAATCTCCTAATGCGATAGCACAATAAAATCTACTGCAGAGAATTTCGTTAAGAAACACATGTTATTAAAGAAAACGTGTTGTTATTTTGGCGAGCGACTGGCTGCATGCGCAAATGCTGTATACATGTTTACTCTTCTAGAAGGTCTTATAATTTTGTCATGAAATGACATAGAAGAAGCCTTGTCTCTTAGATTTAAAGCTATCGTGTTAAAAATTTGCATACGAAAACCGTCCGGATCGGACTACTATATCATATTACTGTTATAGGAACGATAAATCCAAAAGTAGGTTATGGAAAACTTGTTTGTTTATTAATATATTTTGACCCAACTTATCATTTATTAGCAACACTACGTTCCGTACATATATGCATAATTTTATCAACATCGGAGCACTATATCGTAATAGCTGCCATGAAAACGAGCGTTCGAGAAATAGGTTCTTGTATGGAAAACTTTCTCGTGTATTGAAGGAATCCTTTCCCGTTTTATTGCTATTCAGAATTGCAATTTTGATTGCGTTTTACGCAGTACTATGTGTACTTTTTTGATATTTCAATCCTATTTTCTTTTTTTTTAACAAGAGCCAATTCTCTTGTTCTCTGTGAGATATAAGGCGATGATTATGACTCTTAATATTAACAATTTAATTTAATTTCCCACCGGCAATCTTCGCTCAATTGCCCCTGTATATAAATAAATTAACAATTGTAAAATAATTTTTTTTCTAGACATAGGAGTTCTTTTTTTGGAAGACGAATCTGGCGATTCCTCTGCTCAAGAGGAAGATGGTTCTGAAGACGGCGAATCGGACGATCAATCAGATGAATTTAGTTTCAATGATCAGCAGCTTGAGCGCCGTAACATTAATCCTAACTCACGCAACGATCTCACCCCACAAACAATGCAATGGGCAATCAGAAGTCGCGACAATGCACGATCTTCGGTTCGCGTCCCTACTGGTTCCAATTTAGTTTTTATTGATCCTATGGCGTTGCGCCGATCTACTGTGCCAGCCAGCACTGCGGTCAATACGCCATCTGCCGAGTCACATACAATGGCGACTACCGCAAGCAATTTAGGTCGTGCTTTTGGTATAACAATTCGACAAATATCTGAACTTTTAGCAATTATGTCATACAATGTGACGAATGATATTGAAACCTCTTTAAAAATTCACATTGAGGAAGCTGTTGCAGTTCAAGTAAGTATCATTTGATAAATATGCTCATTATGTATATTTTAATCATTTATATTGTGTAAAAGGCATTTGTTGAAAAAAGATTGAAACCAACTTGGGACTGGATGTTTACCGTGATGGACGGAACAGAGGCGCAGCTGAAATTTGGTGCATATTTGACTAACTATACAGATCCAAATCATCCGTTGCATCCCCTCAACCTTAGCGCACAAGCGGCAACAAGCCAAGCTTCTACTTCGACTTCTACAACTGTAGGCGTGAATGTGATTGGTAATACCGAATGAAAAATGAAAATGAAACATTATATTAAACTTTTTTAAAAATTAGGTTCAAGTTCTCGACGAGATTTCTTTACATATTGTCTTTCATTAATGCGCGCTCACACATCGGAGCACAGAGATGCACTGCCGGTATTAGACATAACAGCGTTACGGCATATTTCGTACGTGCTTGATGCATTCGTATACTATATGCGTAATGATACCAGTTTTTACGATAAAAACGATTCTATTTCTGGACGAGTAAATAATTTATCGAACTTTGTCGAAACCGATGATACGGACGATGAATTATGTAACATTGGAGATTCTAATACCGAAAGACAATTTTCAACCAACTCGTCGTTCAATATAAATATTCGCAAATCCGCATTCTTCACCAGATCTGACTCAACTCTTAGTTTGGGCTGCTCTGCACCAGAAGGGTTCGATCTTCCACTTGATATGGCTATGCCACTAGCTGACAAACCACATTTACTGCAACCAAATTCAAAGCGACAAGAGCTTTTTGCTAATCTTCCACTGCATGCAGTTACTACTTTAAAAAACAGTGCAGTCAAAAGTAACATTTGCCATGAGGGATCTATTGACCAACCTCCTACAAGGTTAGGATTCTCGAATTTTATGAAAATCGATGCTCCAGCAAATGCGATTGATGTGACTCAGCGTACTACAGAACACGAAAATAATGTAGATGACAGCAGAACATATAAAGACGACACAGCAGATGCAAATATTTACGTTCAATTAAAAAAAAAACAGGGATTGGATGACTTAAAATTACAAAAAGCAACTGAAGGTAAGTACTTTTTCTGACGTTGACAACGACTTGGTTCCTAGGATAGAACAATAGTTACTTCTATAGGAGCATATTTAACCAGTGTTATATGCATATTTTAATTTTCGATCAACTGCAGCGTTTGCAATTTCATCAAAATTTCCTATAAGCTAACAGATAAAACGAATAATCCTGTTTTTAAATTTATTTGGCAGCTATTTGCAAATAAAACTATTGGCATAGGCTTAGAAATTGCTTACTTAGAAAAAAGCTTCCGTATACCAGAATATAACTTTTTAAATACTGTAACGTAAAGCCAAAAGCTTCCGTATACCAGGATGTACATTTTTACCTATCATTCGAAATTCATATAATGGTCCCATTCAAAGTTTCATTAAGGTTGTTTGAAAACTGAAAAACTTGGTCGCATAGAAATGATTTGTCTGTTGTAATGGATCAATAATTTTTATATTTATCATGTATTCTGAGGGTTCTTAATCTCTATATATAAAACTGTTTGTCCTGACTGACTGACTGATTGGTGATCAACGAACAGCCATACATAACATACATATCGTTAGAGCTATAAAGCTGAAATTCAGTGTAGTTAATGTGATGTAGGTGAACGTTAGGACGGGGTTTCGAGAAATTCCACCCACAAATATGGTAAAATCGCGAAAAACGTTTGTATGAAACTTTTTTGTTTACCATCCGATCGGCATTAAACACATTTTCAAAGATCTTTGTTCAAAGTCATTTGAGGTGTGTTTCACACTTTTTGAAAAATGCATCCTTGGTGGAAAAGGGTTTAGTAAGGGACGTTTAGCGCTTAAGTTGTGTTTGATTTGCATCAAACTTATTTTCAAAGCTCTACATAAAAAAAACTTAATGAATACGTGTTTCCATCCGCAACTGTGAAATATGGCAAAAAATCTTAACTTTTTGATATACTATCGGTTCCAAACTCATTTTCAAATATCTTTATCAGAACCTATTTGACACGCCTTCGCAAAGTTTACCATTATTGGATGGAAAATGCGGGTCAAAGTTGTAATAAACGCCCTTTTTTTATTCGATCACAAGATTCTTACCACAAGACTAACAATGTCGGAAACTTCTGATTCCAACATTTTGTTCTTTATTTGATGCACTTTAAACATATTTATGAATAGGATCAAGATGATTAAGATGTTACGGGTAGATTTCAATTTTCCTCGAGCGTGCACTTAATGGGAAGGTAATATCTAAAATTTGTAGCACAAAACGTTCGACGGGCAAGGCCGGGCAATACACACTGGTTATTATATAGACTAATGTACTAGTAAAAGTACTTTAGTGCAAGCAAGCAAGTTTGCGGCAACTAGCGATGACCGGCATATTCTGCGCTTTTGATGTATTATGATTTTTAATATGTTCCGTATATACTTCAATCTGTTTGTTTCCTTAACCAAGAAAATTTAACCTTCGAATATTGCTGTTTTTGCTTCTGCTTATAATATAAATTTTCAATTTCATAATAATCAACACGTTAAAGATCACATGGGCACGGAGGATGTACAAATGATTGATGTTATGGCTGGAGCGAATACAGCGACAGATCTTTTAATAACAACTCGACCAGAAGTTATTATTGCACCAAGTCAAAATCGCATTGGTATTAAAGATGACGTTGTGCCAATACAGAGCTCCCTATCAGTATCAGCAGCTCGTAGCGTTATTGTACGAGCTGGAACATCTACTCTTAAACTAGAATCGGATGACAGTAGTTTGCCCGAATGTAAGAATTCATCGGCTACTTCAATACAACTAAAATGTGATAATTGTCGCGACAAGGCACCATCCCAGGCAGCAGTGTTTCCTATTCGTGGCTCTTTGTTTTACAAGAGCAGTACTTCAGAACTGCCATCGTGGAACTTTCTGCTAAGTCGTTGGAAACTGGCTCTTGATTTGTTCGGGCGCGTTTTTATGGATGATGTAGGTATGGAACACGGATCTGTATTGCCAGAATTGAGAGGCTTTCCTGTTAAGGAAATGCGGTTTAGACGACATATGGAGAAACTCCGAAATGGACAACAGCGAGACTTGGTTCTTTGTAAACTTGAACGAAATAGGGAAAGTTTAATTATCCAAACTTTTAAAGAATTAAATGCTCAGTTCGGAACCCAAAATCGACGAGCTCAGCCACCCATTACATTTAACAGAGTTAAGGTGACATTTAAAGATGAACCAGGTGAAGGATCAGGAGTGGCGCGAAGCTTTTATACTTCTATTTCGGAAGCGCTATTAGCAAGTGCAAAAATGCCAAATCTCGATTCTGTGCAAGTGGGAGGTACTCATAGTAAATACGGTGTACCATTCTCGAGCATACTGCGCAGCAGAACCGTTTCCGCCTCAAGTCGTGATCCGCCCACACTGCAGAGGCGAGGAACTGGTAGTAAAATATTATGGCGCACAGCTCGGGAACGTAAGGCATTAAATGCCGATGCCAGACCGTACAACCCATCTATCAATGGAGGTAAACTAAAACCTTGTACCATTTAAAGATGAGCTTAGCACTATATTTATTTGAATTTAATGTTAATATAGATAGTACAGCGACGGAGACCTCGAACGACCATTTATCTGTCCACCTCCAACAACTTGGCGAGCGTCTCTATCCCAAGGTTAGTAAAATATTTTATAATTTAAAAACAGAAATTATAAATTGATATGTCTAGATCCACTCAATAAACTCATCGCACGCAGCGAAAATAACAGGGATGCTTCTGGAAATACCAACACCTCAACTCCTATCTGTCCTGTCTTCAGATGAGACTCTCAGGCAAAAAGTTAACGAAGCCGTTGACATAATTAATTTTAAACAAAAGTCCGAAATAAACGTGCAAAGCCAACAGAAAAAATCACCATCTGCGGCACTTGTTGAACCTGTGGAAGACGATAATGAGCCATTATTTTACTCTCCGGGTAAACGTGGCTTTTATACCCCACGACAAGGGCTTGCGTCTTTTGAACGAATTAATGCATTTAGAAATATTGGCAGGTTAGAAAAAGATGATCATTGAGTGATACATGGATTCGAATTATCTTTTATTTTTGTTTTTCTTTAGGCTAATTGGGCTGTGTCTATTGCAAAATGAATTGCTCCCGCTGTTCCTTCAAAGACATGTGTTAAAGTACATGCTGGGTCGAAAAATAAAATTTCATGACCTTGCCTTTTTCGATCCAGCATTGTATGAATCATTTAGACAAATAATACAAAATGCACAAACTAAAGAAGGAGAAGAAACCATCAACCGAATGGAGCTTAGTTTTGTGTAAGTGTACTGAAACCTGCCCATAATAATATATTAACCCTATGATCATGCTCTTCAGAATTGATTTGATGAAAGAAGAAGGTTGTGGCAACCGTGAATTAATCCCTGGTGGACGCGATGTGCCAGTAACGTCAAATAACATATTCGAATATATAAGGCGTTACACGGAATATAGGCTCATTAAATCACAAGAGAAGGCACTCGAGGTTAAGTTTACAAATTTTACATAAGTCTGGAAAACGTTAATATATCAATTTACAGGCTTTAAAAGAAGGTATTTTTGATGTCTTACCAGACAATTGCATGAACAGCTTGACCGCAGAAGATTTACGTTTACTATTGAATGGTGTGGGTGATATCAACGTTTCAACACTGATTTCCTATACAACTTTTAATGACGAATCTAGTGAAGGTCCTGACAAACTTTTAAAATTTAAAAGATGGTTTTGGAGTATTGTAGAAAAAATGAATACGTTAGAACGACAAGATTTGGTAAGTATTATTTAATTAACCTAAAATACTATTGCTTAATTTTTTTTCATTACAGGTGTATTTTTGGACAGGATCTCCAGCTTTGCCAGCTTCGGAAGAAGGATTTCAGCCTCTACCATCAGTTACCATAAGACCTGCAGATGACTCACATCTTCCTACTGCAAACACTTGTATATCTCGATTGTATATCCCTCTTTATTCCAGCAAATCAATTTTACGTAGTAAAATGCTGATGGCCATTAAATCCAAAAACTTTGGGTTCGTGTGAGCAAATAATTACCAATCTTTGGTTTATGTTGATAGTGACGTATATTTGCTTATTCCGAATTTCTTGGTATTTGAGAAATTGCTAGATATTCCACAATTGTAACGAACCGCATATGTATGTATAACCATTCCTTTAATTTGGATCTGACTTTATAAATGTTGCAATAGTTCTGTTTTAAGATAACGTCTTTGAAGAGGAAATCTTGCGGTCATTCCTTCCTTGATATAGTTCGACTGGATACAAAACACTAAGGAATTGTTAGAATGAACAAAGAATAAGATGTAGGAATTAGGTCAAGTTTGCTTTTATTATTACATTTGTTTGAATGTAGAAATTGTAATAAACTACAATATATAAATATGTATATTAACCAGGGAATAAAAATATCATGGTAACCACCTATATAAACTCGAATGATTTATTAGTTTCTTTATTTAAGTGCACATAAGAATATGTATAAAACTTCAGTCAGACGGGGATGATAAATGCATAATTGCATGCTGTATTAACTTGGTGAGGATCTCTGACCGTGCCAAACTTCCCGCCGTGGGGGAGACCCACGTTTGCAAATATATTTTACATAGCATATGCAAATAAAGTTGACGTCAATTGAATGAAGAATCAGAGCTTTGAGAATAAGTTTGAGCTTCGCTCGTAGAGAAAGAAGATCGGACGAAACTAAAATTTCCTAGAAATCCATTTGTTCAACTTATTTTTAATAAATTATGTATAGATGTCCTTGCAAATGAGTTTAAGCTCGAAGCTTCGGCCCTTTTATCATTAACCTGCATTTTCCACCGGGAGGGGGTGGAAAATCACAAAATATTTGGAACACTTCAAATAAGCTTCCACAAAATTAAATAGAAGTTTGTAAACGGTGATATATGAAATTTCTAACGCCCTAATCAACAGCCACTACCCAACTGAAGAACCACAGACAATGAGCACCTCCAAAACATTTCAAAACGACGCAACATTTTTAGCCTGACGATGCACTCTTCAAACGACACGCCAGCGGAAGTGCTTTATGCTGAAGTCGCGGCTTGTTGATGCTGACACGAGCAACGAAGTCAGTTGCCAGCCTGCCTTCAGAAAATCAGGTCGATGGTCCTCTGCATTGTTATTTTTTCGAAATACATTGAGCGATTAAGATTTGTACTTACGATCAACGCTTAGTACTTTTGCTTAACGCATGATATGCATGTTCTATATGAATGAAAATATTTATTACTTTACTTACTATTGCTAAATTGAAAAGCAATTTTAGAAAAAATAAATTTTTATCACATCGCATCTGGTGCAATAACTATCTTTATAACACAGCTCACGTAAATTGAGCGCCTTTTATTTTTCCAGTGTATGGTGGCGAGAAGTTCTTGTCTTAGCCAATAACATGCATGCAGGCACTATCGCTTCCAAAGAAATTAATTTTGTTAGTTTTCTAGCGCTGATCATGAACTATTATAAATTTGTATTAACATATGTATGTATGTTGTGATCTGAGGCTTGCTGGCTATACTAGTATATGAGTATGCCTCATGTAAATTGAACCCCACAATTCATCAAGACAAAATTGAATTTTACAGAAATGATTCTTGTTGTTTGCCCTTCGTGGTATCTACTCCAGTAACTTCTCATATTGATGTTTCTTCTTTTTTTAATCGCAGACCTATGCTTAGTTTAATGTTTATTCATAAGGTTATTACGGGCGCAATCGACTCTTCTGGGTTGGTAAGCCAATTAGACTTATCTATCCCTACTAGACAAACACGTAATTATAAATTGTCCTTACATGAACCGTTCAAGGTTCTCTGTGATGATTATAACAAGCGTTATAGAGTATTCTGCTTGGAGTTTACTCTTCGTCAAATAAAGTTAATTATTCTAAGCTATTTGGCAAGTATCTTAGTATACGTTCGTAGTTTGTATTCGCTTTGTACTTTAGAAAAACTAAATATTACCTATCAACAAAATGCATACATCTCCCCAGAGCTTATCGCAGAATTAATGGGTAAGACGGTGAAATAAACGTACACCTCTGAACAATGATGAAACAGTGGGTACGGACTTGAAGACTATAGTCTTAATTAAAGGGAGGGTGGTGCATACTGATAAGGTGAGGTTACTTAAACATTTGCTCAGGAACTGGACTATCCAACTTCTTGTCATGATGACAACGGCCTAAAACACTCGACCGCATAACAGGAAAATTAAGGAATAATTTTCCCCGATGGGATATAAGTCACATGAAGACGCCCCTTGCAACAATAAATATCCACAATCGGTACGCTAGTAGAAAAAATCTTTGATGATATTGAAATATTAAAAATGATTGATTGATTTTGAAAATAGACATATAAACATTAATAGAAAAGCAATAAAAGAACAGCATAAATAAAAAAAAAATAATAAGCCCAATAAATAAAGAACACCTATAACAAACATTACTCTCAAGAAATGAAGCATTGAAGAACACCCACAAAGATAAACTAAGCAATATTAGAACTTAATGACTACCAAACATAATCAGGGAGCGGTCTACAAACATAACAATCAGTGACTTGATGGAAGTTTCCAGCTCAAGGTCCTCCTAAATAACATTTTTTAATTAAATACGCCGAAGGAAAGCATCAAAGCTGACTGCGGCAATGAAATTTTATTACTTGGAAAATGTAGCTCACAACTTACTAGAGAAACCGTGTATGACGTGTCCTCAACAACTACACTCTGGTGGCACTGCTCATAGCACTACTAGGCCCAGCCGTCTCGAGGGAAGGTGAATGGTGAACAAATCTTCTGTTCAATCGACCTCAATTCTGTTACTGACAAAGACTGAGTATAGAGAATGTGTGGTACATTGGCGAAACGGGATATAATTGATTATCTTGTTTGCCCGCGACTATCTTTTTGGTCTGTTGCCATGTCCCTCATATTCCTGATTTTACAAAAAATGCCAGGCGACTCGAGGTCAATAAGACGCATAAGATGAGTGTAGTGATGCACTGTAATCGGCTTTTGCGGACATTGAACGGCGACAAATGTTGCGGATGCTGCCGGCCAATATAAGACACCATTTCAGGGAGTAAGGCTGGTTTGCTCTATACGAAATTTTATCGGTACCCACGAGCCCCTAAATCTTTAATTTGTACATTGAGTCATTCAGTGGATATGCAGTTGCTTAGTAAATAAATATTGTATTGACACACCAATAATAGAGTGTCTTTAATACATGAATACTTTCATAGATGGAGCTCAATCGTTAAACTGTAAACCGTAGACGTAAATCTTTAAGGTTTTTCACAGACAAAAATCAATAACCAATGTATCACTGCAACGAAAGCGAAAGCAAACTTCTCTCTCTTTTATTTGATTGCTTAGACCCACTGCCAGAGCTCGAAACCAGCTAAAGCTTAAATTAATTACAGGAGAAGCTTGTCGCTGCTAAATATAAGCAAACGACAAGAGCAACGTTTAACAGTGCTTTTTAATAGTAGTTGCAAGACTTGAAGCTAATTAACTTTCACTACTTGTGTGGTCAGCAAAATTCAAACAATTTTATATATTGTTCAAAAGTTTTTATTTTGCCGCGCAGGGCTCTTATTAGAATTTATAATTAATTATATTGTTACTTGGCAGCCAACTCGAACTTCTTATGTAGTTGGGCCTAGGTTCCTATCAAACTTAAAACTATATATGAATATATAAAATGAACGAAGGTAAAGGGCCAACAAAAGAGAGAGGGCAATTATGATTTTCGTCTTCTGCTGTTGGCTACTGTACGCAGCCGTTGGTGTTGTCTCTGTTGGTTAATTGACCAAACAATCTCCCACCGTGAGGAAGCTAGGGCTTTCAACATCAGCCTAATTTGGGCAGCAAACACAGCTTTCGTATGGCTCTGCGTATGACTCCACTCGCAGTTTGAAGCACAGCGTCTCTGGATGCCCCATAGGATCCCGAGATCAGCTCTAGCACTCTAGCTAGTGGCCACTTCAGCTTCGGTAAATTCTAGTCCTTTACAAGAAAGACATCGTTAATGTAGAGTCTTGGCGTTAAATATTCTTCGCGCCAACGGGTTCAAAATCCTTTTTTGTGATGTATGACGCACTGAAAATTGTTAAGACGGTTGAAGCTAAGCTGTCTAAGATCAGGCTTAATGTATGACAAAGATGGCGATGTACCCAGGAAGTGTGCTGGTGTCTAGACGTCAAGATCACCTGGATGCTCTGAAAAGGGAAATAATGGTCGAGAATTAATAATTGCCGTGATGTGGCAGACGAGCATGCGCATGTAGCATGTTGTGACATCGGCTAAGGGTCATGGAAATCCGGACGCTGACGGGAGATATGCAAACAATTTACAAGAAAAAAATTATTTTGTAGCACAAATACAAGGTTTAAACTAACTAACTAAGTAAGAGGTTCTATTCGGGAGCTCCCGACTATTGAATAACCTGAACCCTCTTATTCCAACACCAAATGCAGCACGCGCTACGTGCTCGATTGAAGTAACAAAGATAAATTAAAACAAAGTTCCATTGACACGGTTCGACTTGCAACTGAGCACATTACTTGCTGCCGACTCTACTCAGCAGCCAGACCAGCCAAAAAAAAAAAAAATTGTTCCTCGGTAGGATTCGAACTCGCGACAGGCCGCACCACTGCCTGCACTCAAAATCCACACCTATAATTGAATCTTGTTGAGAAAAAAACCAATTAAAATAGCAGCACGAAAAACAATACAATCGCAATTGCAATGCTGTTGATTCGAAGCAGACGCGCATGAATGTGTGTGTGTACATGTATACAGAAAGTCTAGGAATTTGCGCTAGCTGCCCCATCCAATTGCGCAGTAAAACTTACAACTCTTGGATGTTTATTAACCGATCTAAATGAAATTTTCTACTATTTGAGTATTCTCAAAAAGTAAATTGCATTTAAATTGTGGCTTAAATTGGTTGGCAATACAAGTTGGGTTATTATCTTGATTTATAGCTATGAGGTAGCAGCGGGAAAGTGGCGATAGGTACACAATTAAAGATACTTGATATATATGTGCTATCTGAGAAGCAACATATTAAGTTTGGTGACTCTAGCTCTTAATATTTAACCAATTTTCTCAAAAAATAGGATGTCGTTATCGATTTCTTGGAAACGGAGGAAGTTATCGATTATCGGAATTCTGATATCCTTGCGTTTATACATACGGACAGACGGACGGACATGGCTGCAAACGAACAAACCGATCATGATTCACGACAAGCCCATAGCATTGACGCTAAGTATATTTATTTCGGCAACTAAGAAATCGTTAAGCTAAGGTTTTTTTCAGTAAGACCGAAATATCTTCCCACCGGTTAAGCATTAGCTGAAATGTGGAATGTCATTACGAACGTTACACGTTAGCAATTAGTGTGGCAGAAAGGGCTAAAAGGAACGAACGAGCAATTGTAAGCCAGGAAAAGTCGTTGATACATTATCACGATAAAACATTGACGCTTTAGAAGAAGATGTTCGATATAAACATACACATACACTGTCGAATCAATATATAAACCGGGTATGTGACGTTGTCAAGACGATTGTAGTAAACGTTATTTTCTATGAACTGCCAATATAAGCATTTATTCAGCATATGCTAGTAAAAACATGCTTGATAAAACGGGTGCTTCATTATTTTTTTTATTTTTTTTTTTTATTAAGCGACTCAACTAGAAAAGGAAGTCTTTGCAAACTTCCAAATTTATCAGAGGGCGAAAAATTAACGTCAACCACAATAACAGGTCACCGGAGAAAGACTCATTCCGTTATTTAGCCTGAGTACGCTCAGGTACTGTGCTCCTTCACTATGTGAATCTGTTTTAAAACCTTTTGAATTGTCTGTAAGCTCTTCATATTTTCCGACCAATTGGGGAGAATCATACATTATCCCTGTCCATAATAAATGTAGTAAGTCCGATGTCTGAGACTATATAGTTCTTTCAAAACTATACGGTATACCCAAAGCTCTTGAGAGAATCAAAACATCTTAAATGCAACATTTATTATTTTACCATCCCAGCATAGATTCGTGAAGCTCAGATGTACAACCACAAACCTTCTTGAGCTTACTTCACTATTAATTGATGGTTTTAAAAAAAGAATGCAGACTGCCGTCATCTATACTGATTTCAGTAAGGCTTCCGACTTTGTCAACCACTCGTTACTGCTTCATAAATTATGCATTCTCGGCATCCCAGACAATCTTTTGTTTTCAAAACGTATTCTTGGTGACTTTCGGTGTTCCTCAACGTTGTCATTTTGGCCCTGTTTTCATTAACGACCTTGCCTTGATTCTGTATCACTCTCGACTATTAACGTTTGTTGATGATGTGAAATTTAAAGATATAGCATCATGTTACCTTATAGAATCCCTCATGCGCTGTAGTCTTGGTACCAAGTCAACCTGTTAAACTTAATATGTTATAACTGTCGACTGTCATTTAACGTCAATGAGGTCAACAAGGCCAGACTTATTTTGGGTTCCATCAAGCAATGATCAAAGGAGTTTGACGGTCCGTGTACGACATATATCTTTGCTACGACCTATGCCTCATGTATCTGGTCGCCACAATATACTACGTTTAAGCTGCGATACTCCATTAGACTTCTGATAAGTAATGTTTCTTCTTTATTTAATGATGGTTTTGGCGACCTTTCCATTGTATAATTGTTTAGTTGGTTGGCTCGAGGTCCGGGTTTGTTTTTATAAAACAATGAAAACAATTTAATTGATATTTGCTTCCAATATATTTTGGTTGCGCACTGACACAAGGTACAAAAAACAATAAACATTAAAATATATTAAATTAAACGATAAATTGACACATTTAACATACATTTTTTTACACGTCTGCGCTTTATGACATGGAGATTTAAACTGAGTCTATTTGGCTGTTCAATAGGTGTCTGTATAAGTATAAGTGAGCGCAATTTTCGGTGTCCATCTTGTAGTTTAGTCGTTTGTTCGTTGGTGTGTTAATTATGTGTAGCATTTCTAATGTGTATCGTTTGTTGTAGTGTTGTTCTTGTTGTAAGTTTGTTGTTGCATCAAAATTTGGTGTGTGGTTGCTTCTCATACAATGGGTCATTAGTGCTGTTTTCTGCATATTGTTTTGATGTCTTTATTTGAAGTCCGATTTATGTTGACTGGTTCATGTTTTTAGTTTAGATTTTGTTGTGCCTGTGTACACACTATTGCATTTGTTGTTATTTTCCCCAGCACATGGTATTTGGTAAATTACATTACTTTTACCGGCCATGGGAATTTTTGTTTTAATCTTATTAAAGAATTGTAGTAACGTGTTCGTAGGTTTGTGTGCTACTTTTATTTCTTGGTTGTTGTAGCAATCCGAGTTCGTGAGGCGTTCTGATAGTCGTGGAACATATATTTGGGATTTGTATATTTTGTTAGTTTCTGTAGACTTTTCTGTTCCGATATGTCGTCTTTTTGATTATGTTTGAATTACATTTCGTGAGAAGTCATTTTTCGTTAAGTGTTTTTTAATTTCATGTATAGTTGCTTCGTGGTATATTGTGTCCGATATGTTAAGCATTCTTTTCAAACAGCTTATTGCTGTATTAATTATCATGCTCTTAGTGTGGTTTGAATTGAAGTTGAGTATTCGTCCAGAGGATATGGGTTTCTTATACCACTTAATTTTGAGTGCGTTGTCCAATCTAATTATTAAAGAGTCTAAAAATGGCAGTTTCCCGTCTTTTTCTAATTCAATTGTGAATTTGATGTGTATATGGAAGGAGTTCAATTCTTTTAGAATCTTCTGGGCATCTGTTTTGTCCGTTATGGCAAACAGGTCATCTACATATTTGGTCAAAAGTCTTGGCTTTATTGTCAATTTATCCGTAACGTTGTCTAATAGTTCCTCCATCACTATATCTGCGATTACTGGGGAGGCTGGTGATCCCATTGGCATTCCTTTTAGTTCTGTATATACTTGTCTTCGTATTTAAAATATCTGTTTTCTTGTTCATAAACAAAACGAAAATTGAATTACCGCCAAACATAGAAGCATTACTCGCAAAAGGGCCGAAGTTCGCTCTCCAGATTAATAAAAGAGAGTCTCCTCTCTTAAAATACATTGCAGATGGTGAAGAGTTAGTTCAAACAAATAAAGAAAAAGAAACACAAGAGGCGGCGCGCACCAAATTCTCTTTATTGGGTAAAGAACATAAATCGAAGAATAATGCACGTATAGAAAGAACACTAAGACAGTATCCGACATCAAGACTACAGACAAAGAATAACAACTTCGTGGCGAAATTATTCGATATGGGACTTTTTTCAAAGGACGAAATAAATAAGATGACTGCGACAATATCAGTACCTCCGAGGATATATGGACTGCCGAAGATACATAAAGAAGGAACACCACTGAGACCAATATGCTCCTCCATCGGATCTCCTTCGTACGGGTTGTGCAAATATATTAATAAATATTAAATGATGGTTTTGGCGACCTTTCCATTTTTATAATAGTTTAGTTAGCTGGCTCGAGGTACGGGTTTGTTTTAATAAAACAATGAAAAACAATTTTATTGATATTTTGTTTCCAATATATTTCGGTTGCGCATCGGCAAACCGTCTTCAGGGCACTAACACAAGGTATAAAAAACAATTAACATTAAAATATATTAAATTAAACAATAAATTGACACATTTAACATACATTATTTTACACGTCTGCGCTTTATGACGTGGAGATTTAAACTGAGTCTGTTTGGCTGTTCAATAGGTGTCTGTACAAGTGAGCGCAATTTTCGGTGTCCGTCTTGTAGTTTAGTCGTATGGTCGTTGGTGTGTTAATTGTGTGTAGCATTTCTAATGTGTGTCGTTTGTTGTAGTGTTGTTCTTGTTGTAAGATTGTTGTTGCGTCAAAATTTGGCGTGTGGTTGCTTCTCATCAATGGGTCATTAGTGCTGTTTTCTGCATATTATTTTGATGTCTTAATTTGAAGTCTGATTTATGTTGGGTAATCCTTATTGTTAGTTTCGATTTTGTTGTGCCTATGTACACACTATTGCATTTGTTGTTATTTTCCCCAGCACATGGTATTTGGTAAATTACATTACATTGTCGGCCATAGGAATTTTTGCTTTAATTTTGTTGAAGAATTTTTGTAACATGTTCGTAGGTTTATGTGCTACTTTTATTTTTTGTTTGTTGTAGCAATCTGAGTTCGTGAGGCGTTCTGATAGTCGTGGGACATATATTAGGGATTTGTATATTTTGTTAGGTTCTGTAGGCTTTTCTGTTCTGATATGTCGTCTTATTAATAATGTGTTAATTACATTTTTTGGGAAGTCATTTCTCGTTAAGAGTTTTTTAATATTATGTATAGTTTCTTCCTGGTATATTGTGTCCGATATGTTAAGCATTCTTTTCATACAGCTTATTGCTGTATTGATTATCATACTCTTGGGGTGGTTTGAATTAAAGTTGAGTATTCGTCCGGAGGCTATGGTTTTCTTATACCACTTAATTTTGAGTGTGTTGTCCAATCTAATTACTAAAGAGTCTTAAAAAGGTAGTTTCCCGTCTTTTTCTAATTCAATTGTGAATTTGATGTGTCTATGGAAGGAGTTCAATTCTTTCAGAACCTTCTGTGCATCTGTTTTGTATGTTATGGCAAACAGGTCATCTACATATTTGGTCGAAAGTCTTGGTTTTATTGTCAATTTTTCCGTAACGTTGTCTAATAGTTCCTCCATTACTATATCTGCGATTACTGGGGAGGCTGGTGATCCCATTGGCATTCCTTTTAGTTGTGTGTATATCTTGTCTTCGTATTTGAAATATCTGTTTTCTTGTATACAAAATTTAACTATGTCCATAAATAGTTCTTTAGGTTTACATGTGTGTTCTTCTAACTTTGTCCATTTTCGTCTTATTGTGTCAAGTGCTTATTCCATTGGTATGCTGGGAAACAAGGATACTACGTCAAAAGATACCAATGTTTCGTCTTTACTAATGTGGGAATTGTTTACTCTGTGTTTAAAATCTACCGCGTTCTTTATGTTGTATTTTGAGTCCACTGTCAGATTTCTTAATATTTTAATAATATATTTACACAGTCCGTACGAAGGAGATCCGATGGAGGAGCATATTGGTCTCAGTGGTGTTCCTTCTTTATGTATCTTCGGCAGCCCATATATTCTCGGAGGTACCGAAGTTGTCGTAGTCATTTTATTTCTTTCGTCCTTTGAAATAAGACCCATCTTAAATAATTTTGCCACAAAGTTGTTATTCTTTGTCTGTAGTCTCTCTCTTTCTTTTATTGTTTGAACTAACTCTTCACCGTCTGCAATGTATTTAAAGAGAGGAAACTCTCTTTTATTGATCGGAAGAGCGAACTTCGGCCCTTTTGCGAGTAATGCTTCTATGTTAGGCGGAAATTCTATTTTCGTTTTGTTTATGAACCACTCTCTTTTATTGTTGTTTTCCGCTAGTGTAAGGTTCCGTTGATCTCGTAGCTTTTCGTGTTTCGTTTCTTGTTTTTTCCTGAGTGTAAGGTTCCGTTGATCTCGTAGCTTTTCGTGTTTCGTTTCTTGTTTTTTCCTGAGCGTTGTTGTTATTTTGTTTTCTATGTTTCTCTCGTTTTCAAAAAACGTTTTGGCGTCATCTGTGGTCATCAGTTGTTTTATGTTTGTTTTTGCTGATTCCATATGTTTTGTTTGTTTTTGTAATAGGTTGTGTTTGTGTTTTATAAGTAAGTTAAGTATTTTGGTGTGGTAAAAGTGTGTGTGTCTAGTCAATGCTCTAAATATGTCAGGGTGGGTTTTGTTGTCACTCGTCAGTATGGGCAAATGTTTTGTCAAGTTTTTTATAAAGTTAGGTATTAAGTTTGATTTCCTATATTTTAACAAATATTTTAAGCTGGATTTAAGTTTGGCTAATTTTACTAATGTCAGTTGGAATTTGTTAATTGTTCTTTTTGAATCCTTATATTTAGTTTTTATTTTTACGTAGCTCCTGTTTGCTGCTAAGCATACGGCGTGCCTTCCGTTGATATTTAATGATGGTTTTGGCGACCTTTCCATTTTTATAATAGTTTAGTTAGCTGGCTCGAGGTCCTGGTTTGTTTTAATAAAACAATGAAAAACAATTTTATTGATATTTTGTTTCCAATATATTTCGGTTGCGCATCGGCAAACCGTTTCAGGGCATTAAAATATTACGAAATCAGACAATGGTCTCAAAATACAACATAAAGAACGCGGTAGATTTTAAAGAAAGAGTTAACAACTCCCACATTAGGAAAGACGGAACATTGGAATCTTTTGACGTAGTATCCTTGTTTCCCAGCATACCAATGGAATAAGCACTTGACACAATAAGACGAAAATGGACAAAGTTAGAAGAACACACAAGTATACCTAAACAACTATTTATGGACATAGTTAAATTTTGTATACAAGAAAACAGATATTTCAAATACGAAGTCAAGATATACACACAACTAAAAGGAATGCCAATGGGATCACCAGCCTCCCCAGTAATCGCAGATATAGTAATGGAGGAACTTTTAGACAACGTTACGGATAAATTGACAATAAAACCAAGACTTTTAATCAAATATGTAGATGACCTGTTTGCCATAAAGGACAAAACAGAAGCCCAGAAGATTCTAAAAGAATTGAACTCCTTCCATAGACACATCAAATTCACAATTGAATTAGAAAATGATGGGAAACTGCCATTTTTAGACTCTTTATTAATTAGATTGGACAACGCACTCCAAATTAAGTGGTATAAGAAACCCATATCCTCCGGACGAATACTCAACTTCAATTCAAACCACGCCAAGAGTATGATAATCAATACAGCAATAAGCCGTATGAAAAGAATGCTTTACATATGGGACACAATATACCACGAACAAATTAAACATGAAATTAAAAAGCTCTTGGCGAAAAATGACTTTATTAAAAAGAAGACAGAGAGGAATAAGAAAACAGAACCTGACAAAATATAGAAATCCCTAATATATGTACCGCGACTATCAGAATGCATTACAAACTCAGACTGTTACAACAAAGAAGAAATAAAAGTAGCACACAAACCTACGAATACATTGCACAAGTTTTTCAACTAGATAAAATCAAAAACCGTCATGATTAACAAAGGCAACGTCATTTACCAAATACCATGTGGCAGGGAAAACATCAAGTGCAATTGTGTTTACATGGGTACAACAAACTCGAAACTAAAAAGAAGAACCAGTCAACATAAATCGGACTTCAAATAAAGACATCAAAACAATATGCAGAAAACAGCACTAATGGCCCATTGTATGAAAAGTAACCACACACAGCAAATTTTGATGCAAACCAATCTTACAACAAGAACAACACTACAACAAACGACACACATTAGAAATGCTACACATAATTAACACACCAACGAACAAACGACTAAACTACAAGACGGACACCGAAAATTGCGCTCACTTATCCAGCCTATTGAACAGCCAAACAGACTCAGTTTAAATCTCCACGTCATAAAGCTCAGACGTGAAAAATAATGTATGTTAAGTGTGTCAATTTATTGTTTAATTTTAATGTTTATTGTTTTTTGTAATTTGTGTTAGTGCCTGAAGATGGTGTGCCGATGCGCAAGCGAAATATATTGGAAGCAGATATCAATAAAATTGTATTTATTGTTTTATTAAAACAAGCCCGGACCTCGAGTCAGCCAACTAAACAATTTCTTCTTTATTTAATCGCAGATCTATGCTTGGTGTAATATTTATTCATAAGTTCATTACGGACGTAATCGACTCTTCTGGGTTGATTAGACAATTAAACTTCTCTATCGCTACTAGCCAAACACATAATTATAACTATGCCTTGCATGAACCGTTCAGGGTTCTCTGTGATGATTATAACAAGCATTATAGAGTATTCTGCTCGGAGTCTTCTTTTAGCAAGTAGCTAGTTCTGTACTTTGTAAAAAGTTAGAAATATTATCTATCGACAAAATGCACTCATCTCCCCAGAGCTTGTCGAAGAATTAAGGGGTAATGTCTTTATTGCACAAAGACTTAGAATATTTAAAGCATTTAATATTTAATGAATAATTTTCCCCTTGCAACAATAAATATCCACAATCGGTACGCTAGTAGAAAAAATCTTTGATGACATTGAAAGATTCAAAATAATTGATTGATTTTGAAAATAGACATATAAACATTAATAAAAAAACAATACAAGAACAGTTGAATAAACTAACAGAGGCACTACATAATTTTATAGAGAAAAAAAAATAATAAGCCCAATAAATACAGAGCACCTATAACAAACATTGCTCTCAAGAAACGAAGCATTGATTTCGGAACACCCACAAAGATAAACTAAGCAATATTAGTACTTAATGACTACCCAACATAATCAGGGAGCAAACATAACAATCAGTTACTTGATGGAAGTTTGCAGCTCAAGGTCCTCTTAAATAACATTTATTAATTAAATACGCCGAACGAAAGCATCAAAGCCGACTGCGGCAATGAAATTTTATTACTTGGAAAATGTAGCTCACAACTTACTAGAGAAACCGTTTATGACGTGTGCTCAACAACTACACTCTGGTGGCACTGCTCATAGCACTACTAGGCCCAGCCGTCTCGAGGTATGGTGAATGGTTGTTTATACCGTAGCTTCAAAAGTTATGTGAACAAGTCTGCTGTTCAATAGACCTCAATTCTGTTACTGACAAAGACTGAGTATAGAGAATGTGCGGTACATTGGCGAAAAGGTATATAATTGATTATCTGGATTGCCCGCGACTATCTTTTTGTTTGTTGCTATGCCCCTCATATTTCAGATTTTACAAAAAATGCCAGGCGACTCGAGGTCAATAAGACATTTTGGCTTTCATTGAAGTTAAATACGAATAACCAGCAACAGAGCGGCTCGCTAACCAAGCACGATTAGTTGATGAGTATAGACACCATTTCAGGGAGTAAGGCTGGTTTACTCTATACGAAATTTTATCGTTACCCACGAGCCCCTAAATCTTTAATTTGTACATTAAGTCATTCAGTGGATAAGCAGTTGCTAAGTAAATAAATATTGTATTTTAACAGCAATAATAGAGTGTCTTTAATACATGAATACTTTCATAGATGGAGCTGAATCGTTAAACTGTAAACCGTAGACGTAAACCCTTAAGTTTTTTCACAGACAAAAATTAAGTTTCTCACTGTTTTACCAATACGGTTATTTCCTGACCAATGTATCACTGCAACGAAAGCGAAAGCAAACTTCTCTCCCTTTTATTTGATTGCTTATAACCACTGCCACAGCTCGAAACTAGCTAAAGCTTAAATGGATTACAGGAGAAGCTTGTCGCTGCTAAATATAAGCAAACGACAAGAGCAACGTTTAACAGTGCTCTTTAATAGTAGTTGCAAGACTTGTAGCTAATTAAGTTTCACTACTTGTGTGGTCAGCAAAATTCAAACAATTTTGTATATTGTTCAAAAGTTTTTATTCTGCCGCGCAGGGCTCTTATTAGAATTTATAATTAATTATATTGTTACTTGGCAGCCAACTCGAACTACTTATTTGGGCCTAGGTTCCGATCAAACTTAAAACTATATATGAATATATAAAATGAACGAAGGTAAAGGGCCAACAAAAGAGAGAGGGCAGCAGCTAAAAATGAGTGCGCAAACATTATTTGCTCTTAGGCTGTAATTGTGATTTTCGTCTTCTGGTGTTGGCTACTGTACGCAGCCGTCGGTGTTGGCTCTGTTGGTTAATTAACCGTTCAGGGTTCTCTGTGATGATAATAACAAGCATTATAGAGTAATCTGCTCTGAGTCTGCTCTTCCTCAAATAAAGTTATCTATTCTAAACTATTTAGCAAGTAGATAGTCCTAGAATATATTCGTAAGTTGTATTCGGTTTGTACTTCGGAAAAACAAATAGAAATACTATCTATCGACAAAATGCATTTATCTCCCCTAAGCTTGTCGAAGAATAAGGGGTTATGTCCTTATTGTACAAAGACTTAGAATATTTAAAGCACGAGCCAAAGTCCTTTTAAAATTAAACAGAAGACGGTGAAATTAACGTACACCTCTAAACAATGATGAAACAGTGGGTACGGTCTTGAAGACTATAGTCTTAATTAAAGGGAGGGTGGTGCATAATGATAAGATGAGGTTGCTTAAACATTTGCTCAGGAACTGGACTATCCAACTTCTTGTCACGATGACAACGGCCTAAAACACTCGGCTGACATGCAAAACAGGAAAATTAAGGAATAAAATTCCCCGATGGGGTATAAGTCACATGATGACTCCCCTTGCAACAATAAATATCCACAATCGGTACGCTAGTAGAAAAAATCTTTGGTGATATTGAAATATTAAAAATGATTGATTGATTTTGAAAATAGACATATAAACATTAATAGAAAAGCAATAAAAGAACAGTTGAATAAACTAACAGACGCAGTACATCATTTTATTAAAAATAAAAATAATTAGCCCAATAAATAACGAACACCTATAACAAACATTACTCTCAAGAAATGAAGCATTGATTTCGGAACATCCACAAAGATAAAATAAGCAATATTAGAACTTAAACGTGAAACGTGATATAATTGAATATCTGGATTGCCCGCGACTATCTTTTTGGTCTGTTGCTATGCCCCTCATTTTTCAGATTTTATAAAAATGCCAGGCGACTAGACAAACCCATACATATATTTATTTCGGGAACTGAGAAATCTTTAAGCTAAGTTATTTTTTCAGTAAGACCGAAAGATCTACCTACCGCTTAAGCCTTAGCTCAAGATGTAGAATGTCATCACGAACGTTAGACGATAACAGTTATGTTAGGAGTGTGGCAGAAAAGGCTCAAAGGAACGAATGAACAATTGTAAGCCAGGAAAGTCGCTGATACATTTTCACGATAAAACATTGACGCTCTTAAAGGAGATGTTCGAAATAAACATACACATACACTGTCGAATCAATATATAAACCGGGTATGTGACGTTGTCAAGAAGAATGTAGTAAACGTTATTTTCTATGAACTGCCAATATAAGCATTTATTCAGCATAAGCTAGTAAAAACATACTTGATAAGAGAGAGAGAGAGTGACCATACACGTGGCTGAACGGCAAGCGCTATTAGCGACAGCAATTGTTATGGTAAAGTCGACTAAGTTGTGGTAAGTCGGAAAGCTGTAGCAATTTCTTAAAAGAGTATATGGGCCTAGGACATATGGTTGATATATAGAAAAAATGTATGGGCAGATTAATGCTGATATAATGGATCAACAATACTTCTATATTCTGTGGAGAGAAGCTCCAAATCGATAGATTAAAAACTACAAGCTCACAACGGTTACATACGGTACAGCGTCAGCCCCATACTTAGCAACATGTGTCCTGGTTGAGATATCAAATAATTGTACGAATCAAATCATTGGGGAAACAATTTAGAAAAACAAAAGAATTTTCTTTGGAGCTAGCAGATGCTGGTTTTAATTTGAGAAAATGGATTGTAAATAAACCAGAGAATATAGAATATGTAGAAAATACTGATAAAAATAAAGTAATAGCTATTGAAGAAAATGAGTTTATTAAACATTAGGACTACAGTGGGAACCTTTGAAAGACGAGTTCAAAATTAAGTTCAATTATGAGGGCTCAGCAAACATAAATAAAAAACCTACCTTGATAAACAAAAAATTTTTTTATGCAAGAATCGACTTTTCGATGGATTGATCCTATGGCAGCTATATGATACAGTACTCCGATGTTGATAGGATTTTTACATAAATGAGGAGCAAAGTAAAACAGCTATATGATATAGCGGTCCGATGTTGATGGTATTTTGCATATACATATATGAAGAGCATAGTAATAATAATAATGCTAATAAATGCTAAGTTCGGTCAAGGTATCTTGAAAAAAAAAAATGTGAAACGGAAAGAGTGATTTATGCAAAGTTTCATAAAGAAGGCTTTAAAACTGAGTTAAACATCAAATCATTTTAGACAACGGTTGTAAAGTAGTATCTTGGCCGGGGTAGTATAACTCAGTCTGATCAAGCTCACTCTACATGAAATTTGTATTCTGCCAAGACTTATAGATGAAAGAGCATTCGAGAACTGTAGGGATTGCTCCGCCACAGATGGATTAATATTTTTGGAAAAGAAGAAGGGCACGCTGGACTCACTCCACCGCGATTAGGTTATGGTGGACTAGCTGGAAGCTGCTGGGATTGCTCCGCCTGCAAACATACACTCTCTGGTCGGCTTATGCCGCCAACTCGCAGTATAAAAAAATGCGTAACACCGAAGCACTTTATGTCAGATCGTTATACTTTATTTTCTTTTAACTTTCTGACCGTGTTTCACCGTCACTTCTTGTTCACTATTCTTTTAACCTTACAGCTACCTCGCGGTCCTCTAAGCTCGTTCTCTGCCGTCGCACTCACACGTCCGGTACTTACGTTCACTGAATCAAAAGTGAAGCTGCTGATTAGTCTTACGAGCCTTTTCATGCCCTTTTCGGACTATTCGCCGTGCGGCGAAAACTCACTACTTAAGCCTACTCGCTCCTCCGCTCCTCCTGCTAACATTTATAGGAGTCAGAGTTGCCTATGATTATATTCAACTCGTAATCGGTCTCTCTTAACATAAATCCTCTTCTCTTCCTGTCTTAAATGATTGGCTTTAATCTATTTTAGACTACAATATATTTCCTTAGCTTAACGTGATAAAAATAACAATTAATAGTATAATAGCTCCATTCCATTCGTGTATATTAGGCGGTATGGCTACTCCCCCTTTGTAATTGCGACCCTGCGTCCTAGGGTCACATGGATTCTCTAATATTAAGAAACCAAAATCAGGGGATGTTACAAGGAGGAATTAACTTAATGAAATATCATATCCAAGGAAATTACTGGATAGTCGGTTTGAGAAACTCCTTAAGGAAATATTTGAATGAATCTGTTAGATGCACTAGATACAGGCAACACACAGTAAAAACAAAATGCGAAATCTCCTAAAATATAGGATAACGGGATCCTTCACGTTCTTAAATACAGGAGTAGACTATGCTAGATATAACATCAGATGCTAAAAAAAAGGGTATATAGTAAGTATTCGTATGTATGGTCACAAAAGCAATTCACCTAAAAGTCGTTAGTAATTTAACGTCGAATGCATTTTTAGCAGCACTAGGAAGATTTGTGGCAAGACGCAGAAAATGCGCTCACATATTCTCTGTCAATGGTTCTAATTTCGTAGGTGTTCTAAGGAAGTTAGATCATAATTTCCGATCCAAAGTAACGATAAGACTGCCAGAATAAGACTACCAGAAAATCGTACATAGGGGATACACCATAAAGTCTGGGCATTAAAGGTAAAATTACAGGATGGATTTTCCACAAGGCCAAGTACCAAAGTGTGCCCGCTTATTGGCATCCCGCTAAATGCAAATGAACAGGAAAATGATAAAGATGAAAGGAGAAGCTCTAAGGGACTTTAAATCTCAAAGTTACGATTAATGATGATGATGATACTCATGCTGTTCTGCCAAGTATTAAAAACAACTCCGTTAAGGGAACGAAAAAGAAAATGGGCAATAGAAAAAATTACTAGCTCCTCAGCAATACATCCAGATCCAATGGCCCAATAAGATATAGTATCTTCCTCTTGGGATCTGGTCATACTTTACTACATGGAACCATACTTTGAGATGCTGCGTAGAGGCAGTAAACTAGTACAAAAATGACAGTTGTCTGTGAGAAATGGGTGGGTTTGAGGATGAATGCAATTTAATACTCAATAACACGCGAACACGAATTGCGGAATAAGAAGAAACTAACGAACTATTTACAACCAAAAAACCAAAAAGAAGCAAGTAAGAGGTTCTAGTCGGGTGCTTCCGACTAGGGGATACCATGAACCTTTTTATTTCAACACCAAATACAGCTCGCGCTTCGCATTCGTTTGTAGCAATAAAAATAAGATTTAAAAAAATGCTCCCTTGGCATTATTTGCTGTCGACTCTACTCGACAGCCACGCCTGTCTTAAAAAACATACTTTTCCCGGTAGGGCTCGAGCTCTAGATAGACCGCACCTCTTGCCACTTCCTCTACTCAACAGCCCCACGAATAATTTTGTCTTAATAAGAAAAAACGAATTAAAATATCAGCACTGAAAAGAATCGCAATTGCTGTGCTGTTGATAAAATTCGAAGCAGACGCGCATGTGTGTGTGTACATGTATACAGAAATTCTTGGAATTTGCGCTAGTTATTGCAAACAGGTGGGCAGTCAAAACACCGAAAAAACAAAACAAAAACCGATCTTAATGAAATTTTCTACAGTATATCTTATTGTACCATGGAATATTTGTGTATTCTCAAAAAGTAAATTGCATTTATATTGTGGCTTACATTGATTGCCAATAAAAGTTGGGTTATGAGCTTGACTTATAACTCTGCGGTTTTTGCGGGAAGACGGCGTTAGGTATAACTGAAAGATACCTGATACATATAATGTTCTAAGAGCAACATATAAAGTTTGGTGACTAGCTCTTAATATTTAGTCAATTTGCTCAAAAAACAGGTTGTCGATATCGATTTTTATCGATTGTTTGGAAACGGAGTAAGTTATCGATTATCGGAAATAAACTCGATCTGTGCAGGCACTAGGAGAATCAGCTAAAATTACATCCACGCGTTCATACATACGGAAGGACAGACAGACGGACATAGCTAGATCGACTCGGCTATTGATGCTGATCAAAAATATATATTCAGTATGGGGTCGGAGATGTTACCTTCTGCCTGTTACATACATTTGCACAATTACATTATACCTTTTTTAATCATTTTTAATGGGTTCAGGGTACAAAAATACCCAAAGTTATGTGGAAGTCATTAACAGCATCTAAGATTAGTACTTCAGAGGAATTAAGTAAGGTACTAAGTAAGTAAAGTTCAAGAATTAAATGATTAACACGTTATAATAAAAGACTTAAACTCCCACCACTTTTGTGGACATGCTTCGTTAATGATTGTATTAATTTTAGTCGTAATTATTATTGTATATCTTATAACAAAAATAACTGTAACTAAAAAATTGCAGGTCATCACATTTGTCGGCCCCCGCAAAATGTTTAGACATGAACACGTTACACCGAGTCTCACTTAGACCCTAGGTAAAATTTCATATTATACCAAACTGCAAACAGCAGCATAAAAAATGTAACAGACATGGGGTCGGTTAAGATTGCAAAGTCACCTACGTTAAGAAATGTCATGTTAGGAATATAAGTAGCAAGGGTAACAAAAATACCCTAATTAAAAACGATAGCTTATGACCGCTGCTGCCGATCATGCGTCGACAGCAGAGCTAAAATAAGATGCTCTGTTAGTATATATCGCCTAGGATTTGTAAGAATATCAAGAATTCAATTTGAACTTGTTCAAGCATAAATACGCGCACATTCTGAAATTAAATCAACTATTGAGTATTCATGCAAAATATCAAATAAAAATATCCATAACAATAAATATCAAATATCAATATCAGTTAATGTAATCGAAGTTATTTTCTTAACTGTGCCCTGAACGCAGTGGAATAAGTCATTAGTCATTAGTAGATATAGCTTCTTAATAACTCCTCGAAGGGCACTGCCCACACAAGCACTCTTAATTGTTTCTTTAGTTTTGGATCGCATCAACTTTGACGATGTGACCATGTGACCATGAGACTCTTTTTTTACATTTTCACAGCTGCATTATATCTTGGTTATACATTTTGTTACTTGGTACACGTAGTTGAAATATTTTCCCTTTGCATTTTCAAATAATTTGTCGACTATAAAAACTTAAATTCTTAAATTGGTTAGTGAAAGTTTAGTACGTTGCCACAAATACAAAAGCGTTTGAATCGGCTGTTGCACGTACTAAGCAAACTCTAAAGCACGTCTTAGGTCTGCAGCACTGTCTTGCATACATAAGTAAATCCGAAACCGAAAAATGAATGAATGAAGAAACCAAAAAGAAATAATAATAATATGTATGTAGTAACGAACCTAAAGTCTTACATCCGTGGCTTAAAACATACCAGTCGGAGTACTCGCTGTTCATTTGAGTTTTGGAAACAGTTCAACACATTTGTTGAAGCTAGGAAAAAATGTATAGATATATTTTGATATTATTCGGGCTTATGGGGTACTTTTTAGTGCGTGCTTCTTCATCGGATACGTCATTAGCGCAGGATACATATGTGGATGCCTATCAAAACTCACATAATACAGAATATGGTGCGTTTATCTTCCGTCGCTTTTTTAACTAAAATGCTTAAGTAAAATAACAATATTAATAATCAAAAATTATAACCAATCTTAAAACAGAAGAACTCAAAATTCATTGTGGCATTATCTCTATTAACAACGTGATCTCAATGTCGTTTTTTATGAAAAAAATGTATGCATCTACTTCCAAGTACATGTGTGTATAGTTTTTCATAAATAGTTTATTTAAATATGTTTATATATATATTATTACAATCAATATTACAATTTGGTTTTCTATATCAATTAAAAATTTGAAACTAACTTACATTAAGCATAACAGCTCTCTTTTTTGGTGTATTCAAATTATGTCAATGCTTACACAAAAATACACGGATACGTATCGGCACGAAAGTACGCAAGATGCTAAATATATACATGTATGCAAAGTATGTATTTTTTCCTGCGCCTCGCGCTGTGCATGTTAATCCATTTTATACATATTAGCTTCAGTGCATAAATATAAAAAAAGAATTTATACATGTGTCAACGTTCAAAACATACCCTTAACAAGTAAGTGGTTCTAGTCGGGAGTTCCTGAATAGGGGATATAAACCCGCTGCGAAGTAATATAGATAAATTAAAAAAAATCCCTTGGCAGGGATCGAACTCGCAACTAACCGCACTACTTGCCACCGCCTCTACTGAGCAGCCACACCAAAATTAATTAAAAGTAAGAAAACGAGGAAGAAAGGCTATCTTCGGCACGCCGAAGATCTAATACCCTTGCAACCTTTTAATGCCGAGAAAATGGTTAATGCCGAGCTTGGTGAAGGTATCTTGATAAACAAAAAAGGCTTTTAATCAAAAACCTAGTTTTCGACCGATCGTTCCTATGGCAGCTATATGATATAGTGGTCCGATCTTAAAAGGATTTTGCATATATATGAGGAGCTTAGTAAAACTTATAAATGCCGAGTTTGGTCAAGATATCTTGAAAAACAAAATGTTTTTTCATGCAAAATCTTAATTTTCGACCGATCGTTCCTATGGCAGCTATATGATATAGTGGTCCGATCTTAATAGGATTTTGCATATATATGAGGAGCTTAGTAAAACTAATAAATGCCGAGTTTGGTCAAGATATCTTGAAAAACAAAATGTTTTTTCATACAAAATCTTAATTTTCGACCGATCGTTCCTATGGCAGCTATATGATATAAAGGTCCGATCTTAATAGGATTTTGCATATATATGAGGAGCTTAGTAAAACTAATAAATGCCGAGTTTGGTCAAGATATCTTGAAAAACAAAATGTTTTTTCATACAAAATCTTAATTTTCGAACGATCGTTCCCATGGCAGCTATGTGATATAGTGGTCCGATCTTAATAGGATTTTGCATATATATGAGGAGCTTAGTAAAACTAATAAATGCTGAGTTTGGTCAAGATATCTTGAACCACAAAATGTTTGTCCATACAAAAACTTAATTTTCGACCGATCTTTCCTATGGCAGATATATGATATAGTAGTCAGATCCAGCTGGTTTTGACATATGTGCTGCGTGCAACAGAAAAAGGGACTTCTGCAAAGTTTCATTAGGATAGCCTTAAAACTGAGAGACTAGTTCGCATAGAAACAGACAGCCGGACAGACGGACATGGCTATATCGACACGACTGTTGATGTTGATCAAGAATATATATACTTTATGGGGTCGGAGATGTCTCCTTCTATGCGTTACACATTTCACGACAAAATTATAATACCCTCTGCAAGGGTATAAAAAGGCTTTTAATCAAAAACCTAGTTTTCGACCGATCGTTCCTATGGCAGCTATATGATATAGTGGTCCGATCTTCAAAGGCTTTTGCATATATATGAGGAGCTTAGTAAAACTAATAAATGCCGAGTTTGGTCACGATATCTTGAAAAACATAATGTTTTTTCATATAAAATCTTAATTTTCGACCGATCGTTCCTATGGCAGCTATATGATATAGTGGTCCGATCTTAATAGGATTTTGCATATATATGAGGAGCTTAGTAAAACTAATAAATGCCGAGTTTGGTCAAGATATCTTAAAAAAAAAAAGGTTTTTTCATACAAAATCTTAATTTTCGACCGATCGTTCCTATGGCAGCTATATGATATAGTGGTCCGATCTTAATAGGATTTTGCATATATATGAGGAGCTTAGTAAAACTAATAAATGCCGAGTTTGGTCAAGATATCTTGAAAAACATAATGTTTTTTCATACAAAAACTTAATTTTCGACTGATCTTTCCTATGGCAGCTATATGATATAATAGTCAGATCCAGCTGGTTTTGACATATGTGCTGCGTGCAACAGAAAAAGGGACTTCTGCAAAGTTTCATTAAGATAGCTTTAAAACTGAGAGACTAGTTCGCATAGAAACAGACAGCCGGACAGACGGACAGACGGACAGACGGACAGACGGACATGGCTATATCGACTCGACTGTTGATGCTGATCAAGAATATATATACTTTATGGGGTCGGAGATGTCTCCTTCTATGCGTTACACATTTCACGACAAAATTATAATACCCTCTGCAAGGGTATAAAAACGAATTAAAATAACAGCGCAGAAAATATACAATCAATATTACAATGATGCTGATAGAATTCAAAGAAGACGCACATGAATGTATGTGTGTACATGTGTACAGTAATTCTTGCAACTTGCGCTAGCTGCCGCATCCAATTGCGCAGTAAAACACATAACTTTTGGGAGTTTCTTAACCGATATTAATGAAATTTTCTACAGTATATTATTGATTTATTGGTGTATTCTCAAAAATTAAATTGCATTTAAATTGAGGCTTAGTGGGCAATACAAATTTGGTTATTACCTTGATTTATAGCTATGATGTAGTAGCGGGAAGGTCGCAATAGGTTTAAAATTAAAGATATTTGATATATGTATACTATTCTCGAAGCAACATACCAAGCTTGGTGACTCTATCTCTTATTATTTACCAAAGTTGCTCAACAATAGCATTTCGATATTATCGCTGGGAGGTGGCGAAAGCAGGATGTCGACATCGATTTTTATCGATTACTTGGAAACGGAATAAGTTATCGATTATCCGACTTGAAAATTTAGCTGATTTGAAATATTAGCTGTATGTTCTCTAACTTCCTGCGCAGATCGAGTTTGTTTCCGATTATCGATAAAATAATTCGTTTCCAAGCAATCGATAAAAATCGATATCGACATCCTGCTTTCGCCACCTCCCAGCTACCACCGCAGAGCTATAAATCAAGTTAATAACCCAACTTGTGTGGCCCACCAATTTGAGCCACAATTTAAATGCAATTTTCTTGTGAGAATATACAAATATTCTATAGAACAATAAGAAATACTGTAGAAAATTTCATTAAGATCGGTTAAGAAAAACCCAAAAGTTACGTGTTTTACTGCGCAATTGGACCCGGCAGCTAGCGCAAATTCCAAGAATTCTATCAACAGCATGGCAATTGCGATTGTTTTATGTGCTGCTATTTGAATTGATTTTTTTCTCAATTGTTGGTGTGGCTGTTGAGTAGGCAGTGGAGGTTGTGCAGTCTGCCGCGAGTTTAAGCCCTACCAGGGAATCTATTTTTTTTTGTTGGCTGGTGTGGCTGCTGAGTAGATTCGGCAGCAAGTAATGCGGTCAGTTGCGAGTTCGAGCCCTGCCAATGGAACTTTTTATTTTTAATTTATCTTTATTACTTTAACGAGCGCGTAGCGCGTGCTGCATTTAGTGTTGGAATAAGAGGGTTCGGGTACTCTTACTTGCTTAATTTGTTTTGCTTAGTATCGGCCAAGGGCTCAACTAGGGATATTTATACTAAAGCAGCATTAGTTGTTGACGTGTTTTCAACCGGGTGATGGGATGTTCTTAATATAAATCAGTACAAGAAGTCTCGGCTTGTGTGACAATTGATTAGCGGTGATTGATAGCGTTGAACGGCGCACATTCCAATCATAATCAGCCTAAATAAAGCCTTGAGGTTTTATTATAAGGAGCCTGGACCTATTTCAAAGCAGCCATTTCCTAGATCTGGACTGTTACCTAGATATGGGACCAGATAATTTACTCTCATGATCTGTCTGCATGTCTACGTCGTTAAGCCAGACTTGGGGCACCACCCTCCTGCGTAAGGTTTAGCAGACATTATCTTTCTCGCAACCTGTTCGCTGCCCCATACTCGCACACCCGTGTGACGCGAGTAGAAAAAGCAAATGTTATCTGCGTATAAGGCGAGCAACATTTTGTCTCTACGATGGCAGTTGTGCTTTCCTCAGGCACTGGGACGTCTGCAGTGAAGAAGGACTAGAAGAGCGGTACAAATCAGCTTCCCTGTGGGACTCCTACAGAAACGATATGTGGGGGACATATTGCCTCACTCATTTTCACCTGGAAATGTCGCCCCTCCAGGTATGAGATAGAAGGGGACTGACAGTTTTGATTTATTTTTTGCGAGGCAACCCTTATGGCAGGCGCGATCGGACTCCTGTTGCACGTCGACAAAAATACCCTTAGTCTTTGTCGTTGGGTGACTTAAGGATGTGATTAACTTCCTCGTGAATTTATTCAAAGGCACCATGTCCTTCTCTTAAGCTATGATCTATGTTAGGTGTTATCAGCAAGTCCATCTGTATCGGGGAGTCCAACTCTCTCCCAGAGCCTAATATATTGTCGTTAGGGGCAATTTTGAATGGCTCGAATCTATGCATGCTCCTTGTCTGATCGATAGTATTTTCCAGTCGGGGTTTTGATCAGAAGCCTTTCATAAAAAGAAAAGCAGCGATTGTGTTGTCTATGTATTTTAGTTTCTGCTCGATGAGCTCTACTCTCTGGAGATTAAGCACCTTCTTTAATTGGCAGCACGTGCCACGTTGCCACAATGCATTATCTTGGGATTGGTGAGTGCGAATGAATGAGGATCCTCATATCTGTATTCTGACATTAGAGAGTTGAACTACGTGGCTTAGTGTTTCTAGGACCGGACTGTTGAGCTGCTTGCTTGATTTTTCTGGTCAAAAGGTCTTAGGCACCGTCAAAGTCCTTATTCGTATATAGCTCCATATTAAGATGAATGAATATTACTTTGGAGAACATAAACTGAGGAATATCTGGAGAGCAGCCTATAGTTTGGCAAGGTGATGGTGCCAGGTGATCGATATGGAGCTCCTAGGAGTCTGAAATGCTTGTTATTCTTAATACAGGGTAAAGCCGAGGCAGTATAGCTGGAAAACAATTGATGGGACTATCGATTATATCGATGTTTTCGGTGTTTTGAGAACTAACGATGTTTTAATAGGAACCATTAATGTTTTCCCATCTCTAACACTTTTTGAGCAATAGAAAGCGACTAGTAAGCTATATAATGTTAAATTGAATAAATATATTAAAGGAATTAATAGAAATTCTGTCTCCTCTTTACGAGGCAACTCTGCAAGTGTCGGCGACCAAAACACCAACAATGTCGCTAATAATACCAGTCACATGCGAGCTGAATTAAGAAAAAAACATATTGCAATCGGAAATAAAATCAAAGGCAGCACTTTGTGCAATTGAGTCAATCAAAAACGATTACCAGATAGATTTTCCCATTACGAAACAAGAACTGCTACCAGGATCACGACAGCTTTAGACCCCAGGTTCAATAAGTTCGGACTTTTCTGTGCTTCCAATGCCGATGAAGTGGCCAAGACTATAGAACAATAACAATAAACAAACCTAAAAACTCTTGGAGAGTAAAATAACTTAAAGACTATAATAAACACGGTTGGATGCCAAATTTGTTTACTTTACGGAGACGCCCACAAAACCTGAAGGAACAGTTAGTAAAGTTGGTCAGATAATTTTAGATCGCAGGTGTTCGCTGAAGCCGGCAATAGTTGACATATTATTATTTTTAAGAAAAAACTATTACGAATTTTAGTATTAGTATTAAATGCAAGTTATTTTTAGAGAAAATATAATTGTTCGTCAAGCAGCTTGCGTCTGGGGCGCTTTGGGTGCCTCAGAATTAAAATTAAATGAGAGTGGCTTAATTTATTTTTATTTTTACCAGCTCTGCTACACCTGTGGTATCCTTTTCGCAGAGTTGTTCAGACGTCTCGTCTCGCTCAACAGGATCATATCGATGATGTTCGTGTGAACGAAACGCATTCCAGACCAAGATGTATAGAAAGTTATTTTGATAGCAAAGCGGTCAGAAGATTGGGGACTGAATTTTGGGTCCCTAACATCTTCAGCCAATCTGTCAATGGCCTTAGTCATTACTTGTCAGCTGACAATAGCTCTGAATTACTTCCATCGAGAGTTTCCTGGCAATGTTTGTTGTTGCCGCATTTAGGATTGTCTGCGGCAGCGATTGCTCAATGTGTTTTCATTTTAATCGAGCTTGAACTGAGCCTTCAGTCAGATTACATGACACTCCCTGCTTCCTGCAAAATGCTGTGTGTTTAGTTGTTGCTGTTGTTGGTGTTGTTGCTGACTTGACTGTTATTGCTTGTCTCTCTTTCTTCTTGGTGGGGAAACGCGAGCTGTGATTTATTGGTATTGTAGCAGGCTCCTGCCTGGTAATTAACAGGACTGGCCATGTGAACACTCTGAAGAGCGTGACTCAGTCTTGTGGCGCGTTTTCTTATAATCCTTGTACCTCAAGTACCACTTTTAGGTGACAGGATGTCGAATGTGATGTGTCCATGGCTCTAAAATGCGCTTTATTTGCTTATAGAATCGATCTTACCAATACGCCTGTTAAGTATTTTAACATTATATATGTCACTGTTGCGAGGCGCGATGTTTAAGAAGAAAAAACTCTTTCAATCCTTGGTGACTTTGGCTTCAGTCGTAGCATTTCTTCTCTTATCCAATGGTGCAAAGTGCAGTAAACTAATCAACGGATCACCACAATAGGGCTTAACTTCGTGAAACTGAAAGTTGCGCAGCTCAGCTTTGAGCTGATCCAGCTACCAGATTATAACCCCATACGTGGACATTTAGACATTTAGACAGTTAGATATTGAATAATATAGAAAATTTCATGATTATCGGTTAAGAAACACACAGAAAATCCAAGAATTTTTGTGTACATGTACGCACACACATTCATGCGCGTCTGCTTTGAATGTCAACAACATTGTTATTGCGATTGTTTTCTGTACTGCTATTTTAATTGGTATTTTTCTCAAAAAGACTTAATCATTGGTGTGGCTGTTGAGTAGAGGCAGTGGCTAGAGGTGCCGTCCGTCGAGAGTTCGAGCCCAACCGAGGAGGTTATTTTAATTCCTCATATAAATGCAAACTAGGCCATTGTATAATAAAATTTTTTGTTTCTCAAGATATCTTGACCAAACTCGGCATCAACAATTTTCACTGTGCTTCTTAGATATGGGCAAAGAACTATGAGCATTATGTCAGGGTGGGATCTGTAAGAGTATTAGATCTTCGGCGTGCCGAAGATAGCCCTTCTTTCTCTTTTTTTTTTTATGGCTGGTGTGGCCACTGAGTAGAGTCGGCAGCAAGTAATGCGGTCAGTTGAGAGTTCGAACTCTGCCAATAGAACTTTTTTTAAATTTATTTTCATTACTATAAGCGAGCGCGTAGCTCGTGCTGTATTTGGTGTTGGAAAACAGGGTTCAGGGTATTCCGTAGTCGGGAGCTAGCCACTAGAACCTCTTACTTGCTTAATGCTGAATTGGTTCTTATTAGTTTAGAAAAACTATTATGTGAGCTTGTTAATAAAAACAAAATCAGATGCTTTTAACATTTCAAAGTCCGTGTCGGTTGAATAATTTTTATTAGATACAAAAAGTTCTAATGGAGATGTTAAAAGTTCACTCTCTTTAATAAAGTCCGTTTTCAATTTATCGCAATTTGATCCCTTGCAATATAGCCTACAAAATATCCACTCGATGTCAATTCAATCGGTATATCATTGCAACAACATATTGTCCATATGATCGTCAAAACAGGTTTCATTACCTTTTACGATTTGTGACAACGATTTTAATAATTCTTGCTGCATTATCTTACCTTCATTATATTCATAAGATTCATGTGCTATTGAACCGAACTCATTAATTTAATTGTATCCTTAAGAGCCGAATAAAATCAGTCTCCAGGATGTACCCTTTTATTGCTGTTCCATTTTTTTAATGATGGTGGACTAAGAAGATTAAATTGCAGGGAGTCGCTTTAAAAAATTTTATGTAGACGTTAATCTTTAAAATATACCCTGTGCGAAGAGTTTTTCGGAATCGTTCCATCTTACATTTGTTCCATTCTTTCTTTCCAACCCATTTTAACCGAATTTTTTTACGTAAGATAGATTTTATCAACTTCCGAAACAAGACTTTTGTGAGCGTTGACTTTTAAACTATTGATCTTTTCTTTTAAATTGATATTTTCCCTTTTTAATAAGTTGATTCTAATTTTTCTTACTTTAGCAGTTTTTGTGAATTATAAATCCATTTTTTTTTATAATAAAGCGTTCTTCTTCTCGATGGCTCATTAATCTGCCACTTATCTGATCCCTTTTTTTAGCCATTTCAAAAATAGCACATTAAACAATTAAGTAAGAAGTAAGAGGTACTAGTCAGGAGCTGCCGACTAGTGGATACTCTGAACCCTCTTATTCCAACACCAAATGCAGCTTGCGCTACGCGGTAGCTTGAAGTAATAGAGATAAATTAAAAAATAAGTTCTATTGGCAGGGTTCGAACTCGTAACTAACCGCACTACTTGCCGCCTTCTCTAATAGCAGTACAGAAAAGAATACAATCGCAATTGCAATAAAATTGATAGAATTTACAGAAGACGCGCATGAATGTGTGTGTGTACACAGAAATTCTTGCACTTTGCGATAGCTGCCGCAAGTACGGGGTCGGCAAAAAAAACATTTTCTTTAATAACTTTTGTGTTTCTGATCTTTATAAAATTTTCTACAGTACATCTTATAGTGCTATTTGTGCATTTAAATTGTGACTCATATTGTTGGGTTGCATAAATTGGTATATTTACTTGATTTATAGCTATGATGTAGTAGCGGGGAGGTGGTGATAGCTATAAAATGAAAGATGCTTGATTATATATCAATATATTATACAAACATATTTGCTTGCACTGCCCTCACGGAGCCGTGTAGAGTACATTCTATTGTGTGAGATTTCCTAAAAATCAAGCTGCATAGTAGCATTTTCATACCCTGAACCCATTGAAAATGGGTAAAAGGGTGTGTAAATGTATGTACCAGACAGAAGGAAGCATCTCCGATCCCATAAACTATATATATTCTTAATCAGCATCAATAGCTGAGTCAATCTAGCCATATCCGGCTGTCTGTCCGTCCGTCTGTCCTTATGTATGGACGCAAGGATATCAAAACCTATAAGAGCTAGAGACTTGAGAGGTAGGCTGGAGGTCCTCCTAGTGCTTGCGCCGATTAAGTTTTTCCGATAATCGATAACTTACTCCGTTTCTAAGCAATCGATAACAATCGATATCAAAATCCTGTATTTTGAGCAAATTTGGTAAAAAATAAGAGCACGAGTCACCAAACTTCCTATGTTGCTTCTAGAATATTATATATATATATATATATTTATTTCCACCTCCCCGCTACCACCTCAAAGCTTTAAATCAAGTTAATAAACCAATTTGTACTGCCCATCAACTTAAGCCACCATATAAATGCTATTGAATCTTTGAGAATACACAAATATTCTATGGTACAGTTAGTTATGGAATAATATAGAAAATTTCATGATTATCGGTTAAGAAACACACAGAAGTTATGTGTTTTGACTGCGCACGTGTTTGAAACAACTAGCGCAAATTCCAAGCATTTCTGTGTACATGTACGCACACACATTCATACGCGTCTGCTTTGAATTCTGTCAACAGCATTGCAATTGCGATTGTTTTCTGTACTGCTATTTTAATTGGTATTTTTCTCAGTAAGACTCAATTATTGGTGTGGCTGTTGAGTAGAGGCAGTGGTTAGTGGTGCGGTCTGACGTGGGCTCGAGCCCAACCGGGGAAACTATTTTTTATAGCCTTGCAGAGGGTATTTTAATTTTGTCGTGATATATGTTACGCATAGAAGGAAACATATTCGACCCCATAAGGTATATATATTTTTTATCAGTATTAACAGCCGAGTCATGTTGGTTCCTCTTTCTGTTGCACGCAGTTCATATGTCAGAACCAGGTGGATGGACCTCTATATCATATAGCTGACATAGGAACGATCGGTCGAAAATTAAGTTGTTGTATGGAAAAATGTTGTGTTTTTCACGATATCTTGATCAAACTCGGAATTAATTAGTTTTACAATGCTCCTCAAATAATCGCAAAATTCTATCAATATCGGACCACTATATCATATAGCTGCTATAGCAGCGATCGGTCGAAAACTAGGCCATTGTATAAAAAAATTGTTTGTTTCTCAAGATATCTTGACCAAACTCGGCATCAACAATTTTCTCTGTGCTTCTTAGATATGGGCAAAGAACTATGAGCATTATGTCAGGGTGGGATCTGTAAGAGTATTAGATCTTAGCCCTTCTTTCTCTTTTATTTTATGGCTGGTGTGGCTGCTCAGTAGAGTCGGCAGCAAGTAATGCGGGCAGTTGCGAGCTCGAACTCTGCCAATGGAACTTTTTTTAAATTTATTTTTATTACTTCAACCGAGCGCGTAGCGCGTGCTGAATTTGGTGTTGGAATAAGAGGGTTCGGGGTATTCCCTAGTCGGGAGCTCCCCACTAGAACCTCTTACTTGTTCAATGCTGAGTTGCTTCTTATTAGTTTAGAAAAACTATAATGTGAGTTTGCTAATAAAAACAAAATCAGATGCTGCTTTAAATATTGCAAAGTCCATGTTGGTTGAGTAATTTTTATCAGATATAAAAAGTTGCAATGGAGATGTTAAAGATGTACTTTTTTTAATAAAGTACATATGACATTAATCGCAATTTGATTCCTTGCAATATAGCCTACAAAATATCCACTCGATGTCAATTCAATCGGTATATCATTGCACAACATATTGTCAATATGTTCGTCAAAATAGGTTTCATTAACTTTTACGATTTGTGACACCGATTTTAATAATTCTTGCTGCATTATCTTACCTTCGTTATATTCATAAGATTCGTATGTTATTGAACCGAACTCATTCGTTTAATTGTAGCCTTTTTTCTGTTCCATTTTTTTAATGATGATGGACTAAGAAGATTTAATTGCAGGGAGATGCTTTAAAAATTTTCGGCAGTGAGGAAGGCTCATCATTCTGCCACTTATCTGATCCCTTTTTTTAGCCATTGCAAAAAAGCACAAAAGCACATTGAACAATTTAGTAACAAGTAAGAGGTTCTAGTCGGAAGCTAAGAGATAACCTCTTATTCTAACACCAAATGCAGCTCGAGCTACGCGCTCGTTTGTAGTAATAAAAATAAAAATAAAAAAAATAACAAAAGATGTTCGAACTCGCAACTAACCGCACTACTTGCCGCCGTCTCTACTCAACAGCCACTCCAGCGACAAAAATAAAATATGTTCTTCGGTGGGGCTTGAACTCGCGACATACCACACCACTTGCCACCGCCCCTACTCAGCAGACTCTTGTTGAGAAAAAAATCTATTAAAATAGCAGTACAGAAAACAATACTAGAGCTGTTGATATAATTGGAAGCAGGCGCGCATGAACATGCATAAAGAAACTCTTCAAACTGCGCCAGCTGCAAAGACGTGTTTTTTAACCGATCTTACTGCAATTTTATATTGTATATCTAATTATACCATAGAATATTTGTGTGTTTTTTAAAAAGTGAATTACATTAAAATTGTTTTTAAAATTGTTTGGCAATACAAGTTGCGTTATTAACTTGATTCATAGCTATGATGTAGTAGCAGGAAAGTGGCGATAGGTATAAAATGAAAGATACTTGATTTATATATACTTTTCTAGAATAAACATATCACTTTTGTTAACTCTAGCTCTTATTATATACCCAATTTGTAAAAAACTTGATTTCGATATCGATTCTTATCAATTGTTTGGAAACGGAGTAAGTTATCAATCATCGGAAACAATCTCGATCTGCGCATGGATTAGGAGGGCCTACAGCTAAAATTTCGATTAATTACTTATTAAACACAGTGCTTTGTTGCACCAATGAAAGACAAAGAGCTCGTGAGTACCGAAAGGTTTAATATCTCAAAATCATATAAAGACCACTGTTTATATTGCGGAGCGTTGCCCTCAACATTGTTGGTTTACGTTGTGGAATATCCGAGGACGTTGCTGATCTCGCACTAATATCACGTCGGCTCTGCGAGATCGATTTAGTTATCTCCTCCCCCGCTTAAGTGCACGACAGCTAGGATGTCTTGTTGACTTCGACTCGCCTGACGCTTATGTAGAATCTGAGAGAGGCGTAGAAAGAAACTAAAAATGAAGTCACGGCCAATCCAGATATTATGGGCTGTTTTATCAGTTGCTTCTCGATTTCCCTAATTTACTGCGTGTTTCTATACTCAGTCTTTGTAAGTATGGTAGGCTTTATATCTCTTGGTGGGCTGTTATGTTGACCAGCGTTGACTCTCTTTGTCGAAGGTAAGGAAGAACGTGCAAACATATAATTCCAACTTTGACTTCTTTATCACTAGTCATGATCGCCGGCGTTTCGTCATTGATGATAATGACGCCATCGTCGATGACCGTGAATGACTCGAGATGGCTGGGGTGAGTGGTGCAATGGGCCGTGCCGTCAGAGTGGAGATGTTGGACCCGCGTGGTATAGTGCAATCTTCTGCAGAATGTTGTTGGCAGCGTAGCGCTGCAGTTTCCGATTGGAAATATTTCGTTACCACAGGTGACTATAATGTTTTCGTCAGTTATATTAAGGATGTTGTTTTTGTGTTGTACAGGGTATAAAAGAATCTTTTTACATATTAAAACTTGGCTTAGGGTATTTAATTAAAAAATTTAAAAAGTTGTTATGTAATATAATCTTGATTTGGGCTACTTCCATTAAATCAGTATTGGGAATGTTCGTAAAACGCTCATTGATTATATTATTTATAAATCGTTGGAGTCTTATATTGCGGGGTTTATAATTCCAATCTTGGTGAGTGTAACAGATAACATTAAAGTTTCAAGTTCCGAAACTAATATTTTATTTCTTGAGATTAATGTTTCGTATAAGTGTTCTGTGTTTTTTTTTTTTGGCTATTCTTTGAATTCTTTATTAGCATGTTTACTGCATCTGTTAACTAATTTAATAGTTTTTGCGTTTTCGTCTTAATTTTTACCTTCCTATTTGCAAATTCAATTTGCAAAATTCAGTTTAAATTTTTCAAATTCGTCGAAGTCTGGAATCCCAGCTACTAACTTTAAAACAGTGCCTAGCATGTTAATGCTTCTAGCATGCCGATGGTGAATGTCTATTGTCGCTAAGACATTTTTAAATTAGTCGAGCGCTTAAATATTGGAAATCTTTCCAAATTGTCGTGTCTCCGTCCATGATAGGTATGTAGGCCGCGTTCTATTTTGTCTTACTTTGTTTAATTGATCATATTTTCTTTTTTAGCAAGTCTTGCAATTTGCAACCACTTCGTTTGCGAGTGTCATCTTGCGAAAAAAGTAATCTGCGAAAAATTGCGAAAAGAGAATCTGTTTTAGGTTTTTCTGAGTGGCCCTATGGGCTCTATTGTGCTCTGTGACAACTATTTCTTTCTGTTCGATTTTATTTAAAATATCAGTTACCATACGTTTTGTATAATGTCGCCATAGGGTATGTTTCTATAAGCGTATGTTGAACGAATACTAGTATTGGTAGTTCATAGAAAATTGCGCTTACTACGTCCTTCTTGTCTCGTCACATACCCTCTGAATTATCGTTTCTCTATCTGAGAAATGTATAAAGTGACGAGTTTTCTCGTCATATAAAATAACAGTTCTTTTTGAGGCCGATCTACTTTCTTCTATAACTATTTGGTTTCGAAAGCAGTTAACTGGTTTGTTTGTTGATTAGCAATATTAGCAATATCGGACGGCATCTTCTTCTAAAGCGTGGATTTTGTGTCGTGACAATGCAGCTGCAACGTAGTTTTCCTGCCCTGGCTTGTAAAATATTTTAGCAATATGCTCGTGGATGTAAGCCGTCAACCGCTTAATTTGTGCGATCAAAGACTTCTAATGTTAGGGGCTGGTGGTCGGTAAAAATTTTTTACTCCGTACAAGTAGTTCTTGAGGTTCTTTAGAGACTACACTATAGCAAGTAACTCCCGTTCGTTTGTAGCGAAATTTAGCTCTCTATCTTTTAAAGTCCTAAAAATCATAGTTTTGGGTTTTCCGTCATGAGACAAGACTACTTGGCATGATTTCCCGATCTGTTCTCTGAAAACGTCGTCAATGCCCCTCTGAAAAATGCTTTGTGCATTCTTCAAGGCAAAAAGAAGAATAGAATAGATGGGATCCTCATTTTCGGTTCGGATAGGGCCGATGATGATTGTGTTATAGGATAATGCTTGCTTAGGGTCTGCAAATACATCGGTTCGGTTTTTTAACATTTTCAACTTTCGTTCACTTGCACATTAAAGAAATTGTATTCTTTCTGATTCCGTGTCAGTTATTAATCTTTGGTCTATGAAGTCTAGTTGTTTGTTTGTTTTAGTATGTCAAGTCCGATTATTCCGTGAAATGTCGTAAGGTTGTGTAGAATAAAGAACGTTGCGTTGCTGTTGAAAAAATGCAATACTCATTTATGGTTAACTATATTAAAACCGTGAATTGATTTCACACGAAAAGTTTCATTTGCTGGTACGACTCCCTTTCATTCCTGTAGTGGTATTATATAATTTTTCGAAGCTCCCGTATCTATTAATAGTTTAATGTTTCTCCCTGCAATTGTCCTCTCTATAAACGGTAGCAGGGAGTTGTGGCTTGAAAAAATTAGCCTGGTCGTATACTGCACGGTCATCGTTATTGTCATCTACCTCTTGGCTTGCCTCAGACTGCTATTCAATATGTCTTGATCAGGTGAAGAGTCATCTTGAGTCAAATGGTTCATTCTTTGATGTTTCGGTCCTTAAACCTTGCAGTGCTACTATTTGTTCTATTGTCAGCCTGTCCCTGGTTGTTACTATTACCCTGTTTTTAATATTGCGTGATTTGTCCAAACTTTATTGTATTGCCTGCGTCCATAGGTTGAGGTTGTTCTTGTTTTTGGGGAGGTCCGTTCGGATGTGCCTGTCGTTTACTAATATGTGGGTTTTTCCAATGTGGGGTATTACCGTTTCCCCTGCCGGCATCCTGTCTCTGGATTGTTTCTTATGTTCGTTCCTTTGGCCCCTTTCCTCTATAATTCTAGCATAATTGCTGGCGAACGTGTAGCGTTTGTGGCTGGATTCAACTTCTTGGTTGCCTTATGATTTCTTAGTTCCTGAAATGAACAGCCGTAAAGCGTCCATTCTATACTCTTCGTTCAGTGCGACAGCTATGGTGTCCATATATGTCATGATAGTTTTGTTCGTTAATAGCATAAGTTTCTTTTCTACCACGTCATAGAACTGTAAGACTGTCAAATTTCCGTGTTGGAGTGTCGACATTTCTTGTTCTATTAAATATATGGGGTGATTGTCCGCACGTACGTAAAGTCAAGCCGATTTATAATCGCTCTGAAATTTAAAGGCGTGTCGAATAATGCTAGTACCATGTCAGCTGGTCCTTTTATCTTGTTTCTCGTTGTACCTAGAGTCTGCGTGTTGAACTACCGTCATATTTCTCACAAGTTTTATAGGCGGTGTATGGAAGAAAGAGTCCTCCATGAGACATATGTCTCATGTTGTTCTTCAAAGAATTTTTGAGTCTTTATTTTTCTCTACTTTTGGGGCCCTACACAGACACTGCCCAAACGTTGGTTCAAATCCTGTATTTGTGTATCAAAACTTCTGTTTTGAGCGGCAAGTGCATTATTAACTGCAGCTTCTATTACTGACTGCAATTGTTCTGAGCACATTGCCATAGTACATTTTTTTTCGTACTGGTTTGTATACTGACTTTACTGTCGAGTTTTTAGAATCTTTCTAGCACACCTTCTATTTCACTGTCACTCATTAGTTTTTTTACCGCGGCTTTTTTAAATTTGAATTAAATTTTTTACATTTTTAAAATATTCTATTATATATTTTTAAATTTGTAAATTATCAATGAGCAATCTACCTACATGCTGTTATCTAGATGGTATAATTCTAGTGCTGTTGCTGCCGTCGGTGCTGACGTTGCCGTTTCTGTTGTTTTTGCAATTCTCGTTCTGTCGCTGCCGTCGTTGTTGACGCTGTATGCTGCTTCAGTTGTTGTTTTCAGTGGAATTTTCGTTTTGTTCCGTTGCTGCCGTCACTGGTGACGTTGTGTATTGTTATTTTTGTAATGATTTTATGATTTTATTTTATTAATTTATTAGTTATTTTTTGTCTTCTTTTACTGTTGCTGTTATGATGTCTCAGTTTGTATGTGTCTCGCTTTTCTGTATCCAAGAGTTTGGAATTGCGTGTAGTAACAGAGACAGAAAGAGACTCTGCTGCTGGAGCAAGTCTGATCGTATAGCGCTGACTGAAGGAAAGTAACGCTATTTTGAGTGACTAATTGATTGGTAACATTGGACGACAGGAAGATTGGGAAGTCAGTATGCTCGCGCTCTTGACACGGACAGAACTTGCTGTGCTGCCAAATCGCACTCACGCATAACTTTCTCTACATTCCGACTTCAGAAGTGGGATCTGCTTCGCCTAAAGATCATAGCTCTGATCAGTATCCTGCAAAACTAGAAGCACACAGCCGGAATTTGATGGAAATAATTAAAGCCATCCAGAAACCAAGGCCTCCAGCAGCGAGTGGGACTACTTCATATGTTAATTTTCCTACATTTAACCCTGATTGTGCTGATCTCAAAGATCTCATATTCACAGACAACGTGCTCGAAGGCAACGCCCTATTCATATTTTTAAGCAGGCTTTAGAGGGCAGTGCGTCACGGTAGCTGTCACTGATATGCTTTGCTGGCATCACTTGGGCGCAGTTTAAGGAGCTGTTTATTCAACGGTTCGTGGGCATTGAGACGTCTGCTGCCATTCGAATGCGTGTTATGAACAGGCGTCCAAGACCTGAAGCTCTTGTGACTCTACTTATGGCTATGTGTGTATGTGTCCGACAAGCAAAAATACGCACAAATTTAATATTTCTCAAATGTCGGAGGCATTTCTTCCCTTTTGGAGGGACGGGTAATATGAAATAATGAAAGGGCTTGCCACGTCGATGCGAAATTCTTACAATTTAGCTCGATATCGTTGGTAAGGGTACCTAAGCGTTGGCATGTGTGCATGTACTTTCATTAGGAGGAGGTCTGATAGTAGAGCGCTGACTGAAGAACTGTAACGGAGTGGACAATAGTTGCACTATTTTGAGTGACTTATTGATTGGTAAAATTGGACGAAAGGAAGTTTGAGCAGTCAGACTGCTCGCGAAAGCATATACATACATACATATTTGAATGGACTTAAAAATATCGACTTTCTAGGAAGCCAACCACAGTACACAACATACATTTATATGTAAATACAAATTTGGGATAGAACAGGGTCAGCGCTAGAAAGCTAACAAAATATTACATAGGCCACGCCATTGGCTTAGACAAGAGCTTCTCTCAAGCATACACTGTGCAAAAACAAAATTAAAATAAATTTATATGGGCTATTTTCTGAAGATAGTTATTGTACAAGATGCGCTTTGAGATCAATTTATTTTATCTAGGGTAATATAACATTCATATAAAGCATGAATATCATAGACTAGCGGGTATTGCCCGGCCTTGTCCGTGGAACGTTTTGTGATTGAAGCTAAAGAATAAACTTTCGTGTTTTAAGCCATTGACCCGTATATACCGCCCAAGAATGTGTCAAGTAAATTCTTAAAAATTTCTTTGAAAATAATTTTGAAACCGATCGGATGGCAAGCAAAACCTTTTTCGCTAATTAACCAATTTGTGGTTGTATTTTCCTGATCGCTAAAACACATATTAATTAAGTTCTATTGTAGAGCTTTAAAAAAAAAAACTTAACACTTCACAAAAAAAAAAAATTGAATCGCATTTCTTCCGAGGAGCTTAGATTCGATGCGAAAAGTGTGAAAAAGTCTCAAATGAATTTTTATATAGATTCTTGGAAATGAATTTGAGCGCGAAACATCACCCACCAAATCTGTGTACCCCATTTCCCCCAAGGAGGGATAGATTTCCAAAAAATGCGAAACACCCATTAGATAAATTATGAGAAAGATCTTTGAAAATGGGTTTGAGACCAATCGCAGGGTGAAAGATAAATTTAATAGTTTTTCGCGATTTCTCCACACATGCATTTACAAGTTTTATTTTAAATCAAAGAGTAAGTAGTCGGGAGCTCCCGACTAGAGGAGACCTTGAAGCCTCTAATTCGCTCCAATACCAAATGCAGCTCGCGCTACGGTCCTTATTTCTTGAGTAGTAATAAAGATAAATTATAAGTATAAGTTTCTAGTCGGGAGCTCCCGACTAGCAAATACCCTGAACCCTACGGGGTCGGTAGAAGTAATAAATATAAATTTGAAAAAAAAGTACTTGATGCCGGCTCTACTCAGCAGCTACACCAGCCAAAAATCCAAAAAATAGTTTCCTCGGTAGGGCTCGAACTCGCGACAGACCGCACCACTTGCCACCGCCTCTAGTCAACAGCCACACCTATAATTCAGTCTCTAATTATAAATAAAAAAAAAGAATTGAATTAAAATAGCAGCACAGAGAATATACAATCGCAATTGCAATTCTGTTGATAGAATTCGAAGCAGTCGCGCAAAAATGTGTGTATTTACACGTATATTGCAATTTGCGCTAGCTGCCCCATCCGATTGCGCAGTTAAACACATAACTATTGTGTTTTTCTTAGCCGATATTAATGAAATTTTTTACAGTATATCATATTGGACCATCGAATATTTGTATATTCTCGAAAAGTAAATTGCATTTAAATTGTGGCTTAAATTGGTGGGCAATACAAATTGGGTTATTAACTTGATTTATAGCTATGAGGTAGAAGCGGGAAGGTGGCGACATGTGTAAAATAAAAGACTTACTATCCTAAAATAAACATGACAACTTTGATGACTGTAGACATACGGACAGACGGACATGGCTAGATCGACTCGGCTATTGATGCTGATCAAGCATTTATGTTCTTTATGGGGTCGGAGATGCATCCTTCTGCCTCTTTCATAAATTTGCACAAATATATTATACCCTTTTAACCGATTTTCAATGGGTTCCGGGTATAAAAAAAAATTCCTTGGCAGGGTTCGACCGCATTACTTGCTTCCGACTCTAACAGCTAAACCAGGCAAAAAAGAAAATAAAAATAGTTTCCTCGGTAGGATTTGAACTCACAACACACGGCGTAACTTGTTGCCGCCCCTACTCAACAGCCACTCCAATAATTGAGTCTAAATGAGAAAACATCGAATTAAAATAGCAGCACGCAAAAGAATACAATCGCAATTGCAATGCTGTTGATAGAGTTCACAGAAAACGTGCATGAATGAGAAATGCTTGCAATTTGCGTTAGCTGTCTCAAGTAGGAGGCCGGCCAAAAAATATTTTCTTTAATAACATTTTTGTGTTACTTAAATGATCTTTATAAAAAATTTTACAGTACAACTTATTGTGCTTTAGAATATTTGTGTATTCTCAAAAAGTCAATTGCATTTAAATTGTGACTCATATTGGTGGGCAGCATAAATTGGTTTATTTACTTGATTTATTGCGAGGAGGTGGTGATAGCTATAAAATGAAAGATGCTTGATATATATAGTATTCTAGAAGATACATGTCAAGTATGCTAGCTCTAGCTCTTGTTATTTACCAAATTTGCTCAAAAAACAGGATTTCGATATCGATTTGTATCGATTACGTGGGAAGCTTTCGAATATCGGGAACAAACTCGATCTGCGCGGACACTAGGAGGCACTACAATTAATTTCAAGATTCTTGCGTTCATACATACGGACGGACAGACAGACGGACATGGCTAGATCGACTCGGCAATTGATGATGATCAGGAATATATATACATACTATATGGAGTCGGAGTTGTTTCCTGCTGCCTGTTACACATATTTGCACAAATATATCTTACCCTTTTTACCCATTTTTAATGGGTTCAGGATATAAAAAGACTAGAAGCAGGCTGATACCGCAAATTTTAAGAACTACACGCACTGATTATTCGTAAGCGATAACATTCACAATGGAATGTTTTCTAAAGTTCAATACGACCGTTGTCCGCCAATTTAGCACAGATTTTCCATAAACACATATTAAACTAGGGCTTTGAAACTAAGTTTTAAGCAAATTTGCTATTATAAAAGAATTTATTATGTCCTAGTCGGAAGTACCCACCAATGGGCTTCCTAGCTTCAGTCTAAACTAACAAAACTAAATCGTTTTGTCGGGGGAGATACCAAAAAAATAATAAATATGTATATATATATATTCTATATATATATTCTAGTTGGTGATGTCTCTTCTGCATACATTTTCCCAAGAAATATTTTACAACCACTACACCCATTTTTAAACCATTTTCAATGGGTTCTTCTCTTAAAAATATTTTAAATCTGTTACGGGTTAGTTTATTCGCCTCATCTTACCTCTTCTTCAGCTTGATTTTCCCCAAAGTGACATCTACGGAAACGGTCGTGTGGCTGCTTGATACGGCGCATCACTATTCGCAGTTCATCTAATTGGTTTTCATTAAATAGCTTTTTCTTTTCCGCCACCTTTCTTTATAAGTTAAGAGTCTAATTAAATGTATAGTTTTGTTAAATTCATATAATTATTCCTGCAAACTTCTCCTTGCCGCTCGGCTATTCCGTGTTTTGGGCGGACGCATCCACGAACGTGAGTCGCTCTTCCTCCTTACGCTTACCTAATCGTTCCCGAGCAAGATATTTGAAAAATAAAACCGTTCCATCATCTAAGTTTGTAAGTGCACCTTTGATCAGAGCGTACTGATTTCCTCGGTGTCAACCTTTAGTTCATTTACCGGTGCTTTTGGCCCTACAATATATTGCGAAGAGCCGTATAGACTTCTCTTGTATGAATCTTGCTGAAACTCGTTGACTGTGAAGATGTTCATCGCTTGCGTAATGAGCAAGGCATCAGGTTACCATAGCTGCGATTGCTGTCGCTGACCACCGCAATGCTCACTATTGTTCTTCTGTAGGTTTGTGTAGCACAGACACATTTTGTCCCATGGCGTGAGAGCAGCTCGTACATTCGGCTATGCTCAGACCAAGGGTTTGCAAAAATAAAGCATCGCCCTTGTCAGAAGTGAACAACTATTGACTCTCGGCTGCCGCACATGTAGCCAATACCAATACCCACTCAAGAGTGAGTAAAAATATCTTAAGAGTTCCCTGCACGAGTATCGATATTATTGCTTAAGAGACTATTCGGAAAGCGAAATTTTCGATTAAGCTCGGACTTCTGTTCTCGTGATATGAAGGTTTCCATCACTCCACCTCTCAAGAGTAAGTTGCCCCAGGAACGAGATTGGTGTACAGGTAGTATACCTGATCTTCACCCTTGTGTTTACCCTCGGCATGGGACTTTTTCCATCTTCTAGGCTACTTTACTTTACTTTACTTTACAAAGCAACTAAACAATCTATCATTCCTAGTCGGGCCCCAGAACGTATTGGGTTACCTAAATTCTTACCTAAATTTGAAGAAAAACTAAAAACTAAAAAACTAAAAAAACTAAAAAATTGATCGCTGATCAATTAACCAAAACTATGTGGCCTCACAAAAAAAAATTACATTTTGTAACTTCTTAACAATAATACAACTGAAGGGGAAGGGAATGTCATGTTTTGGTTGGAATGCCATCTATCTGAACTACACCTCTACCGGCCGGCATTTACTAATCCGTATCGTTTTCCTAAATTAGCTATCCGTGTACTCTACAAGGAATTAAAGTGAAACGAAGAGTGTTCCTCTACCTTTGCAAAAATAGGTATTACTCAATAGGCATCTTTGGACATGAACGCTGCCGAATAAACAAAAAAAAAATAAAACATTCACTGTAGCAATGTACGACTTACTTGCAAAGGCCGCTGCTATCGACTGAACTCTTCGTTTTATGTGAATAATCCTAAATAATCGCAGCTGCAGGATGATCCAAATATCAGACAACGTAGTGGGAGATTTATTCGTCTCGTGCTATTTGTTGGCTATTAGTGTTGCTAGTGTCGGGTTGTTCGCTTCTATTAAAAGCGTTTACATCATTCTTCTTCATAAGGCAACGTCTTCGTCGTGTTCCTTTTTTATATAGCATCGCATGCAGAAGGAGCACCCGGCTTCGTTGAAGTCAGTAATGAGTCTGAAAATAAATGAAACAGTCAATGCCAATATTCGAAGAAGTTTTCCTCGGATATAATATTCAATCATCTGATATCTTATGTGGTACGTTTAAATGGCCCATAATCATGCAGCGTATAGTGGGATCCGTAGTTTTTATTAGCATAGAAAGTTTTTTCTTTGCAGTTTCATGCAATGTGACACGATCGCATGTTAACGAAGCGCTTGCGACCGTCCTTCATAGCAGGGTGGCAACCGAAATGAAAAAAGCATCTTGTGATAAAAATGTGATTTTGGGAATTTTTTGGTGTGTTATTTATTACTTTATATTTTTCGAAGACCCGTGACTCAGGATCAAAATAATAATACTGCAGCTGTCACACAGGATACCCCAAATGTGATCAAAAGTGCGACAGAAGCCAAATAGTCTTTTAGGTAGCATTCATTCATTCATTGAATGCCGTTCGGCAGTGAATTGGATAAGCACTGTCCACTAAACAGTTTGTGCGTAGATAACTGTAGATAGCCTGTCTTACGATTATTTTTCTCTCCCACAGATAATAAGAAGTTCAGCGAAAAACAAAAAAATTATATTTTTGCGTGAGTTATTAAGTTTAATGTAGACATTTATTTATTTACTTTTTAATATAAGTTAGATTTGTTTGTGTTATAGTAATCAGATTTGTCTTTTGAAGTAGGATTCGTTCGTAAGAATTATTAAGAGGTGTTGGCTTTATTAAAATTAGAATTTTTTGAAATAAGATTTTTGTATTGAAGTTGGCGGTGCTGTCAACAAACAGAACAACACAATCGAATCCTTAAGAATTTTGAAGGCAGAAAATGTAATAAATTTAAAGCAATATTTAAATTGAATTAAAAATGAAAAACAACTTTTATTGGAGGCACACGAATAACCGTATAACAAGAATAAACAATTAAATCAATCAAACAAATAGGCAAATAAATTCGGCACAAACATTTAAGCTGAGGACGAAGGATCAAGTGATTCCGTTCCCAGAAGCTTCACAAGAACCAGTCCGTTTATTTTTATTTATAAGTATTTAATTTGATACGAAAAATTAAATGAATGCACCTGCCAATCCAAAATCTTAAATATTAAATACAAACATATATATATATATATATATATATATATATATATTTAATGATAAAATGAAAGCTAATTCCTGTTGTTAATTCCTCCTTTAATTAAAATCAGTATCTCTTAAGGTTGATCCAGCTTCGGCTAGCAAGTCTTTGATTAGGTTCGTTTGTATTCTTATTTATATAGTCAGCGTAAATTTGTTAAAGATGTGTTCTTTCAAAAGATCAGAATTTGAAACTTAATATTCATTGTAAGAATTACGATACTCGAGTATATAATTATTCCCTAAAGGCGGGAAAAAGAAATGACAACCGACTTAAGCTTGGGTTAAGCCACATTAGGTAGCCAGGCTAAGGAGTTCTTGCAGATACGCCTAGGTCCGGAACCTTATTTGGAAAAATAAAGTGGAGAAGTCTTGTCTTTTTAAGTTGTTATTAGTTTTTCATCTTTGTTGTTATATATTTTCTGTTTTAGTTTGAGCAAATGTAAATTTATGTAACAGGCTGAAAGAAGCAATTCCGACCCCATAAAGAATTTATATTTTTGATCAGCATCAATAGCCGAGTCGATCTAGCCATGTCCGTCTGTCTGTCCGTTCGTCCATCCGTCCGTCCATATGTATGAACGCAAGGATATCAGAACCTATAAGAGCTAGAGACTTGATATTTTAGCTCTAGGTATAGTGCCTACGCAGATCGAGATTGTTTCCGATAATCGATAACTTACTCCATTTCCAAGCAATCGATAAAAATCGATATTGACATCCTGTTTTTTAAGCAATTTTGGTAAATAATAATAGGTAGGTAGGTAACTTGACATGTAACTTCTTGAATACTATATATATCTGCATTTGGTGTTAGAAGAAGAGGGTTCAGGATATCCCCTAGTTGAGAGCTCCCGACTGGAACCTCTTACTTGTTTTTTTCTTGTTGGTAAATAAGAGAGATTAGTGCATTCCCTAGTTGGGAGCTTTCGACTAAATCCTCTTACTTGTTTAAGTTTGTTTTTGCTGTAGTGGTGCATAAGCCTGCTTGTTAGAGGTGTAAAGAGTAGCTGTGTAGATATTGCTTGTGCAATCTCCGGGCCAGGTATGGGACTGATCATTGAGAACCGATGAGCCAGCGCGGGAAGTAAGCATGTCTGGACAACCGTCATCTTATATCCATTAGAGATGAAAATTCGTATGGACTTACCCACATTCTACTGTATATTCTGTTTTCATTATGGGTGAACCCTCATAGTCTTCGTAATTAAGAATCATTATAAGAGTAATTTATGAAATTTAATCTGAAACTATCCAGCAGTATTCATTTCAGAAATATTCAACATTATTAAAAATCGAGGTTCACCCTTTTTACTCAAACCATTTAATGCTAACTAAATAAATATTTTCAAATGGTCTGATCCGTTTCCATTGCACTAATTTATATCTTTTATATTATCTTTTATCAGGTGCTATTGGAGGCTATCAATATAATATGGCAACAGATAATAACTATCTGCCACCTGCTGCGGCGCCGGGTCCGGTATACGGCCTGCCACAATCGCCATTATATAATTCCCCACCAGTGTTATATAAACACTCTCATCCAACACCATATTATACATACGACTCATTCTTAGGAAAACTAAAATCTAAAATAAATTTGTTTACTCTTGGAAAAATAATTCTTAAGTTATTAATATTTAAAAAAATAATAAAATTTATCGGTTTAATTTGTTTGCTGCTGGTTTTACCTAAGCTAAAACATATGTTTAGCGATAGTATGACTATTGAAGATGATGGAATGGACAGTAAGCACGTGGAGACTGATAAAGGTAGATTTGTAAATTATAACATTGATGAGAACTTAATTTTTTTTAACATTTAATTTACAGATAAGCTTCAAAAACACATAAATGAGGTTTCGGATTTTATAATGAGCTCCATTCAAGACTTTGAAGTATAAAATAAGTACATAAGAATTTGGTCATAATTAAAGATTTTAATCTGTTAAAGTATTATTTATTAATTTATTTTATTGATGTTTTATATTTGAAAATAAATACCTACATACATAAATGATATTAAACAAATAACAGACTTGCTAGAAAGTGCAACTGACTGCGCAATATTTGTTCACGGTGGGTGGTCATTTTCAATCTGTTTCATTCTGTGGTATAAAAACAAGAAACAATAGTGTGTTCAGCGAAAGAGATGTTATGAGCCTGTGCGAGTTAGTTATCCGAGTCCTAGATTTATACGCGTGATCTCGGCGCACATACAGCAGCGGTTTTTGTTTTTTTAATCTTTTATTTTAGTCGGGAGTGCGTGACAAGGGGATACCTTAAAACTTCTTCCCCCTAAGGGATATACTACCATAAATAAAAAACAAGTAAGAGGTTCAAGTCGGGAGATCCCGACTAGGGGATACCCTCTTTTTCGAATACGAAATGCAGTTCCCGCTATGCGCTCGCTTGTAGTAAAAAGATAATTCAAATCAATTTAAAAAAAATGTTGCCTTCGCAGGGTTCGAATTCGCAACGAATTCGCATTCCTTGCTGCCGACTCTACTCGACAGCCACACCAATAATTGAGTGTTATTGAGAAAAAACGAATTAAAATAGCAACACAGAGAACAATAAAATCGCAATTGTAATGCTGTTGATAGGCTTCAAAGAAAACGAGCTTGAATGTGTGTGTGTACCTATATACAGAAATTCATGCAATTTGCGCTAGCTGACGCAAACACGTGGGCAGCCAAAACACATTGTTTCTGTGTTTCTTAACCAATCTTGATGAAATTTTCAGCATTAGATATTGTTGTATTATAAAATATTCTTGTATTCTCAAAATGACAATTGCATTTAAATTATGACTCATATTGGTAAGCAGCATAAATTAGCTTATTTACTTGATTTATAGCTATGAGGTAGTAGCGGGTAGGTGGCAAAAGGTATACAGTCAAAGATACTTGATATGTATTTTAACGAAAATAGCGGAGCCGGCATCTTCCCTTTCCACTGTTCCTGCTTTGTCGCCATACGAACAGTTCGACATATAGCGCGATCACTCTATCGATTCATCGACTGGCACACCAACCCCTAAATTGACAATGGGATCGTCTCTTTTTCCTTCTTCTCGTTTTGGCTACGACCCGGCTACCACGTGCCTCGGATAAAGTTGTCTTTTTAGCTTCGTAAGAGAATTTAATAAAGCTTGGTTTTAAACGCCTATAATCGGTACCTATGTGGTGTCTGCCGTGGCTGCCCCTCACCTATAATTAGTTCCGCTCGGCTACCCGTGGCGAGGCCAACTACAGCTACACCTAAAATTTCAATAGCTCTTATATGTTCTGAGATCCTTGAGTTTATACCTACGGACAGACGGACGGACGGACAGGCAAACGGACAGACGGACATGCAACTTAGTTGGTTTTACGTAAGCACCTGCCATGTTGGCTTAATCTCACGGTTTTCGAAAATACAACGAGCCGAAACAATGCGTCGGACTAGCGCCCTCCAGGATCCTGTCTGCTTGAACAGAGTCCCTTCGGTACCAATTGAATGCATGCTGGGCGGAAGCAATACATTCCCTTTTTGGTGGGAGGTGAGGCCGATCTAAAACCTCAAAAAGCAACGTTTTGGTTGAAACGCAACTCCACGTCGAGCAAAGCTCTACCCGCGATTTGGGTATAAACCACAAATCTGTGTGTCCCAAGGAGGGATAGATTTCCAAAAAATGCGAAACACCCATTAGATAAATTATGAGAAAGATCTTTGAAAATGGGTTTGAGACCAATCGCAGGGTTAAAGATAAATTTAACAGTTTTTCGCGTTTTCTCCACACATGCATTTACAAATTTTATTTTAAATGTAAGAGTAAGTAGTCGGGAGCTCCCGACTAGAGGAGACCTTGAAGCCTCTAATTCGCTCCAATACCAAATGCAGCTCGCGCTACGGTCTTTATTTCTTGAGTAGTAATTAAGATAAATTATAAGTATAAGGTTCTAGTCGGGAGCTCCCGACTAGCAAATACCCTGAACCCTACGGGGTCGGTTGAAGTAATAAATATAGTAAGCGGTTCTAGTCGAGAGCTTCCGACTAGGGAATCCCCTGAATCCTTTTATTCCAACACCAAATGCAGCACGCGCTACGCGCTCGTTTGAAGTAATAAAGATAAACTAAACTAAGAAAGTTTAGCAGGGTTCGAACCCGCAACTAACCGCATTACTTGATGCCGGCTCTACTCAGCAGCAACACCAGCCAAAAATCCAAAAAATAGTTTCCTCGGTAGGGCTCGAACTCGCGACAGACCGCACCACTTGCCACCGCCTCTAGTCAACAGCCACACCTATAATTCAGTCTCTAATTATAAATAACAAAAAAAAAATAATTGAATTAAAATAGCAGCACAGAGAATATACAATCGCAATTGCAATTCTGTTAATAGAATTCGAAGCAGTCGCGCATAAATGTGTGTATTTACACGTATATTGCAATTTGCGCTAGCTGCCCCATCCGATTGCGCAGTTAAACACATAACTATTGTGTTTTTCTTAGCCGATATTAATGAAATTTTTTACAGTATATCATATTGGACCATCGAATATTTGTATATTCTCGAAAAGTAAATTGCATTTAAATTGTGGCTTAAATTGGTGGGCAATACAAATTGGGTCATTAACTTGATTTATAGCTATGAGGTAGAAGCGGGAAGGTGGCGACATGTGTAAAATAAAAGACTTACTATCCTAAAATAAACATGTCAACTTTGATGACTGTAGACATACGGACAGACGGACATGGCTAGATCGACTCGGCTATTGATGCTGATCAAGCATTTATGTTCTTTATGGGGTCGGAGATGCATCCTTCTGCCTCTTTCATAAATTTGCACAAATATATTATACCCTTTTAACCGATTTTCAATGGGTTCCGGGTATAAAAAAAATTCGTTGGCAGGGCTCGACCGCATTACTTGCTTCCGAATCTAACAGCTACACCAGGCAAAAAAAGAAAATAAAATTAGTTTCCTCGGTAGGATTTGAACTACTCAACAGCCACTCCAATAATTGAGTCTAAATGAGAAAACAGCGAATTCAAATAGCAGCACGGAAAAGAATACAATCGCAATTGCAATGCTGTTGATAGAATTTAAAGAAAACGCGCATGAATGTGAAATGCTTGCAATTTGCGTTAGCTGTCTCAATTAGGAGGCCGGCCAAAAAATATTTTCTTTAATAACATTTTTGTGTTACTTAAATGATCTTTATACAAATTTTTACAGTACAACTTATTGTGCTTTAGAATATTTGTGTATTCTCAAAAAGTCAATTGCATTTAAATTGTGTCGCATTATATCGGGAACAAACTCGATCTGCGCGGACACTAGGAGGAACTACAATTAATTTTAAGTCTCTAGCTCTTGTGGGTTCTGAGATTCTTGCGTTCATACATACGGACGGACAGACAGACGGACATGGCTAGATCGACTCGGCAATTGATGATGATCAGGAATATATATACATACTATATGAAGTCGGAGTTGTTTCCTGCTGCCTGTTACACATATTTGCACAAATACATCTTACCCTTTTTACCCATTTTTAATGGGTTCAGGATATAAAAAGACTAGAAGCAGGCTGATACCGCAAATTTTAAGAACTACACGCACTGATTATTCGTAAGCGATAACATTCACAATGGAATGTTTTCTAAAGTTCAATACGACCGTTGTCCGCCAATTTAGCACAGATTTTCCATAAACACATATTAAACTAGGGCTTTGAAACTAAGTTTTAAGCAAATTTGCTATTATAAAAGAATTTATTATGTCCTAGTCGGAAGTACCCACCAATGGGCTTCCTAGCTTCAGTCTAAACTAACAAAACTAAATCGTTTTGTCGGGGGAGATACCAAAAAAATAATAAATATGTATATATATATATTCTATATATATATTCTAGTTGGTGATGTCTCTTCTGCATACATTTTCCCAAGAAATATTTTACAACCACTACACCCATTTTTTAACCATTTTCAATGGGTTCTTCTTTTAAAAATATTTTAAATCTGTTACGGGTTAGTTTATTCGCCTCATCTTACCTCTTCTACAGCTTGATTTTTCCCAAGGTGACGTCTACGGAAACGGTCGTGTGGCTGTTTGATACGGCGCATCACTATTCGCAGTTCATCTAATTGGTTTTCATTAAATAGCTTTTTCTTTTCCGCCACCTTTCTTTATAAGTTAAGAGTCTAATTAAATGTATAGTTTTGTTAAATTCATATAATTATTCCTGCAAACTTCTCCTTGCCGGCTATTCCGTGTTTTGGGCGGACGCATCCACGAACGTGAGTCGCTCTTCCTCCTTACGCTCACCTAATCGTTCCCGAGCAAGATATTTGAAAAATAAAACCGTTCCATCATCTAAGTTTGTAAGTGCACCTTTGATCAGAGCGTACTGATTTCCTCGGTGTCAACCTTTAGTTCATTTACCGGTGCTTTTGGCCCTACAATATATTGCGAAGAGCCGTATAGACTTCTCTTGTATGAATCTTGCTGAAACTCGTTGACTGTGAAGATGTTCATCGCTTGCGTAATGAGCAAGGCATCAGGTTACCATAGCTGCGATTGCTGTCGCTGACGACCGCAATGCTCACTATTGTTCTTCTGTAGGTTTGTGTAGCACAGACACATTTTGTCCCATGGCGTGAGAGCAGCTCGTACATTCGGCTATGCTCAGACCAAGGGTTTACAAAAATAAAGCATCGCCCTTGTCAGAAGTGAACAACTATCGACTCTCGGCTGCCGCACATGTAGCCAATACCAATACCCACTCAAGAGTGAGTAAAAATTTCTTAAGAGTTCCCTGCACGAGTATCGATATTATTGCTTAAGAGACTATTCGGAAAGCGAAATTTTCGATTAAGCTCGGACTTCTGTTCTCGTGATATGAAGGTTTCCATCGCTCCACCTCTCAAGAGTAAGTTGCCCCAGGAACGAGATTGGTGTACAGGTAGTATACCTGATCTTCACCCTTGTGTTTACCCTCGTCATGGGACTTTTTCCATCTTCTAAGCTACTTTACTTTACTTTACTTTACAAAGCAACTAAACAATCTATCATTCCTAGTCGGGCCCCAGAACGTATTGGGTTACCTAAATTCTTACCTAAATTTGAAGAAAAACTAAAAAACAAAATTGATCGCTGATCAATTAACCAAAACTATGTGGCCTCACAAAAAAAAATTACATTTTGCAACTTCTTAACAATAATACAACTGAAGGGGAAGGGAATGTCATGTTTTGGTTGGAATGCCATCTATCTGAACTACACCTCTACCGGCCGGCATTTACTAATCCGTATCGTTTTCCTAAATTAGCTATCCGTGTACTCTACCCGGACTTAAAGTGAAACGGAGAGTGTTCCTCTACCTGTGCAAAAATAGGTATTACTCAATAGGCATCTTTGGACATGAACGCTGCCGAATAAACAAAAAAAAAAAAATAAAACAATCACTGGAGCAATGTACGACTTACTCACAAAGGCCGCTTCTATCGACTGAACTCTTCGTTTTAAGTGCCCCTCTAATCATTCATAGACCGCACAATTGAACTGAGATCATTCTCCTGAATAATTGCAGCTGCAGAATGATCCAAATATCAGACAACGTAGTGGGAGATTTAATCGTCTCGTGCTATTTGTTGGCTATTAGTGTTGCTAGTGTCGGGTTGTTCGCTTCTTTTAAAAGCGTTTACATCATTCTTCTTCATAAGGCAACGTCTTCGTCGTGTGCCTTTTTTAAATGGCTTCGCATGCAGAAGGAGCACCCGGCTTCGTTGAAGTCGGTAATGAGTCTGAAAATAAATGAAACAGTCAATGCCAATATTCGAAGAAGTTATATAGGATTCACTCATCTGATATCTTATGTGGTACGATTAAATGGCCCATAATCATGCAGCGTATAGTGGGATCCGAGAAGCGGGACGAAAGCAGAATTTACCGTAGTTTTTATTAGCATAGAAAGTTTTTTCTTTGCAGTTTCATGCAAGTGACACGATCGCACGCAGGGTGGCAACCGAAATGAAAAAAGCATCTTGTGATAAAAATGTGATTTTGGGAATTTTTTGGTGTGTTATTTATTACTTTATATTTTTCGGAGACCGGTGACTCAGGATCAAAATAATAATACTGCAGCTGTCACACAGGATACCCCAAATGTGATCAAAAGTGCGACAGAAGCCAAATAGTCTTTTAGGTAGCATTCATTCATTCATTGAATGCCGTTCGGCAGTGAATTGGATAAGCACTGTCCACTAAACAGTTTGTGCGTAGATAACTGTAGATAGCCTGTCTTACGATTATTTTTCTCTCCCACAGATAATAAGAAGTTCAGCGAAAAACAAAAAAATTATATTTTTGCGTGAGTTATTAAGTTTAATGTAGACATTTATTTATTTACTTTTTAATATAAGTTAGATTTGTTTGTGTTATAGTAATCAGATTTGTCTTTTGAAGTAGGATTCGTTCGTAAGTATTATTAAGAGGTGTTGGCTTTATTAAAATTAGAACTTTTTGAAATAAGATTTTTGTATTGAAGTTGGCGGTGCTGTCAACAAACAGAACAACACAATCGAATCCTTAAGAATTTTGAAGGCAGAAAATGTAATAAATTTAAAGCAATATTTAAATTGAATTAAAAATGAAAAACGACTTTTATTGGAGGCACACGAATAACCGTATAATAAGAATAAACAATTAAATCAATCAAACAAATAGGCAAATAAATTCGGCACAAACATTTAAGCTGAGGACGAAGGATCAAGTGATTCCGTTCCCAGAAGCTTCACAAGAACCAGTCCGTTTATTTTTATTTATAAGTATTTAATTTGATACGAAAAATTAAATGAATGCACCTGCCAATCCAAAATCTTAAATATTAAATACAAACATGAACTATACACAATACGCTATATTTAATGATAAAATGAAAGCTAATTCCTGTTGTTAATTCCTCCTTTAATTAAAATCAGTATCTCTTAAGGTTGATCCAGCTTCGGCTAGCAAGTCTTTGATTAGGTTCGTTTGTATTCTTATTTATATAGTCAGCGTAAATTTGTTAAAGGTGTGTTCTTTCAAAAGATCAGAATTTGAAACTTAATATTCATTGTAAGAATTACGATACTCGAGTATATAATTATTCCCTAAAGGCGGGAAAAAGAAATGACAACCGACTTAAGCTTGGGTTAAACCACATTAGGTAGCCAGGCTAAGGAGTTCTTGCAGATACGCCTAGGTCCGGAACCTTATTTGGAAAAATAAAGTGGAGAAGTCTTGTCTTTTTAAGTTAATATTAGTTTCTCATCTTTGTTGTCATATATTTTCTGTTTTAGTTGTTTATATTGCTCATTTTTAATACATTGAAAATGGGTAAAAGGGATATAATATTTTTGAGCAAATGTAAATTTATGTAACAGGCTGAAAGAAGCATCTCCGACCCCATAAAGAATTTATATTTTTGATCAGCATCAATAGCCGAGTCGATCTAGCCATGTCCGTCTGTCTGTCCGTTCGTCCATCCGTCCGTCCATATGTATGAACGCAAGGATATCAGAACCTATAAGAGCTAGAGACTTGATATTTTAGCTCTAGGTATAATGCCTACGCAGATCGAGTTTGTTTCCGATAATCGATAACTTACTCCAT